>OY725182.1:0-387500 GCA_963241965.1 Tortrix viridana
AGACAGGGAGACCCGCCCCCCGCGACCATGGCATCGATCTCAGATTTAAGAAATTCTACATTCAGAGATTCCCAATAATTCCCGTCCACGTTCGAAGGATAAACAGGACAGTATTTACCGGGATTCCCCAATTGCAGCCCCTCTCTTTTCCAATACCGACGCGATGGTCCCCGAGAACAGACCCCCCACCCCCACAACTCTTACATTAAAATTAACTACAATATGTCCCAGACATACAGGACGAGCAATCCGAACAGGCCATCACAGGAAAGCCCGAAACCACAAAAGACGCGAAAAACCCCATACCCAGGAACCGTGGATCCGATCCCAGATTTAAGAAAAGCAGCATTTAACCATCCCCACAAATCCCATGCCTGTCTGGGAACCAGGCAGAAATCCTCGGGAATCCCCAAATACAACCTCTCTCTTTTCCAAAACCGGCGCCACGTCCCCCAGGAACGTACTCCGCGTCCCCCACGGTCCCAGACTTGAATCCACTGACCTACTCTGAATACCAACCCCGCGAACGCAAAGCTAACATAACCCATGTACATAGCCTATCTGGGCAACCCAACCCTTAACAAAAGATTTTATTTAATCTCAACGAGCCACATCCAACGTGTACCAACAACACCCGACAACCAGCACACATACCCAAAATCATGTAAACCTACATACATACATAAATGTATGCATACATATTCACATTACCTGCAACGCAACGCAACGCGTGGCAGAATAAATTAGGTACTTGAGTCGGAAACTATTGCACGCAAGATTCTGAGATTGGCGCAAATTTAGACAGATAGATAGGCTATAAATTAAGTGCCAAAAAATGGGGGCCATCACTTAACTTTCAAAATTATAGGGGGATGAAATATAACAAAGTGAGAATTTTAGTCTTTTTGACAGTAACTTTACAACAAAAGAAATTCCTTTACCTACTTGAAAGCTACAGTGGCTTATAGAAAAATCTGAGCATTGGAAGATGTATTGATGACAATACTACCCCTCAAATGGCACTTCAGAAACGCGGGCATCGCCGATATTCGTAGGGGTCACGTGTTGAAAGCAGTTGCCTGCAAGTGGTCGTGCTTATATTTACTTTCCACTAAGACTACTACTCCTATAAGTTTGATTTTTGGTATATGCACTAATAGATAAATGCTCCGTTAATAGACGTTGTAAAAATGAGAGCGCCAATGACCATTTTAAGGTATGGGTCGTTGGCGGATATTAAAGTTGAAAGCGCACTAGTACCTAGACCAAATAAGCAAGGAAGCTAAAACCTACAAAAACCTATTTCTTAATGGTAACTAGCAGGTCTGTGGAGGAAAAAGTTAAAAAAGTTAAAAGACGCGAGAGTCATTTTGGAATATGATTACGTAGCCTTATATTAATTATTGTTATTGTTACTTAACTTACAGATTGTTTAACGGAAAATTATGGCAATCGATATAGACACCAGTAACAATAATCTCGGTCATATGAAGCACCAAAAACTCAGGCGTAAATGATTCCTTGTATACGTTGACCACGTGATCAAAAAGTAGCAATAGTTATAATTATTACTTTACTCGAAAACTACTGTATGGAAAAATCTGAAAATTGGAAGATGTATTGATGACAATACTACCCTTCAAATGGCACTTCAAAAACGCGGGCGCCGTCGAGTTCTTAGGGGTCGTAGGTCACGTGGTTGAAAGCAGCTGCCTGCAGGTGGCCGCGCTTATAATTACTTATCACTAAATCTACTAAACCAAAAAATCTAATTTTTGAAACATGCACTAATTGATATGTACCCCATTAATAGACGTTGTAAGAATGGGCGCACCGATGATCATTTTAGAGTTTGGGTCGTTGGAAGGTATGAAAGTTGAAAGCGCACTAGTACTTAGACAAAATGGGTAGGGAGGCTGAGACTCACAAAAACCCATTTCCTAACGGTAACTAGCAGTTCTATGAAGGAAAATGTTAAAGAAGTTAAAAGACGAGAGAGTCATTTTTGAAATGTTATTACGCAATCTCATCTTAGTTATTACTTAACTTACGGCCTGATTAGATGAGAAATCCAGCAGTCGGTATAGACACCAGCAGCTACAATCCTCGTCCGATAGAGTACCCAAAACGCAAGCGTAAATGGCTCTTTGCATACCTACATAAGTCACGTGATCGAGAAACAGCAATAGTCATATTTAATTATTACTTTCCTCAAAAATTACTGTGTGGAAAAATCCGAAAATTGGAAGATGTATTAATGACAATGCTACCCTTCCGATGGCATTTCCGAGACGCGGGCGCCGTTAGAAACTTAAGGGTCGTGGGTCACGTGGTTTAACGTAGCTGCCTGCGAGTGGCCGCGTTTATATTTACTTATCACTAAATCTACTACGCCTAAAAATCTGATTTTTGGCACATGCACTGGTAGATATATGCCCCGTCAATAGACATTGTAAAAATGGGAGCGCCGGCAATTATTTCAAAGTATGGATCGTTGATAGGTATAAAGGTTGAAAGCGCGCTAGTACTTAGACAATATGAGTAGGGAAGCTAAAACTTATAAAAACCTATTTCTTAACGGTAACTAGCAGGTCTGTGAAGGAAAAAGTTAAACAAGTTACAAAACGAGAGAGTCATTTTTGGAATGTAATTACGTAACCTTATTTTAATTATTACTTAACTTACAGATTGTTTAACGGAAAAATCCGGCAATCGATATAGATACCGGTAGCAATAATCCCCGTCAGATGCAGTACCAAGAACGCAGGCGTAAATGGTTCCTTGTATACATTGATCACTAAGTAAATAGTTATAATTATTACTTTACTCGGAAACTACTGTATGGAAAAATCTAAAAATTGGGAGACGTATTGATGACAATACTACCCTACAAATGGCATTTCAAAAACGCGGGCGCCGTCGAGTTCTCAGGGGTCGCAGGTCACGTGGTTGAAAGTAGCTGCTTGCTAGTGGCCGCGCTTATATTTACTTATCACTAAATGTACTAAGCCTAGAAATCTGATTTCTGGTATGTGCGCCGGCAGAGACGTGCTTCGTTGATAGACGTTGTAAAAATAGAAGCGCCGACGATTATTTTAAAATGTGGGTCGTTGGTAGGTATGAATTTGAGAGCGCACTGGTACTTAGATAAAGTAGGGAAGCCGAAACCTACAAAAAACCTATTTCTTAATGGTAACCAGGAGGCAGGTTTTTAACGGAAATCCGGCTAACTGTATAGACACCAGCAGCTGCAACCCCCGTCAGTTGAAGCACTAAGGACGCCGGTGTAGATGATTCATTGTATACGTATGTATACACGTGACGTGACACGTTAACGTGGCAATAAGTAATTATGATTTACAGAATTACGTATAATTTATAGATGTAAGTAGTTGGTAAGCGGTTAAAGCTTCCCGAAGTAGGTACCTACTTAAAAATTTTTATTTATGACTTGCGGAAAATTTGGGAAATGGCTAGCAAGAAAATTATGAAAATTCTCATGGTTGTAGATAAGTGTATTGTCAATAGAATTATTTAAAATTTATGCCAATTACATAATAAGTGTAAGTAGGTTGGAAGGATGTTTGGCAGAATAGGTAGAAATTCGAAATATGAACGGAAAAATGACGAATTCCGTGGAAATATTGAAGCGATTTATATGAAAATTTGATAGATTATAAGGCTAATAAATACCTACCGATTGACATACAATTAGTTAATTTAACTAGTTGGGTAAAAGTAGAACGAGCGGTTAAAGCTTCACGAGATACTTGAAAATAAAACAGGTATTAAAATGAAAATAATAGGGTTATAAAGTTGGAACAAAAGTAGTTCTTATTTTTAAAGCCTACAGCACACGATTATTAAAGAAAATTTGGGAAAAGTACCAAGGGGAAAAAGCAAAATATCGGTTTGAAATTACGTAACTTTGCAAGATATCCGGACGGGTGACACAAATAACTACTTATCTCAAAATCTACTGTATAGAAAAATCTGAAATTTGGAATACTAGCAGACAGATAAATGGGCTATTGGATGAAATAATAAAAAATAGGGGTCGTTGCTTTAGTTTTAAAAATATTGAGGGGCGAAGTTGGTGTAGTTGAAAATTTTAGTTTTTGGATAATAATTCAAAAACAAAAAGAGATACAAAGAAAAATCAAACGTCACTCGAGTCAGTATCCCAAGCCGGATCTTTTGAAACCTCATTTGATATCCTGAGACGTCTTAATCAAGAGCACGTGGCTCGAGAAAAAATAGTTATTTGAAGATATCTTTTAAAATATTTATAGGAAAAATCTGAAATTTTTTGGCATGAAAGAAGGCTTAAATGCGCATCTTTTCGTACTAAAACTTAGGGGGGTTACAGATCTAAATCGAGCAGCGTAGGCGCTTGAAGAAAATATTGGAACGAACTCACCGGATTTCCGTTAATCCTACTTCAGGGTCCCACATCCGACACCCATCAATAACACTAAACGATAGCACACACTTTGCTTAATCATTAGACACCAAAAAACTAAGAATCGATGGATTCTACAAGTCACCACAGATTTTTCCGTCCGCGGAGTGGATAGAAAACGATGTTTTTGGTCACTGTACTTCACTGAATTGACGGATTTGAAAAATTTTAACACGAGCAGATAGGGGACACGAGCGCGCAACTTTTGATATATAACACAAGTGATTTCGAATGATTTTACTGGTTCGGAGGAATAAAAGGCCGCGGAGCGGCGCAAAAACGATCCGAACGCTGCGGCGGGCCGCGCGCGACTCAACCTAACCTAACCTAACCTAACCTAACCTAACCTAACCTAACCTAACCTAACCTAACCTAACCTAACCTAACCTAACCTAACCTAACCTAACCTAACCTAACCTAACCTAACCTAACCTAACCTAACCTAACCTAACCTAACCTAACCTAACCTAACCTAACCTAACCTAACCTAACCTAACCTAACCTAACCTAACCTAACCTAACCTAACCTAACCTAACCTAACCTAACCTAACCTAACCTAACCTAACCTAACCTAACCTAACCTAACCTAACCTAACCTAACCTAACCTAACCTAACCTAACCTAACCTAACCTAACCTAACCTAACCTAACCTAACCTAACCTAACCTAACCTAACCTAACCTAACCTAACCTAACCTAACCTAACCTAACCTAACCTAACCTAACCTAACCTAACCTAACCTAACCTAACCTAACCTAACCTAACCTAACCTAACCTAACCTAACCTAACCTAACCTAACCTAACCTAACCTAACCTAACCTAACCTAACCTAACCTAACCTAACCTAACCTAACCTAACCTAACCTAACCTAACCTAACCTAACCTAACCTAACCTAACCTAACCTAACCTAACCTAACCTAACCTAACCTAACCTAACCTAACCTAACCTAACCTAACCTAACCTAACCTAACCTAACCTAACCTAACCTAACCTAACCTAACCTAACCTAACCTAACCTTTTTTTTTTTTTTTTTTTTTTTTTTTTTTTTTTTTTTTTTTTTTTTTTTTGACAGGGTGGAAAATGCTTTATGCATTCCCCTCACCATGGGAGTGGCGAGGGGATATGTGGGACTCACTCCTCCCCCCCCTCCCCAGAATGGGGAGAAAGGGAGGAGCGCAACCCACTAAAAACCACCCTGGCGTACCCTCCTGCCGGTTTCGGTAAGACGCCGTGGTTCCGCGTTAGCATTGCCACGACGCCTTCCGGCTGCCCCAGCCACTGCCGGGGCTCCCTGCGCCAAAGGGGAGAGAGGCCGAGCACGCCGGGCCTCTCCCCCAGACAACCAAGTGACGTTCCTACGGCAGGTGTGGGACTCCCATCCCCCACCTGCAGCCACTAAGGGTTGAGGCGGGCGGCAAACCGCCGCCGCCTCAACCCCCGCCGTCTGCGCCGGAGCGGATGCGCGAGAGGAGACTCCTCGCGCTCACGCTCCGCGGCCTCCTTCTGCGAGATAACGCTCTCGCAGAAGGAGGCCACCGCCTGCCAGGACCTCTCGCTGCACAGCATTGCAGAGACAACGCTGTGCAGGGAGAGGTCCCATTGCCCAATCGCTAGTGCCATGGTGGCGCGCTCCGAACTCCAGCGGCTGCACACCTCGAGGGTGTGCTGAGCCGTGTCGTCCGGATCGCCGCACTCACGGCACTGCGGGCCAGGCTCCCTCCCAATTTTGTGCAGGTAATGACCGAAGCACCCGTGTCCGGTCATTACCTGCACAAGCCTGTACGACAGAGCGCCGAATGCCCTATCCACCCAGGTGTCGAACGACGGGAGGATCGCCCCTATGGTACGGGTACCATAGGGCGAGTCCTCCAGGCCGTTCTTCCACCTGTCCCGCATTCGGCGCTCCGTCATACGGCGCGTCTCCTCCACCTCCTCAGGGTCCGGGCGTTCTCCTCTAGCCCGGGCCCTGGACCTAACCTTATAGGTCTCAGCCTGCACCTCTGCGTCCATTTCCCATGGCGGGGTGCAGGCGAGGAGGCAGGCCGCTGCGTGGGCCACCGTCATATAGGCCCTCACCATTCGGAGGGCCACCACCCGCTGGGGCCTACGCAGCAGGGCCCTGTTCCGGGCGGACAGCTTGTCCGCCCATATTGGGGCCCCATACAGGGCCATGCTCCTCGTGACGCCGGCGTATAGCCGCCGGCACAAGGAGCCCGGCCCTCCCACATTGGGCAGCAGCCGGCCCAGGGCCGACGCGGCGCCCACGATTCGGGGAGCAAGTCTCGCGAAATGCTCCCCGAAATCCCACCGACGGTCCAAAGTTAGCCCCAGATATTTGATATGGGGCTTTATCTGGACCGTCTCTCCCCCGATCGTGAGCGCCGCGCCCGCCGGCAGCCGCCACCCACGCCCCCCGAAGACTATCCCCTCGGTCTTCGAGAGGGCCACCTTCAGGCCGAGCTGCTCGATCCGGTGGATCGACAGCTCGGCCGCCACCTCCGCCCGCCTTACCACCTCCTCCATTTCGGTCCCACGCACGGCCACCATGGTATCATCCGCATAGCAAATGGTGGCCGTCCGTGGGAGCAATTCCCCCCTGATGGCCCAATCGTACCCCAGGTTCCATAGCAAGGGACCGAGCACGGAACCCTGGGGTACTCCACAGGCCATCTCCCGCTCCCCCCGACCGCCATCCCGCCCCTCGTAGAGCACTACCCTCTCGGTAAGGTAGTGCTCCACGACCCTCCGGAGGTAGAGAGGCACTTCGTGATACCGAAGTGCCTCTCTAATGACCCCATAGGGAAGGGTGCCAAATGCGTTGGCGATGTCCAGCGACACCGCCACGACACCCTCCCCCCTGCTCGACGCGTCCTCACAGAAGTCCCTCAGGGACTTCAGTGCGTCGAGCGTGGACCGCCCCTCCCGGAACCCGAACTGCCGGTCCGAGACGTTCGGGCCGGCGCCCTCCAGGTGCTGCAGGATTCTGGAGGCCAGGATCCTCTCCAACATTTTCCCGGCCTCGTCCAGCAGCACAATTGGGCGCCATACCGAGGGACAGTCAGGGGGTCGACCCTCTTTCCGGAGGAGGCAGAGCCTCCCCTCCTTCCACACCCTCGGGAATTTGCCTTCCCTCAGACAGTCGTCCATCAGCTGTCTGAGGCGGCCCCCGAGGTGCTTCAGTGCGATGGGGAGGACTCTGCCGGGGACTCCGTCCGGGCCCGGGGCCTTTTTGCAGCCCCGGAGGCGGTCCAACACCCGGTCGAACTCGTCATCGCTAATAGGCGCGATGGCGAGTTCGACCTCCGGCTCCCCCGATGGCTCGGTCATCACCGGGGGAGTTATCGAGGGGCTCGGCGGGAATAGCCCCTCGATGACCGCCTGGAGGAGGGAGGGCTCCAGGGAATCCATGGGGGGGGCGGTGCGCATTTTGTTTCGCACCACCCTATACGGCCGCCCCCACGGGTCCCTGTCCAGGGTGGCCAAGAACGAGGCGTGCGCCTCGTCCTTGGCCTTGGCGATCGCCACCTGTAGGGCCCCCTTTGCCTCCTTGAGGGCCCTGTGGAGCCCCTCCTCCTCCTCGGCGGTGTGTTGCCGACGCCGACAGTGCTGGTACGCCGACCGAGCACTGTTACTGGTGGTTCGCAGGGCCGCAATCTCTGCGGACCACCAGTACACCCTCCTCCGGGCGAAAAGACGCTTCGCCCGGGGCATGGCCGCGTCGCACACCGCCTGCAGCGAGGAGCGGAACCGAGATGCCCGCTCCTCGACCCCGAGGTCGGCGGGTGGGGCAGCACACCATGCCTCCACCATCGCCGCCTCGTCCACCCTGGCCCTGTCCAGTTTGGACAGGGACCATTTGGGGAACCCTCCTCCTCTCCCAGCCCCCCTCCGCCCCCCCCCAGGGACGGGCAGCGGCCGGGCCCCACCTGTGGAGACCCTCATTCTGATATATAGATGATCAGAGAGGGTCTCCACGTCCTCCAGGACGCGCCAGTCCGTAACGCGTGCGGCAATGGCGGGGGTCGCGAACGTGATGTCCACGATTGACCCCCCTTGGCGCCGCACGCAAGTGTTGGCGCTGCCCTGGTTCAGGACCGTAAGGCCCGTCGCCGCCACCCAGTCCCTGAGGGCCGCCCCGCGCGGGTCCGTAACGGGGGAACCCCATGCCGCGCTCTTGGCATTGAGGTCCCCCAGGACCAGCACTTGCTTCGGGGCTGCCCTCCTGACGACCCCCCCCAGGGTGCCCAGGAACAACTCAAATTCGCGCAGCGGCCTATTGGGGGAGAAGTACACCGCAACGATGACGGTGTCGTCTCCCCATTTGGCCGCCACGAATCCCGGGCCACCCTCTACCCTGGTCAGGGGGGGGAAGTCCCCCACCGCCGGCACCACCACGGCCACCCTCTCGTCCGCCGACCCTACCCAGTTGGGTAGGGGGGGGACGAAGTAGGGCTCCGCCACTACGGCAACGCCAATCGCCCACTCCGCCATGGTCTGCATGAGCAGGTCTTGAGCTCTGGCGGAGTGGTTGGCGTTAACCTGCAGGATGTCCAGATGCGGGTGTGCTGGCATCTAGACATCCATGCTTTCCCCCTGGGCCCCGGCGGCTGGCGCTGACGGGGGGTTCTGCTGGGGGGGACGGGGGCGTGGGGCCCTCGTGTCCCTACCTCTGGTTGGGGGGGGGAAGCAGTTCCTTCCCCCCATTCTGTGCCCCGCTGGGAGTTTGGAATGGTGGCAGACCGCACACCATTCCTTCTCCCAGCATTCCCCCATTTTGTGCCCCTCTTTACAGCACCGGAAGCACAGCGTGCTCCGGTCCACGTTAGAGGGGCACAATTCCCTCGTGTGACCGACACCGTAGCACTTAAAGCAGCGCATCGGTGTCGGTCCCACGGCCGTGACCCTGGCGGAGGCCCAACCCACCAGGATCCGACCCGCCCTCTGCAGCAAAATCGCGCTGGTCACGGGGCACTGGACGAGGACTGAACCAGTGCCGTCGTATAACCTGCGGACGGCCCCAACCTTTATCTGGGCCGTCGCGCAGCCCCCCGCCTTGGCGACCGCCTCCGCCACCGACTCCCCGGTCGCCGACTCATCGAGCCCGGCTACCTGGAGGCCGGCCATCTTTACGGGGCGGCTGATGTTTGCCACGTCCCCGACTATGGCCTGCAGCCGTTCCGCCAGTTTATCGGCGGTCCGGCCGCTATCCCCCCCTGGGACCTCGATGACCCTGCCCCCGGTCGCCGAGGTCCGGACCCGCACATGTTGCAGGCCCACCTCCTGCAGGCTAAGGCCCTGAATGGCTTTAGCCATGGTGGCCTGCAACGTGGTGGTGGCGTCCTTCTTTAAGGTCACCACCACCGCCGCCGTCTTGGGGGCAGACAGCGCCGCGGGCCTTGGCGCTGCCTTTCTGGCCGGGGTCTGTACAGCCGGGGGGGGGGAGGTCTTGGCTTTCCCCTTGCCCTTACCCTTCCTAACCACCTCCGACCATTGCGCGGGTGGAGGCGGTATTCGGCCTGAGGGGCCAGGTACGTCCTGTGAGGGCCGAGTGGCTCCCGGGACTGGGGTAGGCCTGGGCACCTTGGCCGTAGGGGCCTTGGGCGCTGCCTTGCGGGCGGGGCGTGCCGCCTTCTTGGCGGCCTTAGGCCTCCCATCCCCCAGTCTGGCCCTCGCCTCAGGCTCGGGCTGTGGCATGGGCGGCGGGGTAGGCCCTGTGGCCTTCGTCTTGGGGGGGGGCGGTGGGGGGGCAGACCCTGTGGCCCTTCTGTCCGCTGCCAGCGGAGGGCGGAGCGGGGGCTCCGGGGGAAGGCGGCGACTCACTTCCTCAATTCGGGCATTGACCATGTTGCCCAAACTGAGGAAGAGGTCCCTCTTCATGCACTCCACCGCCTCCACCAGCTCCTCCGTGGAGAACTGCACTGGTGGAGGGGGTGGAGCCGGGGCCTGGCGCTCGGAAAAGGCGGTCCTGAGCGCCTTGGTCTCTGCAGTCAGCAGAGCGAGTTGCTCCCGCATCCTTTTATTGTCCGATTTAAGGATGCGGATCTCCTCGCTCTCGGCCTTGGCGGCCTCCACCTCGTCCATGGCCGCCAAGATGGCCCTGCAGGACCTATTGAAAAGGCCCCACACCTCCCCCTTTAAATTTCTGGACTTTCGTGCCCCCTCTAAAATTTCCCTCGCCGATGCTCGGGCCACCTCTATGGGATCGGCATACTGCCGATCCATCTGGTCGCCCGACGGCGAGGGAGAGCCCGCGCGGGAGGGCAACTGCCCCTTCCCCTTCTCGCCCCCCCTTGAGCGGAGTGCGGGGAAGTCCCTCAAGTATCTGGCCGCGGCGGCGTCCTGCCTCTCTTCGAACCTTGGCTCGATGGAGCCAAGTTTCGCCCTCGCCGCGGCCATCCCCGCATATGCCCCTTTGGGTTTCCCCCTGCGTGCCGTGTTCACCTTAGGTAGGTGTTCCGGCGCCAGGGCCTCCCCCCCATCTTTATGGGCCCTTTTGGAGCCCGGTTGCACCACCGGGAGCTCCTCCACCTCCAGGCAGTCGTCGAGGTCCAAGTCCGATCCGTCATCAGGTTGTGGTCCCTTCCCGGACTTCGGAGCATCGGCGTCCAGCTCCTCCCGGTCCGAGACCACAATTACTGATTTCATCTGGGAGCCACCCATGGAGATGGCCGGAGATACCGGACGAGCATCCGCCTCTGTGCCCATCCTCTCCAACTCCACGAGTCGCTCCAACTCCACCAGATCCCGCCTCTTTTCTAAAATATCGAAGTCCATGTCATCGCCGTTGTCGTTGGTGTTGGCCCGCGCACTCAGGGCGCCCGCCTTCACCACCTGTTCAACATTTCTCCCTTCAGTGTGCCGTCCAGTGTCCAGTAGTCGTTTGCCAAGGTCGTGTTCACGAGGGTCGGCGGTCGGCCGACCCACGAAGCAGTTGTTGCCCCCCCCAGAGTACGAGGGGCTGCCTACGTCCGAGGACGCAGGGAGGGATTCCCCCTTGCGGGGACCCTCCTGGGGACCATTTTTACAATCTGCTTGCTCCATTGTGACTTTTGAAGGGGAAGTCTCCCTAGTTTGCGGTAACATTACTCCTGCAGGTGCCGCCACATACCACCTACAGAAAACGCACTTTTAGGGACTATTTAGTTTCCCAAGGCCCGCGTTGGCCCAAAGTGGTTATACCGCCACTGGTTCGGTAGGATGGGGGAAAGGATAGGTAGTGGGGGGGATAGAGAAGGATATTAAGGAAAGGGAGCGGGTAGGTGGGAAAAAGGAAGGGGATTGTGCTGCTCTTAGTCTGGTCCCTCCCCCCTAGTCTGTCCGGTATGGGTAACCCTGTCCGGCATAGCGTCGGGGATCCTAGGAACGCGCAAGCCCCCCCACCACGGCAAGGTGGCAGCAAATCGGGGGGGAACCTAACCTAACCTAACCTAACCTAACCTAACCTAACCTAACCTAACCTAACCTAACCTAACCTAACCTAACCTAACCTAACCTAACCTAACCTAACCTAACCTAACCTAACCTAACCTAACCTAACCTAACCTAACCTAACCTAACCTAACCTTTTTTTTTTTTTTTTTTTTTTTTTTTTTTTTTTTTTTTTTTGACAGGGTGGAAAATGCTTTATGCATTCCCCTCACCATGGGAGTGGCGAGGGGATATGTGGGACTCACTCCTCCCCCCCTCCCCAGAATGGGGAGAAAGGGAGGAGCGCAACCCACTAAAAACCACCCTGGCGTACCCTCCTGCCGGTTTCGGTAAGACGCCGTGGTTCCGCGTTAGCATTGCCACGACGCCTTCCGGCTGCCCCAGCCACTGCCGGGGCTCCCTGCGCCAAAGGGGAGAGAGGCCGAGCACGCCGGGCCTCTCCCCCAGACAACCAAGTGACGTTCCTACGGCAGGTGTGGGACTCCCATCCCCCACCTGCAGCCACTAAGGGTTGAGGCGGGCGGCAAACCGCCGCCGCCTCAACCCCCGCCGTCTGCGCCGGAGCGGATGCGCGAGAGGAGACTCCTCGCGCTCACGCTCCGCGGCCTCCTTCTGCGAGATAATGCTCTCGCAGAAGGAGGCCACCGCCTGCCAGGACCTCTCGCTGCACAGCATTGCAGAGACAACGCTGTGCAGGGAGAGGTCCCATTGCCCAATCGCTAGTGCCATGGTGGCGCGCTCCGAACTCCAGCGGCTGCACACCTCGAGGGTGTGCTGAGCCGTGTCGTCCGGACCGCCGCACTCATGGCACTGCGGGCCAGGCTCCCTCCCAATTTTGTGCAGGTAATGACCGAAGCACCCGTGTCCGGTCATTACCTGCACAAGCCTGTACGACAGAGCGCCGAATGCCCTATCCACCCAGGTGTCGAACGACGGGAGGATCGCCCCTATGGTACGGGTACCATAGGGTGAGTCCTCCAGGCCGTTCTTCCACCTGTCCCGCATTCGGCGCTCCGTCATACGGCGCGTCTCCTCCACCTCCTCAGGGTCCGGGCGTTCTCCTCTAGCCCGGGCCCTGGACCTAACCTTATAGGTCTCAGCCTGCACCTCTGCGTCCATTTCCCATGGCGGGGTGCAGGCGAGGAGGCAGGCCGCTGCGTGGGCCACCGTCATATAGGCCCTCACCATTCGGAGGGCCACCACCCGTTGGGGCCTACGCAGCAGGGCCCTGTTCCGGGCGGACAGCTTGTCCGCCCAGATTGGGGCCCCATACAGGGCCATGCTCCTCGTGACGCCGGCGTATAGCCGCCGGCACAAGGAGCCCGGCCCTCCCACATTGGGCAGCAGCCGGCCCAGGGCCGACGCGGCGCCCACGATTCGGGGAGCAAGTCTCGCGAAATGCTCCCCGAAATCCCACCGACGGTCCAGAGTTAGCCCCAAATATTTGATATGGGGCTTTATCTGGACCGTCTCTCCCCCGATCGTGAGCGCCGCGCCCGCCGGCAGCCGCCACCCACGCCCCCCGAAGACTATCCCCTCGGTCTTCGAGAGGGCCACCTTCAGGCCGAGCTGCTCGATCCGGTGGATCGACAGCTCGGCCGCCACCTCCGCCCGCCTCAACACCTCGTCCATTTCGGTCCCACGCACGGCCACCATGGTATCATCTGCATAGCAAATGGTGGCCGTCCGTGGGAGCAATTCCCCCCTGATGGCCCAATCGTACCCCAGGTTCCATAGCAAGGGACCGAGCACGGAACCCTGGGGTACTCCACAGGCCATCTCCCGCTCCCCCCGACCGCCATCCCGCCCCTCGTAGAGCACTACCCTCTCGGTAAGGTAGTGCTCCACGATCCTCCGGAGGTAGAGAGGCACTTCATGATACCGAAGTGCCTCTCTAATGACCCCATAGGGAAGGGTGCCAAATGCGTTGGCGATGTCCAGCGACACCGCCACGACACCCTCTCCCCTGCTCGACGCGTCCTCACAGAAGTCCCTCAAGGACTTCAGTGCGTCGAGCGTGGACCGCCCCTCCCGGAACCCGAACTGCCGGTCCGAGACGTTCGGGCCGGCGCCCTCCAGGTGCTGCAGGATTCTGGAGGCCAGGATCCTCTCCAACATTTTCCCGGCCTCGTCCAGCAGCACAATTGGGCGCCATGCCGAGGGGCAGTCAGGGGGTCGACCCTCTTTCCGGAGGAGGCAAAGCCTCCCCTCCTTCCATACCCTCGGGAACTTGCCCTCCCTCAGACAGTCGTCCATGATCTGTCTGAGGCGGTTCCCGAGGTGTTTAAGGGCAATGGGGAGGACTTTGCCGGGGACTCCGTCCGGGCCCGGGGCCTTTTTGCAGCCCCGGAGGCGGTCCAACACCCGGTCGAACTCGTCATCGCTAATGGGCGCGATGGCGAGTTCGACCTCCGGCTCCCCCGATGGCTCGGTCATCACCGGGGGAGTTATCGAGGGGCTCGGCGGGAATAGCCCCTCGATGACCGCCTGGAGGAGGGAGGGCTCCAGGGAATCCATGGGGGGGGCGGTGCGCATTTTGTTTCGCACCACCCTATACGGCCGCCCCCACGGGTCCCTGTCCAGGGTGGCCAAGAACGAGGCGTGCGCCTCGTCCTTGGCCTTGGCGATCGCCACCTGTAGGGCCCCCTTTGCCTCCTTGAGGGCCCTGTGGAGCCCCTCCTCCTCCTCGGCGGTGTGCTGCCGACGCCGACAGTGCTGGTACGCCGACCGAGCACTGTTACTGGTGGTTCGCAGGGCCGAAATCTCTGCGGACCACCAGTACACCCTCCTCCGGGCGAAAAGACGCTTCGCCCGGGGCATGGCCGCGTCGCACACCGCCTGCAGCGAGGAGCGGAACCGAGATGCCCGCTCCTCGACCCCGAGGTCGGCGGGTGGGGCAGCACACCATGCCTCCACCATCGCCGCCTCGTCCACCCTGGCCCTGTCCAGTTTGGACAGGGACCATTTGGGGAACCCTCCTCCTCTCCCGGCCCCCCTCTGCCCCCCCCCGGGGATGGGCAGTGGCCGGACCCTACCTGTGGAGACCCTCATTCTGATATAAAGATGATCAGAGAGGGTCTCCACGTCCTCCAGGACGCGCCAGTCCGTTACGCGTGCGGCAATGGCGGGGGTCGCGAACGTGATGTCCACGATTGACCCCCCTTGGCGCCGCACGCAAGTGTTGGCGCTGCCCTGGTTCAGGACCGTAAGGCCCGTCGCCGCCACCCAGTCCCTGAGGGCCGCCCCGCGCGGGTCCGTAACGGGGGAACCCCATGCCGCGCTCTTGGCATTGAGGTCCCCCAGGACCAGCACTTGCTTCGGGGCTGCCCTCCTGACGACCCCCCCCAGGGTGCCCAGGAACAACTCAAATTCTCGCAGCGGCCTATTGGGGGAGAAGTACACCGCAACGATGACGGTGTCGTCTCCCCACTTGGCCGCCACGAATCCCGGGCCACCCTCCACCCTAGTCAGGGGGGGGAAGTCCCCCACCGCCGGCACCACCACGGCCACCCTCTCGTCCGCCGACCCTACCCAGTTGGGTAGGGGGGGGACGAAGTAGGGCTCCGCCACTACGGCAACGCCAATCGCCCACTCCGCCATGGTCTGCATGAGCAGGTCTTGAGCTCTGGCGGAGTGGTTGGCGTTCACCTGCAGGATGTCTAGATGCGGGTGTGCTGGCATCTAGACATCCATGCTTTCCTCCTGGGCCCCGGCGGCTGGCGCTGACGGGGGGTTCTGCTGGGGGGGACGGGGGCGTGGGGCCCTCGTGTCCCTACCTCTGGTTGGGGGGGGGAAGCAGTTCCTTCCCCCCATTCTGTGCCCCGCTGGGAGTTTGGAGTGGTGGCAGACCGCACACCATTCCTTCTCCCAGCATTCCCCCATTTTGTGCCCCTCCTTGCAGCACCGGAAGCACAGCGTGCTCCGGTCCACGCTTGAGGGGCACAGTTCCCTCGTGTGACCGACACCGTAGCACTTGAAGCAGCGCATCGGTGTCGGTCCCACGGCCGTGACCCTGGCGGAGGCCCAACCCACCAGGATCCGACCCGCCCTCTGCAGCAAGATCGCGCAGGTCACGGGGCACTGGACGAGGACCGATCCAGTGCCGTCGTACAGCCTGCGGACGGCCCCAACCTTTACCTGGGCCGTCGCGCAGCCCCCCGCCTTGGCGACCGCCTCCGCCACCGACTCCCCGGTCGCCGACTCATCGAGCCCGGCGACCTGGAGGCCGGCCATCTTGACGGGGCGGCTGATGTTGGCCACGTCCCCCACAATGGACTGCAGCCGTTCCGCCAGTTTATCGGCGGTCCGGCCGCTATCCCCCCCTGGGACCTCGATGACCCTGCCCCCGGTCGCCGAGGTCCGGACCCGCACATGTTGCAGGCCCACCTCCTGCAGGCTAAGGCCCTGAATGGCCTTAGCCATGGTGGCCTGCAACGTGGTGGTGGCGTCCTTCTTTAACGTCACCACCACCGCCGCCGTCTTGGGGGCAGACAGCGCCGCGGGCCTTGGCGCTGCCTTTCTGGCCTGGGTCTGTACAGCCGGGGGGGGGGGGGAGGTCTTGGCCTTCCCCTTGCCCTTACCTTTCTTGACCACCTCCGACCATTGCGCGGGTGGAGGCGGTATTCGGCCTGAGGGGCCGGGTACGCCCTGCGAGGGCCGAGCGGCACCCGGGGCTGCGGCAGGCCTGGGTGCCTTGGCCGCAGGGGCGTTGGGCGCTGCCTTGCGGGCGGGGGGTGCCGCCTTCTTGGCGGCCTTAGGCCTCCCATCCCCAAGTCTGGCCCTCGCCTCAGGCTCGGGCTGCGGCATGGGCGGCGGGGTAGGCCTCGTGGCCTTCGTCTTAGGGGGGGGCGGCGGGGGGGCAGACCCTGTGGCCCTTTTGTCCGCTGCCAGCGGGGGGCGGAGCGGGGGCTCCGGGGGAAGGCGGCGACTCACTTCCTCGATTCGGGAACCTAACCTAACCTAACCTAACCTAACCTAACCTAACCTAACCTAACCTAACCTAACCTAACCTAACCTAACCTAACCTAACCTAACCTAACCTAACCTAACCTAACCTAACCTAACCTAACCTAACCTAACCTAACCTAACCTAACCTAACCTAACCTAACCTAACCTAACCTAACCTAACCTAACCTAACCTAACCTAACCTAACCTAACCTAACCTAACCTAACCTAACCTAACCTAACCTAACCTAACCTAACCTAACCTAACCTAACCTAACCTAACCTAACCTAACCTAACCTAACCTAACCTAACCTAACCTAACCTAACCTAACCTAACCTAACCTAACCTAACCTAACCTAACCTAACCTAACCTAACCTAACCTAACCTAACCTAACCTAACCTAACCTAACCTAACCTAACCTAACCTAACCTAACCTAACCTAACCTAACCTAACCTAACCTAACCTAACCTAACCTAACCTAACCTAACCTAACCTAACCTAACCTAACCTAACCTAACCTAACCTAACCTAACCTAACCTAACCTAACCTAACCTAACCTAACCTAACCTAACCTAACCTAACCTAACCTAACCTAACCTAACCTAACCTAACCTAACCTAACCTAACCTAACCTAACCTAACCTAACCTAACCTAACCTAACCTAACCTAACCTAACCTAACCTAACCTAACCTAACCTAACCTAACCTAACCTAACCTAACCTAACCTAACCTAACCTAACCTAACCTAACCTAACCTAACCTAACCTAACCCCGGTTAGTGCTGGGAGATAGAGAGGCAGAGCGAATGGTAGAATTTGCAGAGACACCACATCCAGCAACGCATGTGGACATAAAATTCTTAAGTCTGGTGGACCAAACGCTAGTGGACGAACACAACGTGCAGGAGATGCGCATCTTCACTGATGGTAGCAAGCTTGAGGGCAAGGTCGGAGCAGCATTGTCTCTGTGGAACAATGAAGCAGAGACCGGAGCCATCAAGCTAAGCTTGCCGCCATATTGCACGGTCTACCAGGCAGAATTGCTGGCCATATGCAAAGCAACGAGAATAATCTTGAAACGCAAGGAAGTGAGCTATGGTATTTACAGTGACTCGAGGGCAGCGCTAGAGTCAGTCACCAACCATGGCTCCCTCCACCCCCTGGCGGTAGAAACGCGCCGCAATCTACGAGAAGCTCTGACCCAAAATAAAGATGTTTCCTTATTCTGGATCAAAGCACACGCAGGACTGCCTGGGAACGAGCGTGCAGACCAACTCGCGAAAGATGCGGCATTGTCACTGCGAAGGAAACACGACTATGACCAGTGTCCGATTTCGTACATAAGACGACAGCTTCGCAGCGAATCGCTGGATAAATGGAATGAGAGGTATCGGTCAGGAGAAACCGCCTCCGTAACCAGGATGTTCTTCCCAGATGCAAAAGAAGCACACGGAATCATTAGGCAGCTGCGGCCGGAAGGTGTCTTGACACAGGTACTTACGGGACATGGTGGGTTTGCCGCATACTTGGCAAGATTCAAATGTAGGGAAGATCCATCATGTATCTGTGAGGAAGGAATAGAAGAGACAGTCGCCCACACGCTTTTTGAATGCCCCGCCACCGAAATTGACCGCTTTGAATTCGAACAAAACACGGCAATCAAACTTTCAGCTCAAAATATACACGAACACATAAAAGACATACAACTACGCAAACAAATAGTAAACCATTGCATAAAAATTTGCACTAAAGTAATAAAAAGAAATAAAGATAAATAAATATTACTAGGCTATATATATTATATATATAATATTAGTAATAAGATAAGTAGGTATAATAAATAAGATAGTATAGTAATGGCTACAACAAAAATGTAAAAGAAATAAAGCTGAATGCAAAATACGTGTAAATCACCGTGAATCTGTAATAGTAATAATATTAGAATAATCACCATTAAGCGAACAAAAATGTCATAAATATAAGGCGGAATGTACAATATGTTTATATCACCGTAATGTATGCAAAATACTTGTAAATCACCGTTAATCTGTTAAAGTAATAATATTAGAATAATCACTATTAAGTGAACAAAAATTTCATAGATATAAGGCGGAATGTACCATATGTTAATATCACCGTAAATATGTTATAATTATAATATTAGAATAACCACTACTAAGTGTAATATATATAAGAACAAAATGTAATACATATAAGGCTAAATGTAAAATACGTGTAAAATGTAACTGCATGAATGATAACTCCCTGTGTAATAAAAATCCCACACCCTTAAACAGAGCAAGGCAAATAAAATAAATAAAAGATATGCCATGTCAGCTTTACAAAGTCTCTGGCCTATGTCAGAGGTATGTTAGCAAGACATACAAAAAAAAAAAAAAAAAAAAAAAAACCTAACCTAACCTAACCTAACCTAACCTAACCTAACCTAACCTAACCTAACCTAACCTAACCTAACCTAACCTAACCTAACCTAACCTAACCTAACCTAACCTAACCTAACCTAACCTTTTTTTTTTTTTTTTTTTTTTTTTTGACAGGGTGGAAAATGCTTTATGCATTCCCCTCACCATGGGAGTGGCGAGGGGATATGTGGGACTCACTCCTCCCCCCCTCCCCAGAATGGGGAGAAAGGGAGGAGCGCAACCCACTAAAAACCACCCTGGCGTACCGTAAGACGCCGTGGTTCCGCGTTAGCATTGCCACGACGCCTTCCGGCTGCCCCAGCCACTGCCGGGGCTCCCTGCGCCAAAGGGGAGAGAGGCCGAGCACGCCTGGCCTCTCCCCCAGACAACCAAGTGACGTTCCTACGGCAGGTGTGGGACTCCCATCCCCCACCTGCAGCCACTAAGGGTTGAGGCGGGCGGCAAACCGCCGCCGCCTCAACCCCCGCCGTCTGCGCCGGAGCGGATGCGCGAGAGGAGATTCCTCGCGCTCACGCTCCGCGGCCTCCTTCTGCGAGATAACGCTCTCGCAGAAGGAGGCCACCGCCTGCCAGGACCTCTCGCTGCACAGCATTGCAGAGACAACGCTGTGCAGGGAGAGGTCCCATTGCCCAATCGCTAGTGCCATGGTGGCGCGCTCCGAACTCCAGCGGCTGCACACCTCGAGGGTGTGCTGAGCCGTGTCGTCCGGATCGCCGCACTCATGGCACTGCGGGCCAGGCTCCCTCCCAATTTTGTGCAGGTAATGACCGAAGCACCCGTGTCCGGTCATTACCTGCACAAGCCTGTACGACAGAGCGCCGAATGCCCTATCCACCCAGGTGTCGAACGACGGGAGGATCGCCCCTATGGTACGGGTACCATAGGGTGAGTCCTCCAGGCCGTTCTTCCACCTGTCCCGCATTCGGCGCTCCGTCATACGGCGCGTCTCCTCCACCTCCTCAGGGTCCGGGCGTTCTCCCCTAGCCCGGGCCCTGGACCTAACCTTATAGGTCTCAGCCTGCACCTCTGCGTCCATTTCCCATGGCGGGGTGCAGGCGAGGAGGCAGGCCGCTGCGTGGGCCACCGTCATATAGGCCCTCACCATTCGGAGGGCCACCACCCGCTGGGGCCTACGCAGCAGGGCCCTGTTCCGGGCGGACAGCTTGTCCGCCCATATTGGGGCCCCATACAGGGCCATGCTCCTCGCGACGCCGGCGTATAGCCGCCGGCACAAGGAGCCCGGCCCTCCCACATTGGGCAGCAGCCGGCCCAGGGCCGACGCGGCGCCCACGATTCGGGGAGCAAGTCTCGCGAAATGCTCCCCGAAATCCCACCGACGGTCCAAAGTTAGCCCCAGATATTTGATATGGGGCTTTATCTGGACCGTCTCTCCCCCGATCGTGAGCGCCGCGCCCGCCGGCAGCCGCCACCCACGCCCCCCGAAGACTATCCCCTCGGTCTTCGAGAGGGCCACCTTCAGGCCGAGCTGCTCGATCCGGTGGATCGACAGCTCGGCCGCCACCTCCGCCCGCCTTAGCACCTCCTCCATTTCGGTCCCACGCACGGCCACCATGGTATCATCCGCATAGCAAATGGTGGCCGTCCGTGGGAGCAATTCCCCCCTGATGGCCCAATCGTACCCCAGGTTCCATAGCAAGGGACCGAGCACGGAACCCTGGGGTACTCCACAGGCCATCTCCCGCTCCCCCCGACCGCCATCCCGCCCCTCGTAGAGCACTACCCTCTCGGTAAGGTAGTGCTCCACGATCCTCCGGAGGTAGAGAGGCACTTCATGATACCGAAGTGCCTCTCTAATGACCCCATAGGGAAGGGTGCCAAATGCGTTGGCGATGTCCAGCGACACCGCCACGACACCCTCTCCCCTGCTCGACGCGTCCTCGCAGAAGTCCCTCAGGGACTTCAGTGCGTCGAGCGTGGACCGCCCCTCCCGGAACCCGAACTGCCGGTCCGAGACGTTCGGGCCGGCGCCCTCCAGGTGCTGCAGGATTCTGGAGGCCAGGATCCTCTCCAACATTTTCCCGGCCTCGTCCAGCAGCACAATTGGGCGCCATGCCGAGGGGCAGTCAGGGGGTCGACCCTCTTTCCGGAGGAGGCAAAGCCTCCCCTCCTTCCATACCCTCGGGAACTTGCCCTCCCTCAGACAGTCGTCCATGATCTGTCTGAGGCGGCTCCCGAGGTGTTTAAGGGCAATGGGGAGGACTTTGCCGGGGACTCCGTCCGGGCCCGGGGCCTTTTTGCAGCCCCGGAGGCGGTCCAACACCCGGTCGAACTCGTCATCGCTAATGGGCGCGATGGCGAGTTCGACCTCCGGCTCCCCCGATGGCTCGGTCATCACCGGGGGAGTTATCGAGGGGCTCGGCGGGAATAGCCCCTCGATGACCGCCTGGAGGAGGGAGGGCTCCAGGGAATCCATGGGGGGGGCGGTGCGCATTTTGTTTCGCACCACCCTATACGGCCGCCCCCACGGGTCCCTGTCCAGGGTGGCCAAGAACGAGGCGTGCGCCTCGTCCTTGGCCTTGGCGATCGCCACCTGTAGGGCCCCCTTTGCCTCCTTGAGGGCCCTGTGGAGCCCCTCCTCCTCCTCAGCGGTGTGTTGCCGACGCCGACAGTGCTGGTACGCCGACCGAGCACTGTTACTGGTGGTCCGCAGGGCCGAAATCTCTGCGGACCACCAGTACACCCTCCTCCGGGCGAAAAGACGCTTCGCCCGGGGCATGGCCGCGTCGCACACCGCCTGCAGCGAGGAGCGGAACCGAGATGCCCGCTCCTCGACCCCGAGGTCGGCGGGTGGGGCAGCACACCATGCCTCCACCATCGCCGCCTCGTCCACCCTGGCCCTGTCCAGTTTGGACAGGGACCATTTGGGGAACCCTCCTCCTCTCCCAGCCCCCCTCCGCCCCCCCCCGGGGACGGGCAGCGGCCGGGCCCTACCTGTGGAGACCCTCATTCTGATATATAGATGATCAGAGAGGGTCTCCACGTCCTCCAGGACGCGCCAGTCCGTTACGCGTGCGGCAATGGCGGGGGTCGCGAACGTGATGTCCACGATTGACCCCCCTTGGCGCCGCACGCAAGTGTTGGCGCTGCCCTGGTTCAGGACCGTAAGGCCCGTCGCCGCCACCCAGTCCCTGAGGGCCGCCCCGCGTGGGTCCGTAACGGGGGAACCCCATGCCGCGCTCTTGGCATTGAGGTCCCCCAGGACCAGCACTTGCTTTGGGGCTGCCCTCCTGACGACCCCCCCCAGGGTGCCCAGGAACAACTCAAATTCTCGCAGCGGCCTATTGGGGGAGAAGTACACCGCAACGATGACGGTGTCGTCTCCCCATTTGGCCGCCACGAATCCCGGGCCACCCTCTACCCTGGTCAGGGGGGGGAAGTCCCCCACCGCCGGCACCACCACGGCCACCCTCTCGTCCGCCGACCCTACCCAGTTGGGTAGGGGGGGGACGAAGTAGGGCTCCGCCACTACAGCAACGCCAATCGCCCACTCCGCCATGGTCTGCATGAGCAGGTCTTGAGCTCTGGCGGAGTGGTTGGCGTTAACCTGCAGGATGTCCAGATGCGGGTGTGCTGGCATCTAGACATCCATGCTTTCCCCCTGGGCCCCGGCGGCTGGCGCTGACGGGGGGTTCTGCTGGGGGGGACGGGGGCGTGGGGCCCTCGTGTCCCTACCTCTGGTTGGGGGGGGGAAGCAGTTCCTTCCCCCCATTCTGTGCCCCGCTGGGAGTTTGGAATGGTGGCAGACCGCACACCATTCCTTCTCCCAGCATTCCCCCATTTTGTGCCCCTCTTTACAGCACCGGAAGCACAGCGTGCTCCGGTCCACGTTAGAGGGGCACAATTCCCTCGTGTGACCGACACCGTAGCACTTAAAGCAGCGCATCGGTGTCGGTCCCACGGCCGTGACCCTGGCGGAGGCCCAACCCACCAGGATCCGACCCGCCCTCTGCAGCAAAATCGCGCTGGTCACGGGGCACTGGACGAGGACTGAACCAGTGCCGTCGTATAACCTGCGGACGGCCCCAACCTTTATCTGGGCCGTCGCGCAGCCCCCCGCCTTGGCGACCGCCTCCGCCACCGACTCCCCGGTCGCCGACTCATCGAGCCCGGCTACCTGGAGGCCGGCCATCTTTACGGGGCGGCTGATGTTTGCCACGTCCCCGACTATGGCCTGCAGCCGTTCCGCCAGTTTATCGGCGGTCCGGCCGCTATCCCCCCCTGGGACCTCGATGACCCTGCCCCCGGTCGCCGAGGTCCGGACCCGCACATGTTGCAGGCCCACCTCCTGCAGGCTAAGGCCCTGAATGGCTTTAGCCATGGTGGCCTGCAACGTGGTGGTGGCGTCCTTCTTTAAGGTCACCACCACCGCCGCCGTCTTGGGGGCAGACAGCGCCGCGGGCCTTGGCGCTGCCTTTCTGGCCGGGGTCTGTACAGCCGGGGGGGGGGAGGTCTTGGCTTTCCCCTTGCCCTTACCCTTCCTAACCACCTCCGACCATTGCGCGGGTGGAGGCGGTATTCGGCCTGAGGGGCCAGGTACTTCCTGTGAGGGCCGAGTGGCTCCCGGGACTGGGGTAGGCCTGGGCACCTTGGCCGTAGGGGCCTTGGGCGCTGCCTTGCGGGTGGGGCGTGCCGCCTTCTTGGCGGCCTTAGGCCTCCCATCCCCCAGTCTGGCCCTCGCCTCAGGCTCGGGCTGTGGCATGGGCGGCGGGGTAGGCCCTGTGGCCTTCGTCTTGGGGGAGGGCGGTGGAGGGGCAGACCCTGTGGCCCTTCTGTCCGCTGCCAGCGGGGGGCGGAGCGGGGGCTCCGGGGGAAGGCGGCGACTCACCTCCTCAATTCGGGCATTGACCATGTTGCCCAAACTGAGGAAGAGGTCCCTTTTCATGCACTCCACCGCCTCCACCAGTTCCTCCGTGGAGAACTGCACTGGTGGAGGGGGTGGAGCCGGGGCCTGGCGCTCGGAAAAGGCGGTCCTGAGCGCCTTGGTCTCTGCAGTCAGCAGAGCGAGTTGCTCCCGCATCCTTTTATTATCCGATTTAAGGATGCGGATCTCCTCGCTCTCGGCCTTGGCGGCCTCCACCTCGTCCATGGCCGCCAAGATGGCCCTGCAGGACCTATTGAAAAGGCCCCACACCTCCCCCTTTAAGTTCTTGGATCTTTTAGCCCCCTCTAAGATTTCCCTCGCTGATGTTCGGGCCACCTCTATGGGATCGGCATACTGCCGATCCATCTGGTCGCCCGACGGCGAGGGAGAGCCCGCACGGGAGGGCAACTGCCCCTTCCCCTTCTCGCCCCCCCTTGAGCGGAGTGCGGGGAAGTCCCTCAAGTATCTGGCCGCGGCGGCGTCCTGCCTCTCTTCGAACCTTGGCTCGATGAAGCTGAGCTTCGCCCTCGCCGCGGCCATCCCCGCATATGCCCCTTTGGGTTTCCCCCTGCGTGCCGTGTTCACCTTAGGTAGGTGTTCCGGCGCCAGGGCCTCCCCTCCATCTTTATGGGCCCTTTTGGAGCCCGGTTGCACCACCGGGAGCTCCTCCACCTCCAGGCAGTCGTCGAGGTCCAGATCCGAGCCGTCATCAGGTTGTGGTCTCTTCCCGGACTTCGGAGCATCGGCGTCCAGCTCCTCCCGGTCCGAGACCACAATTACTGGTTTCGTTTGGGAGCCACCCATGGAGATGGCCGGAGATACTGGACGAGCATCCGCCTCTGTGCCCATCCTCTCCAACTCCACGAGTCGCTCCAACTCCACCAGATCCCGTCTCTTTTCTAGAATATCAAAATCCCTTTCATAGCTGTCGTCGTTGGTGTTGGCCCGCGCACTCAGGGCGCCCGCCTTCACCGCCTGCTCAACATTTCTCCCTTCAGTGTGCCGTTCAGTGTCCAAAATTCGTTTGCCAAGGTCGTGTTCACGGAGGTCGGCTTTCGGCCGACCTACGAAGCAGTTCTTGCCCCCCCCAGAGTACGAGGGGCTGCCTGCGTCCGAGGACGCAGGGAGGGATTCCCCCTTGCGGGGACCCTCCTGGGGACCATTTTTAGAATCTGCTTGCTCCATTGTTGACTTTTGAAGGGGAAGTCTCCCTCGTTTGCAGTTTTTACTGCCTGAAGATGCTGCCACTTACCATCAACAGGAGGCGCTCTTTCGGGGAGTATTTGGTTCCACCTGGACCGCGCTGGCCCAAGAAGTGGTTATACCGCCACTGGTTCGGTAGGATGGGGGAAAGGATAGGTAGTGGGAAGGATAGAGAAGGATATTAAGGAAAGGGAGCGGGAAGGTGGGAAAAAGGAAGGGGATTGTGCTGCTCTTAGTCTGGTCCCTCCCCCCTAGTCTGTCCGGTATGGGTAACCCTGTCCGGCATAGCGTCGGGGATCCTAGGAACGCGCAAGCCCCCCCACCACGGCAAGGTGGCAGCAAATCGGGGGGGAACCTAACCTAACCTAACCTAACCTAACCTAACCTAACCTAACCTAACCTAACCTAACCTAACCTAACCTAACCTAACCTAACCTAACCTAACCTAACCTAACCTAACCTAACCTAACCTAACCTAACCTAACCTAACCTTTTTTTTTTTTTTTTTTTTTTTTTTTTTTGACAGGGTGGAAAATGCTTCATGCATTCCCCTCACCATGGGAGTGGCGAGGGGATATGTGGGACTCACTCCTCCCCCCCTCCCCAGAATGGGGAGAAAGGGAGGAGCGCAACCCACTAAAAACCACCCTGGCGTACCCTCCTGCCGGTTTCGGTAAGACGCCGTGGTTCCGCGTTAGCATTGCCACGACGCCTTCCGGCTGCCCCAGCCACTGCCGGGGCTCCCTGCGCCAAAGGGGAGAGAGGCCGAGCACGCCGGGCCCCTCCCCCAGACAACCAAGTGACGTTCCTACGGCAGGTGTGGGACTCCCATCCCCCACCTGCAGCCACTAAGGGTTGAGGCGGGCGGCAAATCGCCGCCGCCTCAACCCCCGCCGTCTGCGCCGGAGCGGATGCGCGAGAGGAGACTCCTCGCGCTCACGCTCCGCGGCCTCCTTCTGCGAGATAACGCTCTCGCAGAAGGAGGCCACCGCCTGCCAGGACCTCTCGCTGCACAGCATTGCAGAGACAACGCTGTGCAGGGAGAGGTCCCATTGCCCAATCGCTAGTGCCATGGTGGCGCGCTCCGAACTCCAGCGGCTGCACACCTCGAGGGTGTGCTGAGCCGTGTCGTCCGGATCGCCGCACTCATGGCACTGCGGGCCAGGCTCCCTCCCAATTTTGTGCAGGTAATGACCGAAGCACCCGTGTCCGGTCATTACCTGCACAAGCCTGTACGACAGAGCGCCGAATGCCCTATCCACCCAGGTGTCGAACGACGGGAGGATCGCCCCTATGGTACGGGTACCATAGGGTGAGTCCTCCAGGCCGCTCTTCCACCTGTCCCGCATTCGGCGCTCCGTCATACGGCGCGTCTCCTCCACCTCCTCAGGGTCCGGGCGTTCTCCTCTAGCCCGGGCCCTGGACCTAACCTTATAGGTCTCAGCCTGCACCTCTGCGTCCATTTCCCATGGCGGGGTGCAGGCGAGGAGGCAGGCCGCTGCGTGGGCCACCGTCATATAGGCCCTCACCATTCGGAGGGCCACCACCCGCTGGGGCCTACGCAGCAGGGCCCTGTTCCGGGCGGACAGCTTGTCCGCCCATATTGGGGCCCCATACAGGGCCATGCTCCTCGTGACGCCGGCGTATAGCCGCCGGCACAAGGAGCCCGGCCCTCCCACATTGGGCAGCAGCCGGCCCAGGGCCGACGCGGCGCCCACGATTCGGGGAGCAAGTCTCGCGAAATGCTCCCCGAAATCCCACCGACGGTCCAAAGTCAGCCCCAGATATTTGATATGGGGCTTTATCTGGACCGTCTCTCCCCCGATCGTGAGCGCCGCGCCCGCCGGCGGCCGCCACCCACGCCCCCCGAAGACTATCCCCTCAGTCTTCGAGAGGGCCACCTTCAGGCCGAGCTGCTCGATCCGGTGGATCGACAGCTCGGCCGCCACCTCCGCCCGCCTCATCACCTCCTCCATTTCGGTCCCACGCACGGCCACCATGGTATCATCTGCATAGCAAATGGTGGCCGTCCGTGGGAGCAATTCCCCCCTGATGGCCCAATCGTACCCCAGGTTCCATAGCAAGGGACCGAGCACGGAACCCTGGGGTACTCCACAGGCCATCTCCCGCTCCCCCCGACCGCCATCCCGCCCCTCGTAGAGCACTACCCTCTCGGTAAGGTAGTGCTCCACGACCCTCCGGAGGTAGAGAGGCACTTCGTGATACCGAAGTGCCTCTCTAATGACCCCATAGGGAAGGGTGCCAAATGCGTTGGCGATGTCCAGCGACACCGCCACGACACCCTCTCCCCTGCTCGACGCGTCCTCACAGAAGTCCCTCAAGGACTTCAGTGCGTCGAGCGTGGACCGCCCCTCCCGGAACCCGAACTGCCGGTCCGAGACGTTCGGGCCGGCGCCCTCCAGGTGCTGCAGGATTCTGGAGGCCAGGATCCTCTCCAACATTTTCCCGGCCTCGTCCAGCAGCACAATTGGGCGCCATGCCGAGGGACAGTCAGGGGGTCGACCCTCTTTCCGGAGGAGGCAGAGCCTCCCCTCCTTCCACACCCTCGGGAATTTGCCTTCCCTCAGACAGTCGTCCATCAGCTGTCTGAGGCGGCCCCCGAGGTGCTTCAGTGCGATGGGGAGGACTCTGCCGGGGACTCCGTCCGGGCCCGGGGCCTTTTTGCAGCCCCGGAGGCGGTCCAACACCCGGTCGAACTCGTCATCGCTAATGGGCGCGATGGCGAGTTCGACCTCCGGCTCCCCCGATGGCTCGGTCATCACCGGGGGAGTTATCGAGGGGCTCGGCGGGAATAGCCCCTCGATGACCGCCTGGAGGAGGGAGGGCTCCAGGGAATCCATGGGGGGGGCGGTGCGCATTTTGTTTCGCACCACCCTATACGGCCGCCCCCACGGGTCCCTGTCCAGGGTGGCCAAGAACGAGGCGTGCGCCTCGTCCTTGGCCTTGGCGATCGCCACCTGTAGGGCCCCCTTTGCCTCCTTGAGGGCCCTGTGGAGCCCCTCCTCCTCCTCGGCGGTGTGTTGCCGACGCCGACAGTGCTGGTACGCCGACCGAGCACTGTTACTGGTGGTTCGCAGGGCCGCAATCTCTGCGGACCACCAGTACACCCTCCTCCGGGCGAAAAGACGCTTCGCCCGGGGCATGGCCGCGTCGCACACCGCCTGCAGCGAGGAGCGGAACCGAGATGCCCGCTCCTCGACCCCGAGGTCGGCGGGTGGGGCAGCACACCATGCCTCCACCATCGCCGCCTCGTCCACCCTGGCCCTGTCCAGTTTGGACAGGGACCATTTGGGGAACCCTCCTCCTCTCCCGGCCCCCCTCTGCCCCCCCGCGGGGACGGGCAGCGGCCGGACCCTACCTGTGGAGACCCTCATTCTGATGTATAGATGATCAGAGAGGGTCTCCACGTCCTCCAGGACGCGCCAGTCCGTAACGCGTGCGGCAATGGCGGGGGTCGCGAACGTGATGTCCACGATTGACCCCCCTTGGCGCCGCACGCAAGTGTTGGCGCTGCCCTGGTTCAGGACCGTAAGGCCCGTCGCCGCCACCCAGTCCCTGAGGGCCGCCCCGCGCGGGTCCGTAACGGGGGAACCCCATGCCGCGCTCTTGGCATTGAGGTCCCCCAGGACCAGCACTTGCTTCGGGGCTGCCCTCCTGACGACCCCCCCCAGGGTGCCCAGGAACAACTCAAATTCTCGCAGCGGCCTATTGGGGGAGAAGTACACCGCAACGATGACGGTGTCGTCTCCCCACTTGGCCGCCACGAATCCCGGGCCACCCTCTACCCTGGTCAGGGGGGGGAAGTCCCCCACCGCCGGCACCACCACGGCCACCCTCTCGTCCGCCGACCCTACCCAGTTGGGTAGGGGGGGGACGAAGTAGGGCTCCGCCACTACGGCAACGCCCATCGCCCACTCCGCCATGGTCTGCATGAGCAGGTCCTGAGCTCTGGCGGAGTGGTTGGCGTTCACCTGCAGGATGTCTAGATGCGGGTGTGCTGGCATCTAGACATCCATGCTTTCTTCCTGGGCCCCGGCGGCTGGCGCTGACGGGGGGTTCTGCTGGGGGGGACGGGGGCGTGGGGCCCTCGTGTCCCTACCTCTGGTTGGGGGGGGGAAGCAGTTCCTTCCCCCCATTCTGTGCCCCGCTGGGAGTTTGGAGTGGTGGCAGACCGCACACCACTCTTTCTCCCAGCATTCCCCCATTTTGTGCCCCTCCTTGCAGCACCGGAAGCACAGCGTGCTCCGGTCCACGCTAGAGGGGCACAGTTCCCTCGTGTGACCGACACCGTAGCACTTGAAGCAGCGCATCGGTGTCGGTCCCACGGCCGTGACCCTGGCGGAGGCCCAACCCACCAGGATCCGACCCGCCCTCTGCAGCGCGATCGCGCAGGTCACGGGGCACTGGACGAGGACCGATCCAGTGCCGTCGTACAGCCTGCGGACGGCCCCAACCTTTACCTGGGCCGTCGCGCAGCCCCCCGCCTTGGCAACCGCCTCCGCCACCGACTCCCCGGTCGCCGACTCATCGAGCCCGGCGACCTGGAGGCCGGCCATCTTGACGGGGCGGCTGATGTTGGCCACGTCCCCCACAATGGACTGCAGCCGTTCCGCCAGTTTATCGGCGGTCCGGCCGCTATCCCCCCCTGGGACCTCGATGACCCTGCCCCCGGTCGCCGAGGTCCGGACCCGCACATGTTGCAGGCCCACCTCCTGCAGGCTAAGGCCCTGAATGGCCTTAGCCATGGTGGCCTGCAACGTGGTGGTGGCGTCCTTCTTTAACGTCACCACCACCGCCGCCGTCTTGGGGGCAGTCAGCGCCGCGGGCCTTGGCGCTGCCTTTCTGGCCTGGGTCTGTACAGCCGGGGGGGGGGAGGTCTTGGCCTTCCCCTTGCCTTTTCCCTTTTTTACCACCTCCGACCATTGCGCGGGCGGAGGCGGTATTCGGCCTGAGGGGCCGGGTACGCCCTGCGAAGGCCGAGCGGCAGCCGGGGCTGCGGCAGGCCTGGGCGCCTTGGCCGCAGGGGCGTTGGGCGCTGCCTTGCGGGCGGGGGGTGCCGCCTTCTTGGCGGCCTTAGGCCTCCCATCCCCCAGTCTGGCCCTCGCCTCAGGCTCGGGCTGCGGCATGGGCGGCGGGGTAGGCCTCGTGGCCTTCGTCTTGGGGGGGGGCGGCGGGGGGGCGGACCCTGTAGCCCTTCTGTCCGCCGCCAGCGGGGGGCGGAGCGGGGGCTCCGGGGGAAGGCGGCGACTCACTTCCTCAATTCGGGCATTCACCATGTTGCCCAAACTGAGGAAGAGGTCCCTCTTCATACACTCTATTGCCTCCACCAGCTCCTCCGTGGAGAACTGCACTGGCGGAGGGGGGGGAGCCGGGGCCTGGCGCTCGGAGAAGGCGGTCCTGAGCGCCTTGGTCTCTGCGGTGAGCAGGGCGAGCTGCTCCCGCATCCTTTTGTTATCCGCCTTAAGGATGCGGATCTCCTCGCCCTCGGCCTTGGCGGCCTCCACCTCGTCCATGGCCGCCAAGATGGCTCTGCAGGACCTATTAAATAGGCCCCACACCTCCCCCTTCAGGTTGCCCGATTTTCGGGCCCCCTCTAAAATGTCCCTCGCCGATGCTCGGGCCACCTCTATGGGATCGGCATACTGCCGATCCATCTGGCCGCCCGACGGTGAGGGAGAGCCAGCACGGGAGGGCGACTGCGATCGCGACCGCTCCCCCCCGGCTTCTACCCCCCTTCCCCCCTTCCCCTCCTCACCCCTCCTCGAGCGGAGTGCGGGGAAGTCCCGCAGGTACCTGGCCGCGGCAGCGTCCTGCCTCTCCTCGAACCGGGGCTCGATTAGGGCGAGCTTCGCCTTCGCCGCGGCCATCCCCGAGTACGCCCCCTTGGGCTTCCCCCTGCGCGCCGTATTCACCTTAGGTAGGTGATCCGGCGCGAGGGCCCCCCCCTCGTCCTCATGGGTCCTCTTCGACCCCGAGGGAACCGGCAGGTAGTCCTCCGGTTCTAAGTAGTCATTATTATCTGACTCCGAATCGGAGTCAGAGCCCCCCCCCTCAGGGGGGGGTCCCCCAAAACGTGAGGGCGTGGCCATGGTGGCCCCGGCCCCCCCTCCACCAAATTTGGTCGAGATCCGCTCACCCAGACCGAAGTTATGAGCTAACCTAGGTTAAAACGGTCAAGTGGGAGTCGGATCTCAACGACCTAATACAAAAGTGCCGACAGCGCCTGATGAAGGCTAATAGCAATTTTATAAAAGTTTCCCCCCGGATTTGGCCCACTTCCCGAGGTCGCAGCGCAAAAAGAAAAATGCCAAAAAACAGAGTAATTTTTACTCTATTTTTTGACACCCTTACTTTAATGCCCCCAAATACAAAAACAAAAAGAAAAGGCCAAAAAACAAAAAACCAAAAATTTGAAAAAATAATCAATCAAAAAATTTCTCCCTCTCCACCTGCGAAAATTTGCAATTTCCAAACGGGACGTAAGAAAATTGCAAATCTTTCAGCACCGTGTAAAAGGAGAAATGCGCTACCTGTACTACTAATTCAAAAATTTTTTGACCACCACAACCCTGTCAAAATTTCACTCAAAAATGAAAAAATGAAAATAATTTTTTAAAATTTTGGCTTAAAAACACAAAATTTCAAAAAATTAAAAACCAAGGGTTCCGCAATCTCACGATTACGGGACCAACCCTATAGTTTGCGGGACCGTTACCGCTATCCCCGCCCAAAAACTGGGCAAGGTGGGATATCGGCAACACCGACTAAATTAAAAAGAAAAAATGTAAACAAACCCTAAATTTCAAAGAAATTTAGGGTGTGAATTTACACTTTTTGAAAATTCGATATTTCCCGAAATAAAATTCCGAAAAATACCGAACCTTCCCTACGGTAAAGACGACTATTGCCGCTATATGCTAGCCCTGAAAAGGGCTCAAAACAACAACGGCAACACCGACTTTTTTAAAACAGAAAAACGTAAACAAACAAATAAAAACCAATCAAGAACAAAACACAAAATCCAATATAACTAAGCCAGGTCACGTGATACAGCAGAATCAAAGTCAGAAATCGAAAGCCAAAAATTCGTTAGTATTTGTCTCCGAAAATCGCAATAATCCATACATAAACACCCAAAATTCAACCTCAACCTAACCTAACCTAACCTAACCTAACCTAACCTAACCTAACCTAACCTAACCTAACCTAACCTAACCTAACCTAACCTAACCTAACCTAACCTAACCTAACCTAACCTAACCTAACCTAACCTAACCTAACCTAACCTAACCTAACCTAACCTAACCTAACCTAACCTAACCTAACCTAACCTAACCTAACCTAACCTAACCTAACCTAACCTAACCTAACCTAACCTAACCTAACCTAACCTAACCTAACCTTTTTTTTTTTTTTTTTTTTTTGTTAACGAAGTGGAAATGCATTACGCATCCCCCCCGCCTTAGGGAAGGCTGTAATAAATTGGGGGGGTATGACGGACTCTCAACCTAATCAAATAGGAGCCTACCGTCTAAAACCACTCCGGCGTTTTTAGCCCCTTGCCGGTGAGTGAGACGCCGTGGTACCCGCGTTAGCATTTGGCCACGGACGTCTCCCAGCTGCTCCGAAGAGCCCCTTCCAAGAGAAGAGAGAAATTGTGTACGCTCACAATTCTCTCCTCCCAAGACAGTTAGAGCCATCATCTTGGGTCCCTCACCCTGGCCCTACGGAAGTTCGGGCGAGCAACAAACAGAAGTTCGCTGAGTTCGCCTTCTCCTCCTTCCTGTCTACCCTCCAAACAAGTGTAGTGGAGTCGCTTTCCAGGAGCAGGTCATGGGCCCTCTGCCTATCCGTCCCTTCTAGCAACCCACACACTACACCGACCGACCAAATGAAGGTTCCGGCGAGCAGCAAACAGCGTCCACTGAGTTCGCCTTTCCCTCCAACTCCGACTGTAGTGGGGTCGCTTTCCAGGACAGGTCATCAGCCCTCTGCCTATCCGTCCCTTCTAGCAACCCACACTGCACCGTCCCAGAACTACAGTGGCCTCCGAGATTTCAAAGGAACACGTAGAAGGACGGTTAGAGCGAAAGGAGTTATTCTTCGTGAGCGAGTTACCGGCCGTCTGCCCACCCGACACTTCAAACAACCCGATCACCCACCCACCAATGAAGGTTCGGGCGAGCAGCGAACAAAGTCCACTGAGTTCGCCTTCCCCTCCAACTCCGACTGTAGTGGGGTCGCTTTCCAGGACAGGTCATCAGCCCTCTGCCTATCCGTCCCTTCTAGCAACCCACACTGCACCGTCCCAGAACTACAGTGGCCTCCGAGATTTCAAAGGAACACGTAGAAGGACGGTTAGAGCGAAAGGAGTTATTCTCCGTGAACGAGTTACCGGCCGTCTGCCCACCCGACACTTCAAACAACCCGATCACCCACCCACCAATGAAGGTTCGGGCGAGCAGCGAACAAAGTCCACTGAGTTCGCCTTCCCCTCCAACTCCGACTGTAGTGGGGTCGCTTTCCAGGACAGGTCATCAGCCCTCTGCCTATCCGTCCCTTCTAGCAACCCACACTGCACCGTCCCAGAACTACAGTGGCCTCCGAGATTTCAAAGGAACACGTAGAAGGACGGTTAGAGCGAAATGAGTTATTCTCCGTGAGCGAGTTACCGGCCGTCTGCCCACCCGACACTTCAAACAACCCGATCACCCACCCACCAATGAAGGTTCGGGCGAGCAGCGAACAGAGTCCACTGAGTTCGCCTTCCCCTCCAACTCCGACTGTAGTGGGGTCGCTTTCCAGGACAGGTCATCAGCCCACTGCCTATCCGTCCCTTCTAGCAACCCACACTGCACCGTCCCAGAACTACAGTGGCCTCCGAGATCCCAAAGGAACACGTAGAAGGACGGTTAGAGCGAAAAGAGTTATTCTCCGTGAGCGAGTTACCGGCCGTCTGCCACCCGACACTTCAAACAACCCGATCACCCACCCACAAATGAAGGTTCGGGCGAGCAGCGAACAAAGTCCACTAAGTTCGCCTTCCCCTCCAACTCCGACTGTAGTGGGGTCGCTTTCCAGAACAGGTCATCAGCCTTCTGCCTATCCGTCCCTTCTAGCAACCCACACTGCACCGTCCCCGAACTACAGTGGCCTCCGAGACTTCAGACGAACACGTAGAAGGACGGTTAGAGCGAAAGGGAGTTTTCTCCGTGAGCGAGTTACCGGCCATCTGCCCACCCGACACTTCAAACCACCCCAATCACCCACCCACAGATGAAGGTTCGGGCGAGCAGCGAACAGAGTCCACTGAGTTCGCTTTCCCCTCCAACTCCGACTGTAGTGGGGTCGCTTTCCAGGACAGGTCATCAGCCTTCCGCCTATCCGTCCCTTCTAGCAACCCACACTGCACCGTCCCAGAACTACAGTGGCCTCCGAGATCTCAAAGGACACGCAGAAGGACGGTTAGAGCGAAAAGAGTTATTCTCCGTGAGCGAGTTACCGGCCGTCTGCCCACCCGACACTTCAAACAACCCGATCACCCACCCACAAATGAAGGTTCGGGCGAGCAGTGAACAAAGTCCACTGAGTTCGCCTTCCCCTCCTACTCCGACTGTGGTGGGGTCGCTTTCCAGGAGCAGGTCACGGGCCTTCCGCCTATCCGTCCCTTCCAGCAACCCACACTGCGCCGTCCCATAACTACAGTGGCCCCCGAAATTTCAGAAGAACACGTAGAAGGACAATCTGAGTGAAAAATAGGGCAAAGATGTTACTTTATTGTCATTTGGTTACAACATACTTAAATAACAGTTAACCCTTTATAAACAGGGTGAGCAGTCCAGACGAGCCAGCACGGGAAAGAACAAACATCCGAGGACAAGGAGACCCGCCCCCCGCAACCATGGCATCGATCTCAGATTTAAGAAATTCTACATTCGAACATTCCCAATAATTCCCGTCCGCGTTCGAAAGATAAACCGGACAGTATTTACCGGGATTCCCCAATTGCAGCCCCTCTCTTTTCCAATACCGAGGCGATGATCCCCGAGAACAGACCCCCCACCCCCACAACTCTTACATTAAAATTAACTACAATATGTCCCAGACATACAGGATGAGCAATCCGAACAGGCCATCACAGGAAAGCCCGAAACCACGAAAGACGCGAAAAACCCCATACCCAGGAACCGTGGATCCGATCCCAGATTTAAGAAAAGCAGCATCCAACCATCCCCACAAATCCCATACCTGTCTGGGAACCAGGCAGAAATCTCCGGGAATCCCCAAATACAACCTCTCTCTTTTCCAAAACCAACGCCACGTCCCCCAGGAACGTACTCCGCGTCCCCCACGGTCCCAAACTTGGATCCACTGACCTACTCTGAATACCAGCCCCGCGAACGCAAAGCTAACATAACCCATGTACATAGCCTATCTGGGCAACCCAACCCATAACACAAGATTATACATAATATCAACAAGTCAATTTAAACATGTCAACAAAGTAATTAAATTATAGTATACCCTAGGTAAACGGCGAGCAATCCAGACGGGCCATCACGGGTATTAAGAAACCAACAGAGACAGGGAGACCCGCCCCCCGCGACCATGGCATCGATCTCAGATTTAAGAAATTCTACATTCAGAGATTCCCAATAATTCCCGTCCACGTTCGAAAGATAAACAGGACAGTATTTACCGGGATTCCCCAATTGTAGCCCCTCTCTTTTCCAATACCGACGCGATGGTCCCCGAGAACAGACCCCCCACCCCCACAACTCTTACATTAAAATTAACTACAATATGTCCCAGACATACAGGATGAGCAATCCGAACAGGCCATCACAGGAAAGCCCGAAACCACAAAAGACGCGAAAAATCCCATACCCAGGAACCGTGGATCCGATCCCAGATTTAAGAAAAGCAGCATCCAACCATCCCCACAAATCCCATACCTGTCTGGGAACCAGGCAGAAATCTCCGGGAATCCCCAAATACAACCTCTCTCTTTTCCAAAACCAACGCCACGTCCCCCCAGGAATGTACTCCGCGTCCCCCACGGTCCCAAACTTGGATCCACTGACCTACTCTGAATACCAACCCCGCGAACGCAAAGCTAACATAACCCATGTACATAGCCTATCTGGGCAACCCAACCCATAACACAAGATTATACATAATATCAACAAGTCAATTTAAACATGTCAACAAAGTAATTAAATTATAGTATACCCTAGGTAAACGGCGAGCAATCCAGACGGGCCATCACGGGTATTAAGAAACCAACAGAGACAGGGAAACCCGCCCCCCGCAACCATGGCATCGATCTCAGATTTAAGAAATTCTACATTCAGAGATTCCCAATAATTCCCGTCCACGTTCGAAAGATAAACAGGACAGTATTTACCAGGATTCCCCAATTGCAGCCCCTCTCTTTTCCAATACTGACGCGATGGTCCCCGAGAACAGAACCCCAACCCCCACAACTCTTACATAAAAATTAACTTCAATATGTCCCAGACATACAGGACGAGCAATCCGAACAGGCCATCACAGGAAAGCCCGAAACCACAAAAGACGCGAAAAACCCCATACCCAGGAACCGTGGATCCGATCCCAGATTTAAGAAAAGCAGCATTTAACCATCCCCGCAAATCCCATACCTGTCTGGGAACCAGGCAGAAATCCTCGGGAATCCCCAAATACAACCTCTCTCTTTTCCAAAACCGACGCCACGTCCCCCAGGAACGTACTCCGCGTCCCCCACGGTCCTAGACTTGAATCCACTGACCTACTCTGAATACCAGCCCCGCGAACGCAAAGCTAACATAACCCATGTACATAGCCTATCTGGGCAACCCAACCCATAACATAAGATTATACATAATATCAGTAAGTAAATTTAAACGTGTCAATGAAGTAATTAAATTATAGTATACCCTAGGTAAACGGCGAGCAATCCAGACGGGCCATCACGGGTATTAAGAAACCAACAGAGACAGGGAGACCCGCCCCCCGCGACCATGGCATCAATCTCAGATTTAAGAAATTCTACATTCAGAGACTCCCAATAATTCCCGTCCACGTTCGAAGGATAAACAGGACAGTATTTACCGGGATTCCCCAATTGCAGCCCCTCTCTTTTCCAATACCGACGCGATGGTCCCCGAGAACAGACCCCCCACCCCCACAACTCTTACATTAAAATTAACTACAATATGTCCCAGACATACAGGACGAGCAATCCGAACAGGCCATCACAGGAAAGCCCGAAACCACAAAAGACGCGAAAAACCCCATACCCAGGAACCGTGGATCCGATCCCAGATTTAAGAAAAGCAGCATCCAACCATCCCCACAAATCCCATACCTGTCTGGGAACCAGGCAGAAATCTCCGGGAATCCCCAAATACAACCTCTCTCTTTTCCAAAACCAACGCCACGTCCCCCAGGAACGTACTCCGCGTCCCCCACGGTCCCAAACTTGGATCCACTGACCTACTCTGAATACCAACCCCGCGAACGCAAAGCTAACATAACCCATGTACATAGCCTATCTGGGCAACCCAACCCATAACACAAGATTATACATAATATCAACAAGTCAATTTAAACATGTCAACAAAGTAATTAAATTATAGTATACCCTAGGTAAACGGCGAGCAATCCAGGCGGGCCATCACGGGTATTAAGAAACCAACAGAGACAGGGAAACCCGCCCCCCGCAACCATGGCATCGATCTCAGATTTAAGAAATTCTACATTCAGAGATTCCCAATAATTCCCGTCCACGTTCGAAAGATAAACAGGACAGTATTTACCGGGACTCCCCAATTGCAGCCCCTCTCTTTTCCAATACCGACGCGATGGTCCCCGAGAACAGACCCCCCACCCCCACAACTCTTACATTAAAATTAACTACAATATGTCCCAGACATACAGGACAAGCAATCCGAACAGGCCATCACAGGAAAGCCCGAAACCACAAAAGACGCGAAAAACCCCATACCCAGGAACCGTGGATCCGATCCCAGATTTAAGAAAAGCAGCATTTAACCATCCCCGCAAATCCCATACCTGTCTGGGAACCAGGCAGAAATCCTCGGGAATCCCCAAATACAACCTCTCTCTTTTCCAAAACCGACGCCACGTCCCCCAGGAACGCACTCCGCGTCCCCCACGGTCCCAGACTTGAATCCACTGACCTACTCTGAATACCAACCCCGCGAACGCAAATCTAACATAACCCATGTACATAGCCTATCTGGGCAACCCAACCCATAACATAAGATTATACATTATATCAACAAGTAAATTTAAACGTGTCAATGAAGTAATTAAATTATAGTATACCCTAGGCAAACGGCGAGCAATCCAGACGGGCCAGCACGGGTATTAAGAAACCAACAGAGACAGGGAGACCCGCCCCCCGCGACCATGGCATCGATCTCAGATTTAAGAAATTCTACATTCAGAGATTCCCAATAATTCCCGTCCACGTTCGAAGGATAAACAGGACAGTATTTACCGGGATTCCCCAATTGCAGCCCCTCTCTTTTCCAATACCGACGCGATGGTCCCCGAGAACAGACCCCCCACCCCCACAACTCTTACATTAAAATTAACTACAATATGTCCCAGACATACAGGACGAGCAATCCGAACAGGCCATCACAGGAAAGCCCGAAACCACAAAAGACGCGAAAAACCCCATACCCAGGTACCGTGGATCCGATCCCAGATTTAAGAAAAGCAGCATCCAACCATCCCCACAAATCCCATACCTGTCTGGGAACCAGGCAGAAATCCTCGGGAATCCCCAAATACAACCTCTCTCTTTTCCAAAACCGACGCCACGTCCCCCAGGAACGTACTCCGCGTCCCCCACGGTCCCAGACTTGAATCCACTGACCTACTCTGAATACCAACCCCGCGAACGCAAAGCTAACATAACCCATGTATATAGCCTATCTGGGTAACCCAACCCATAACATAAGATTATACATAATATCAAAAAGTAAATTTAAACGTGTCAATGAAGTAATTAAACTATAGTATACCTTAGGTAAACGGCGAGCAATCCAGACGGGCCAGCACGGGTATTAAGAAACCAACAGAGACAGGGAGACCCGCCCCCCGCGACCATGGCATCGATCTCAGATTTAAGAAATTCTACATTCAGAGATTCCCAATAATTCCCATCCACGTTCGAAAGATAAACAGGACAGTATTTACCGGGATTCCCCAATTGCAGCCCCTCTCTTTTCCAATACCGACGCGATGGTCCCCGAGAACAGACCCCCCACCCCCACAACTCTTACATTAAAATTAACTACGATATGTCCCAGACATACAGGACGAGCAATCTGAACAGGCCATCACAGGAAAGCCCAAAACCACAAAAGACGCGAAAAACCCCATACCCAGGTACTGTGGATCCGATCCCAGATTTAAGAAAAGCAGCATCCAACCATCCCCACAAATCCCATACCTGTCTGGGAACCAGGCAGAAATCTCCGGGAATCCCCAAATACAACCTCTCTCTTTTCCAAAACCGACGCCACGTCCCCCAGGAACGTACTCCGCGTCCCCCACGGTCCCAGACTTGAATCCACTGACCTACTCTGAATACCAACCCCGCGAACGCAAAGCTAACATAACCCATGTACATAGCCTATCTGGGCAACCCAACCCATAACATAAGATTATACATAATATCAACAAGTAAATTTAAACGTGTCAATGAAGTAATTGAACCATAGTATACCCTAGGTAAACGGCGAGCAATCCAGACGGGCCAGCACGGGTATTAAGAAACCAACAGAGACAGGGAGACCCGCCCCCCGCGACCATGGCATCGATCTCAGATTTAAGAAATTCTACATTCAGAGATTCCCAATAATTCCCGTCCACGTTCGAAGGATAAACAGGACAGTATTTACCGGGATTCCCCAATTGCAGCCCCTCTCTTTTCCAATACCGACGCGATGGTCCCCGAGAACAGACCCCCCACCCCCACAACTCTTACATTAAAATTAACTACAATATGTCCCAGACATACAGGACGAGCAATCCGAACAGGCCATCACAGGAAAGCCCGAAACCACAAAAGACGCGAAAAACCCCATACCCAGGTACCGTGGATCCGATCCCAGATTTAAGAAAAGCAGCATCCAACCATCCCCACAAATCCCATACCTGTCTGGGAACCAGGCAGAAATCCTCGGGAATCCCCAAATACAACCTCTCTCTTTTCCAAAACCGACGCCACGTCCCCCAGGAACGTACTCCGCGTCCCCCACGGTCCCAGACTTGAATCCACTGACCTACTCTGAATACCAACCCCGCGAACGCAAATCTAACATAACCCATGTACATAGCCTATCTGGGCAACCCAACCCATAACATAAGATTATACATAATATCAACAAGTAAATTTAAACGTGTCAATGAAGTAATTAATTTATAGTATACCCTAGGCAAACGGCGAGCAATCCAGACGGGCCAGCACGGGTATTAAGAAACCAACAGAGACAGGGAGACCCGCCCCCCGCGACCATGGCATCGATCTCAGATTTAAGAAATTCTACATTCAGAGATTCCCAATAATTCCCGTCCACGTTCGAAGGATAAACAGGACAGTATTTACCGGGATTCCCCAATTGCAGCCCCTCTCTTTTCCAATACCGACGCGATGGTCCCCGAGAACAGACCCCCCACCCCCACAACTCTTACATTAAAATTAACTACAATATGTCCCAGACATACAGGACGAGCAATCCGAACAGGCCATCACAGGAAAGCCCGAAACCACAAAAGACGCGAAAAACCCCATACCCAGGTACCGTGGATCCGATCCCAGATTTAAGAAAAGCAGCATCCAACCATCCCCACAAATCCCATACCTGTCTGGGAACCAGGCAGAAATCCTCGGGAATCCCCAAATACAACCTCTCTCTTTTCCAAAACCGACGCCACGTCCCCCAGGAACGTACTCCGCGTCCCCCACGGTCCCAGACTTGAATCCACTGACCTACTCTGAATACCAACCCCGTGAACGCAAAGCTAACATAACCCATGTACATAGCCTATCTGGGCAACCCAACTCATAACATAAGATTATACATAATATCAACAAGTAAATTTAAACGTGTCAATGAAGTAATTGAACCATAGTATACCTTAGGTAAACGGCGAGCAATCCAGACGGGCCAGCACGGGTATTAAGAAACCAACAGAGACAGGGAGACCCGCCCCCCGTGACCATGGCATCGATCTCAGATTTAAGAAATTCTACATTCAGAGATTCCCAATAATTCCCGTCCACGTTCGAAGGATAAACAGGACAGTATTTACCGGGATTCCCCAATTGCAGCCCCTCTCTTTTCCAATACCGACGCGATGGTCCCCGAGAACAGACCCCCCACCCCCACAACTCTTACATTAAAATTAACTACAATATGTCCCAGACATACAGGACGAGCAATCCGAACAGGCCATCACAGGAAAGCCCGAAACCACAAAAGACGCGAAAAACCCCATACCCAGGAACCGTGGATCCGATCCCAGATTTAGGAAAAGTAGCATTCAACCATCCCCACAAATCCCATGCCTGTCTGGGAACCAGGCAGAAATCCTCGGGAATCCCCAAATACAACCTCTCTCTTTTCCAAAACCGGCGCCACGTCCCCCAGGGACGTACTCCGCGTCCCCCACGGTCCCAGACTTGAATCCACTGACCTACTCTGAATACCAACCCCGCGAACGCAAAGCTAACATAACCCATGTACATAGCCTATCTGGGCAACCCAACCCATAACATAAGATTATACATAATATCAACAGGTCAGTTTAAACGTGTCAACAAAGTACTTAGATTATAGTATACCCTAGGTAAACAGGGCAAGCAATCCAGACGGGCCAGCACGGGAAATTACGAGACCAACAGAGACAGGGAGACCCGCCCCCCGCAACCGCGGCATCGATCTCAGATTTAAGAAGTTCTACATTCAAACATTCCCAGTAATCCCCGTCCACATTCGAAAGATAAACAGGACAGCATCTACCGGGATTCCCCAATTGCAGCCCCTCTCTTTTCCAAAACCGACGCGACGGTCCCCGAGAACAGACCCCCCCACCCCCACAGCTCTTACATTAAATTAACTACAATATGTCCCAGAGATACAGGGCGAGCAATCCGAGCAGGCCACCACGGGAAAGCAGGAGACCATAAGAGACGCGATAAACCTACACCCAGGAACCGCGGCACCGATCCCGGATTCAAGGAAAGCAGCACTCAACCATCCCCGCAATCCAATGCCTGACTGGGAAAATAACCAAGCAGAAATCCCGGGAAACCCCAAGTACGATCTCTCTCTCTTCCAAAATCGACGCCACGTCCCCCAGGAACGCATCCCCCGTCCCCCATGGCCCCACACTCGACCCCACCAACCCGCCCCGAACACCAACCCCGCGAGCGCAAATCTTAATAGCCCATGTTCATAGCCTGTCTGGGCAACTCAACCCTTAACAAAAGATTTTATTTAATCTCAACGAGCCACATCCAACGTGTACCAACAACACCCGACAACCAGCACACATACCCAAAATCATGTAAACCTACATACATACATAAATGTATGCATACATATTCACATTACCTGCAACGCAACGCAACGCGTGGCAGAATAAATTAGGTACTTGAGTCGGAAACTATTGCACGCAAGATTCTGAGATTGGCGCAAATTTAGACAGATAGATAGGCTATAAATTAAGTGCCAAAAAATGGGGGCCATCACTTAACTTTCAAAATTATAGGGGGATGAAATATAACAAAGTGAGAGTTTTAGTCTTTTTTGACAGTAACTTTACAACAAAAGAAATTCCTTTACCTACTTGAAAGCTACAGTGGCTTATAGAAGAATCTGAGCATTGGAAGATGTATTGATGACAATACTACCCCTCAAATGGCACTTCAGAAACGCGGGCATCGCCGATATTCGTAGGGGTCACGTGTTGAAAGCAGTTGCCTGCAAGTGGCCGTGCTTATATTTACTTTCCACTAAAACTACTACTCCTATAAGTTTGATTTTTGGTATATGCACTAATAGATAAATGCTCCGTTAATAGACGTTGTAAAAATGAGAGCGCCAATGACCATTTTAAGGTATGGGTCGTTGGCGGATATTAAAGTTGAAAGCGCACCAGTACCTAGACCAAATAAGCAAGGAAGCTAAAACCTACAAAAACCTATTTCTTAATGGTAGCTAGCAGGTCTGTGGAGGAAAAAGTTAAAAAAGTTAAAAGACGCGAGAGTCATTTTGGAATATGATTACGTAGCCTTATATTAATTATTGTTACTTAACTTACAGATTGTTTAACGGAAAATTATGGCAATCGATATAGACACCAGTAACAATAATCTCGGTCATATGAAGCACCAAAAACTCAGGCGTAAATGATTCCTTGTATACGTTGACCACGTGATCAAAAAGTAGCAATAGTTATAATTATTACTTTACTCGAAAACTACTGTATGGAAAAATCTGAAAATTGGAAGATGTATTGATGACAATACTACCCTTCAAATGGCACTTCAAAAACGCGGGCGCCGTCGAGTTCTTAGGGGTCGTAGGTCACGTGGTTGAAAGCAGCTGCCTGCAGGTGGCCGCGCTTATAATTACTTATCACTAAATCTACTAAACCAAAAAATCTAATTTTTGAAACATGCACTAATTGATATGTACCCCATTAATAGACGTTGTAAGAATGGGCGCACCGATGATCATTTTAGAGTTTGGGTCGTTGGAAGGTATGAAAGTTGAAAGCGCACTAGTACTTAGACAAAATGGGTAGGGAGGCTGAGACTCACAAAAACCCATTTCCTAACGGTAACTAGCAGTTCTATGAAGGAAAATGTTAAAGAAGTTAAAAGACGAGAGAGTCATTTTTGAAATGTTATTACGCAATCTCATCTTAGTTATTACTTAACTTACGGCCTGATTAGATGAGAAATCTAGCAGTCGGTATAGACACCAGCAGCTACAATCCTCGTCCGATAGAGTACCCAAAACGCAAGCGTAAATGGCTCTTTGCATACCTACATAAGTCACGTGATCGAGAAACAGCAATAGTCATATTTAATTATTACTTTCCTCAAAAACTACTGTGTGGAAAAATCCGAAAATTGGAAGATGTATTAATGACAATGCTACCCTTCCGATGGCATTTCCGAGACGCGGGCGCCATTAGAAACTTAAGGGTCGTGGGTCACGTGGTTTAACGTAGCTGCCTGCGAGTGGCCGCGTTTATATTTACTTATCACTAAATCTACTACGCCTAAAAATCTGATTTTTGGCACATGCACTGGTAGATATATGCCCCGTCAATAGACATTGTAAAAATGGGAGCGCCGGCAATTATTTCAAAGTATGGATCGTTGATAGGTATAAAGGTTGAAAGCGCACTAGTACTTAGGCAATATGAGTAGGGAAGCTAAAGCTTACAAAAACCTATTTCTTAACGGTAACTAGCAGGTCTGTGAAGGAAAAAGTTAAACAAGTTACAAAACGAGAGAGTCATTTTTGGAATGTAATTACGTAACCTTATTTTAATTATTACTTAACTTACAGATTGCTTAACGGAAAAATCCGGCAATCGATATAGATACCGGTAGCAATAATCCCCGTCAGATGCAGTACCAAGAACGCAGGCGTAAATGGTTCCTTGTATACATTGATCACTAAGTAAATAGTTATAATTATTACTTTACTCGGAAACTACTGTATGGAAAAATCTAAAAATTGGGAGACGTATTGATGACAATACTACCCTTCAAATGGCATTTCAAAAACGCGGGCGCCGTCAAGTTCTCAGGGGTCGCAGGTCACGTGGTTGAAAGTAGCTGCTTGCTAGTGGCCGCACTTATATTTACTTATCACTAAATGTACTAAGCCTAGAAATCTGATTTCTGGTATGTGCGCCGGCAGAGACGTGCTCCGTTGATAGACGTTGTAAAAATAGGAGCGCCGACGATTATTTTAAAATGTGGGTCGTTGGTAGGTATGAATTTGAGAGCGCACTAGTACTTAGATAAAGTAAGTAGGGAAGCCGAAACCTACAAAAAACCTATTTCTTAATGGTAACCAGGAGGCAGGTTTTTTAACGGAAATCCGGCTAACTGTATAGACACCAGCAGCTGCAACCCCCGTCAGTTGAAGCACTAAGGACGCCGGTGTAGATGATTCATTGTATACGTAGGTATACACGTGACGTGACACGTTAACGTGGCAATAAGTAATTATGATTTACAGAATTACGTATAATTTATAGATGTAAGTAGTTGGTAAGCGGTTAAAGCTTCCCGAAGTAGGTACCTACTTAAAAATTTTTATTTATGACTTGCGGAAAATTTGGGAAATGGCTAGCAAGAAAATTATGAAAATTGTATTGTATAGATAAGTGTATTGTCAATAGAATTATTTAAAATTTATGCCAATTACATAATAAGTGTAAGTAGGTTGGAAGGATGTTTGGCAGAATAGGTAGAAATTCGAAATATGAACGGAAAAATGACAAATTCCGTGGAAATATTGAAGCGATTTATATGAAAATTTGATAGATTATAAGGCTAATAAATACCTACCGATTGACATACAATTAGTTAATTTAACTAGTTGGGTAAAAGTAGAACGAGCGGTTAAAGCTTCACGAGATACTTGAAAATAAAACAGGTATTAAAATGAAAATAATAGGGTTATAAAGTTGGAACAAAAGTAGTTCTTATTTTTAAAGCCTACAGCACACGATTATTAAAGAAAATTTGGGAAAAGTACCAAGGGGAAAAAGCAAAATATCGGTTTGAAATTACGTAACTTTGCAAGATATCCGGACGGGTGACACAAATAACTACTTATCTCAAAATCTACTGTATAGAAAAATCTGAAATTTGGAATACTAGCAGACAGATAGATGGGCTATTGGATGAAATAATAAAAAATAGGGGTCGTCGCTTTAGTTTTAAAAATATTGAGGGGCGAAGTTGGTGTAGTTGAAAAATTTAGTTTTTGGACAATAATTCAAAAACAAAAAGAGATACAAAGAAAAATCAAACGTCATTCGAGTCAGTATCCCAAGCCGAATCTTTTGACACCTCATTTGATATCCTGAGACGTCTTAATCAAGAGCACGTGGCTCGAGAAAAAATAGTTATTTGAAGATATCTTTTAAAATATTTATAGGAAAAATCTGAAATTTTTTGGCATGAAAGAAGGCTTAAATGCGCATCCTTTCGTACTAAAACTTAGGGGGGTTACAGATCTAAATCGAGCAGCGTAGGCGCTTGGAGAAAATATTGGAACGAACTCACCGGATTTCCGTCAATCCTACTTCAGGGTCCCACATCCGACACCCATCAATAACACTAAACGATAGCACACACTTTGCTTAATCATTAGACACCAAAAAACTAAGAATCGATGGATTCTACAAGTCACCACAGATTTTTCCGTCCGCGGAGTGGATAGAAAACGATGTTTTTGGTCATTGTACTTCACTGAATTGACGGATTTGAAAAATTTTAACACGAGCAGATAGGGGACACGAGCGCGCAACTTTTGATATATAACACAAGTGATTTCGAATGATATTACTGGTTCGGAGGAATAAAAGGCCGCGGAGCGGCGCAAAAACGATCCGAACGCTGCGGCGGGCCGCGCGCGACTCAACCTAACCTAACCTAACCTAACCTAACCTAACCTAACCTAACCTAACCTAACCTAACCTAACCTAACCTAACCTAACCTAACCTAACCTAACCTAACCTAACCTAACCTAACCTAACCTAACCTAACCTAACCTAACCTAACCTAACCTAACCTAACCTAACCTAACCTAACCTAACCTAACCTAACCTAACCTAACCTAACCTAACCTAACCTAACCTAACCTAACCTAACCTAACCAATGTCAGTGTAGGAGAAGGGACTGTAAAAGCAGCTATAGCAGTGTTCAACGCAAACTTGAACGTAATACAGTACCCAAAACTCACCACAAACAACATCACTGTGGTGGGGATCCAAACTGACGCCTGGGAGATCACACTTGTCTCCTTTTATTTCGAGCCGGATCAGCCTATAGATCACCATATAGAACATTTGAAGAAAATAGAATCGGAAATTTCCGGCAGAAAATGGATAATTGGAGGAGATGCTAACGCGAAAAGCACATGGTGGGGGAGCCCGCAGATAGACCATAGGGGCGAGGAGCTGCTTGGAGCTCTCGGTGAGATGGGCCTTAACATACTGAACAGAGGTGAAACTCCGACCTTCGATACTGTCAGGGGAGGAAAACGACTCACCAGTTATGTCGACCTAACAGCCTGTTCGACAGATTTACTTGACGTGGTGGATGATTGGAGAGTGGACGAAAGCCTAACGAGCTCGGACCACAATGGCATACACTTCAATATAAAACTAAAGAAATCAAACGGCACAAAAATACACAGAACGACACGAATATACAAAACGAAAAAAGCTAATTGGGTCGAATTTCATGAGAAATTCAAACAATTAATGCTAGAAAATAACCTTATAAAATCCGAGATAGAAAAAATCAATAGCGAAGAACAAATTGAATTAGCAATAAACACATACACACAAATCATAAAAGACACATGCACACAAACAATACCGCTAAAGAAAAACAAAGAAGTACTTGCTATGCCATGGTGGTCCGAGAAACTCGCGGCGATGAAAAAGGAAGTCACCACCTACAAAAGGAGAGTAAAAAACGCTGCACCAGTACGAAGATCGAAGGTCGTAGAGGAATACCTCAAAAGAAAGGATGAGTATGAAACTGAAGCAAAAAAGGCTCAAATCGAGAGCTGGAAGGAGTTCTGCGCTAAACAGGACAAAGAGGGAGTCTGGGAGGGAATATATAGGGTAATTGGCAGAACAACAAAAAGGGAAGAGGACTTGCCATTGCAAAAAGAGGGGAAGATAATGAGTGCAAAAGAGTCTGCAGAACTTATGGCTGAGACGTTCTACCCGGAGGACCTGACCAACAGTGACAACACCCACCACTGTAAGATAAGAACGGAAGCCGACAGAGCGAGCGCTTGTGAACAAGTTGAGCCTTGCGAACCACCGTTCACGATGTCGGAACTAAATTGGGCATACAAATCTTTTAACCCAAAAAAGGCTCCGGGAGCGGACGGCTTCACAGCCGACATATGTTGCCACGCCATTAGAGGCGACCCAGAAACATTCCTAGCGCTCCTGAACAAGTGCCTGGAATACCATCTCTTCCCCAAAGCCTGGAAAGAGGCCACTGTTATCGCCCTGAGAAAACCTGGAAAAGGGGACTACACGACCCCCAAATCGTATAGACCAATCGGCCTTCTCCCAATTCTGGGAAAAATATACGAAAAGATGCTAGTGGCTCGCCTGAAATTCCACCTATTACCTAGGATGAGTACACGCCAGTACGGATTCATGCCGCAGAGGAGCACCGAAGACTCCCTCTATACCCTCATGCAATACATCCGCAACAAGTTAGACCAAAAGAAAATAGTCACAATGATCTCACTGGATATAGAGGGAGCCTTCGATAGCGCCTGGTGGCCAGCAATACGAGTCCGACTGGCAGAGGAAAAATGTCCGCAAGGTTTAAGACGAGCCATGGATAGCTACCTGAAAGACAGGAGGGTCAAGGTACGATACGCCGGAGCAGAATCCACCAGGAACACCAGTAAGGGTTGTGTACAGGGGTCCATAGGGGGCCCAATACTCTGGAATCTCCTATTGGATCCACTGCTAAAAAGCCTAGGGGAAAGGGGCGATTATTGCCAGGCATTCGCGGACGACGTTGTCCTCGTGTTCGATGGCGACAAAGCAGCAGAGATTGAAGGACGTGCCAATGCTGCACTCGAGCATGTTCGGACGTGGGGTGTAAAAAACAAATTGAAATTTGCTCCGCAAAAAACTAACGCAATGGTAATAACCCGAAAACTGAAGTACGACACCCCACGCCTGAGCATGGGCGGGACCAGCATCGGCATGTCAAAGGAGATAAAAATGCTTGGCGTCACCATAGACGAAAAACTGACTTTTAACACGCACGTCTCGAACGTCTGCAGAAAGGCAATAGGCGTCCACAAGCAATTGGCAAGAGCAGCAAAGGCTAGCTGGGGATTACACCCCGAGGTAGTCCGGATCATATATGTGACTACCGTCGAGCCCATCGTCCTGTATGCGGCCAGCGTATGGGCACCCGCAGCTAAAAAACTAGGCGTAATAAAACAGTTGGCGGCCGTGCAACGCGGAATAGCACAGAAAATGTGCAAAGCTTACCGCACAGTCTCCCTGAACTCGGCGCTAGTGCTGGCTGGGCTGCTCCCCCTCGACCTCCGAGTCCGAGAGGCGGCCTCACTATACGAGGCCAAGAGGGGAGTGCCTCAGCCGGCACTGGGTGACCGAGAGGTTGAGAAAATGGCATCAGCTCTGGAGTCTCCCCACCCCGCGGAACGCAGTGACCTCGAACTTGTAAGCCTGATGGACCAAGAACAACTCAACGCTCATAGCGAATACGAGGTACAAATTTTCACCGATGGGAGCAAGTTTGGGGGCGGCGTCGGAGCAGCGCTATCCATTTGGAGTGGTGCAGCCGAGAAAAAAGCCCTCAAGCTTGCGCTATCTAAGTACTGCACAGTCTACCAGGCTGAACTCCTAGCAATACACAGAGCAACTAAGGAGATCGAGAGACTCAAGGCGTCTTCGTTTGGAATTTACAGCGACTCCATGGCAGCCCTCCAAACCATCAAAAACCACAGTTGCCTCCATCCCCTAGCAGTAGAAGCAAGAAAGAATTTAAGATCCTTATCTCTCCAAGGCAAAGCTGTGACTCTGCATTGGATCAAAGCTCACGCGGGGCTGGAGGGCAACGAGAGGGCTGACAAACTGGCAAAGGAGGCCGCTGTGGGCTCCAAGCGAAAACCAGATTACGACTTATGCCCGGTATCATTCGTCAAGCGAAGCATTCGCACTGCAACGCTTGACGAATGGAACCATCGCTACATCAACGGCGAAACGGCATCGGTCACAAAAATATTCTTCCCGGATGCGGTGGCCGCATACAGAACGATAAGAAAGCTCGAAACTACGAATATAAGAACCCAACTCATGACAGGGCATGGAGGGTTCTCAGAATACCTGAACCGGTTCAAGTGTAAGGAGAACCCTTCATGCATCTGTGATCCCGCTAAAAACGAAACGGTGCCGCATGTGTTGTTGGAGTGCCCAATATATGGAAAGGAGCGTTTTGAAATCGAACAGCAGCTAAACACTGGGTTAACAGCCGAAAATGTGAAAGAAATAATGTTAAGCAAAGACAGAGAGAAATTCCTAAGATATTGCACAAAAGTAGTCGAAAAAGTTGTAAACAAAAATAAAACACGATAAATAAATTATGCTTCCACAATATAGTGTGTTATATTAGTAGCAAGCATAAACAAAAATAGGAAGAACATGTAAAATATAGATAGTATAGGCAAAACATTGGGAACACACTGTGTAATAAAATAAATAAAATTAGTATAGAAAATAAGTAAAAGTGTAAAAAAAAAAAAAAAATGCTGTCAAATTAAACACAGTAAACTAGATATAACTAGAAGGTAAATAAAACTAAGAACTATGAATATTTAGAGTAAGAAACTGTAATAACCCATAGAATAAGAATTTGTGAATAAGACAGTGTAAACTATAGATAAGAATTTAATAGTAAGAAAGGAACTGGAAATTGTAAAAGCAAGAAACACTCGTATACATCCCTTTATTTGACCCTCCCGTTTTCTCCCAAAATAAAATGCAAATAAATAAAATTTGAAAAGCTAGCTAGATTAGGAAAACAGTAGGTGGGAATCCCACCCACAGAAAGTAAGAAAGATATGATGGATGAAAGAAAGAATAGTATGAAGAATGAAAGTACGAGAAGCAAACATGCGAGAACTAGTACGAATGAAGAATCGCAAACATAGGCTTTGATATTGTCAAAGGTAGAGAAAAAAAAAAAAAAAAAAAAAAAAAAAAAAAAAAAAAAAAAAAAAAAAAAAAAAAAAAAAAATAAAAAAAAAAAAAAACCTAACCTAACCTAACCTAACCTAACCTAACCTAACCTAACCTAACCTAACCTAACCTAACCTAACCTAACCTAACCTAACCTAACCTAACCTAACCTAACCTAACCTAACCTAACCTAACCTAACCTAACCTAACCTAACCTAACCTAACCTAACCTAACCTAACCTAACCTAACCTAACCTAACCTAACCTAACCTAACCTAACCTAACCTAACCTAACCTTTTTTTTTTTTTTTTTTTTTTTTTTTTTTTTTTTTTTTTTTTTTTTTTTGACAGGGTGGAAAATGCTTTATGCATTCCCCTCACCATGGGAGTGGCGAGGGGATATGTGGGACTCACTCCTCCCCCCCTCCCCAGAATGGGGAGAAAGGGAGGAGCGCAACCCACTAAAAACCACCCTGGCGTACCCTCCTGCCGGTTTCAGTAAGACGCCGTGGTTCCGCGTTAGCATTGCCACGACGCCTTCCGGCTGCCCCAGCCACTGCCGGGGCTCCCTGCGCCAAAGGGGAGAGAGGCCGAGCACGCCGGGCCTCTCCCCCAGACAACCAAGTGACGTTCCTACGGCAGGTGTGGGACTCCCATCCCCCACCTGCAGCCACTAAGGGTTGAGGCGGGCGGCAAACCGCCGCCGCCTCAACCCCCGCCGTCTGCGCCGGAGCGGATGCGCGAGAGGAGACTCCTCGCGCTCACGCTCCGCGGCCTCCTTCTGCGAGATAACACTCTCGCAGAAGGAGGCCACCGCCTGCCAGGACCTCTCGCTGCACAGCATTGCAGAGACAACGCTGTGCAGGGAGAGGTCCCATTGCCCAATCGCTAGTGCCATGGTGGCGCGCTCCGAACTCCAGCGGCTGCACACCTCGAGGGTGTGCTGAGCCGTGTCGTCCGGATCGCCGCACTCATGGCACTGCGGGCCAGGCTCCCTCCCAATTTTGTGCAGGTAATGACCGAAGCACCCGTGTCCGGTCATTACCTGCACAAGCCTGTACGACAGAGCGCCGAATGCCCTATCCACCCAGGTGTCGAACGACGGGAGGATCGCCCCTATGGTACGGGTACCATAGGGTGAGTCCTCCAGGCCGCTCTTCCACCTGTCCCGCATTCGGCGCTCCGTCATACGGCGCGTCTCCTCCACCTCCTCAGGGTCCGGGCGTTCTCCCCTAGCCCGGGCCCTGGACCTAACCTTATAGGTCTCAGCCTGCACCTCTGCGTCCATTTCCCATGGCGGGGTGCAGGCGAGGAGGCAGGCCGCTGCGTGGGCCACCGTCATATAGGCCCTCACCATTCGGAGGGCCACCACCCGCTGGGGCCTACGCAGCAGGGCCCTGTTCCGGGCGGACAGCTTGTCCGCCCATATTGGGGCCCCATACAGGGCCATGCTCCTCGTGACGCCGGCGTATAGCCGCCGGCACAAGGAGCCCGGCCCTCCCACATTGGGCAGCAGCCGGCCCAGGGCCGACGCGGCGCCCACGATTCGGGGAGCAAGTCTCGCGAAATGCTCCCCGAAATCCCACCGACGGTCCAAAGTTAGCCCCAGATATTTGATATGGGGCTTTATCTGGACCGTCTCTCCCCCGATCGTGAGCGCCGCGCCCGCCGGCGGCCGCCACCCACGCCCCCCGAAGACTATCCCCTCAGTCTTCGAGAGGGCCACCTTCAGGCCGAGCTGCTCGATCCGGTGGATCGACAGCTCGGCCGCCACCTCCGCCCGCCTCATCACCTCCTCCATTTCGGTCCCACGCACGGCCACCATGGTATCATCTGCATAGCAAATGGTGGCCGTCCGTGGGAGCAATTCCCCCCTGATGGCCCAATCGTACCCCAGGTTCCATAGCAAGGGACCGAGCACGGAACCCTGGGGTACTCCACAGGCCATCTCCCGCTCCCCCCGACCGCCATCCCGCCCCTCGTAGAGCACTACCCTCTCGGTAAGGTAGTGCTCCACGACCCTCCGGAGGTAGAGAGGCACTTCGTGATACCGAAGTGCCTCTCTAATGACCCCATAGGGAAGGGTGCCAAATGCGTTGGCGATGTCCAACGACACCGCCACGACACCCTCTCCCCTGCTCGACGCGTCCTCACAGAAGTCCCTCAAGGACTTCAGTGCGTCGAGCGTGGACCGCCCCTCCCGGAACCCGAACTGCCGGTCCGAGACGTTCGGGCCGGCGCCCTCCAGGTGCTGCAGGATTCTGGAGGCCAGGATCCTCTCCAACATTTTCCCGGCCTCGTCCAGCAGCACAATTGGGCGCCATGCCGAGGGACAGTCAGGGGGTCGACCCTCTTTCCGGAGGAGGCAGAGCCTCCCCTCCTTCCACACCCTCGGGAATTTGCCTTCCCTCAGACAGTCGTCCATCAGCTGTCTGAGGCGGCCCCCGAGGTGCTTCAGTGCGATGGGGAGGACTTTGCCGGGGACTCCGTCCGGGCCCGGGGCCTTTTTGCAGCCCCGGAGGCGGTCCAACACCCGGTCGAACTCGTCATCGCTAATAGGCGCGATGGCGAGTTCGACCTCCGGCTCCCCCGATGGCTCGGTCATCACCGGGGGAGTTATCGAGGGGCTCGGCGGGAATAGCCCCTCGATGACCGCCTGGAGGAGGGAGGGCTCCAGGGAATCCATGGGGGGGGCGGTGCGCATTTTGTTTCGCACCACCCTATACGGCCGCCCCCACGGGTCCCTGTCCAGGGTGGCCAAGAACGAGGCGTGCGCCTCGTCCTTGGCCTTGGCGATCGCCACCTGTAGGGCCCCCTTTGCCTCCTTGAGGGCCCTGTGGAGCCCCTCCTCCTCCTCGGCGGTGTGTTGCCGACGCCGACAGTGCTGGTACGCCGACCGAGCACTGTTACTGGTGGTTCGCAGGGCCGCAATCTCTGCGGACCACCAGTACACCCTCCTCCGGGCGAAAAGACGCTTCGCCCGGGGCATGGCCGCGTCGCACACCGCCTGCAGCGAGGAGCGGAACCGAGATGCCCGCTCCTCGACCCCGAGGTCGGCGGGTGGGGCAGCACACCATGCCTCCACCATCGCCGCCTCGTCCACCCTGTCCCTGTCCAGTTTGGACAGGGACCATTTGGGGAACCCTCCTCCTCTCCCAGCCCCCCTCCGCCCCCCCCCGGGGACGGGCAGCGGCCGGGCCCTACCTGTGGAGACCCTCATTCTGATATAAAGATGATCAGAGAGGGTCTCCACGTCCTCCAGGACGCGCCAGTCTGTAACGCGTGCGGCAATGGCGGGGGTCGCGAACGTGATGTCCACGATTGACCCCCCCTGGCGCCGCACGCAAGTGTTGGCGCTGCCCTGGTTCAGGACCGTAAGGCCCGTCGCCGCCACCCAGTCCCTGAGGGCCGCCCCGCGCGGGTCCGTAACGGGGGAACCCCATGCCGCGCTCTTGGCATTGAGGTCCCCCAGGACCAGCACTTGCTTCGGGGCTGCCCTCCTGACGACCCCCCCCAGGGTGCCCAGGAACAACTCAAATTCTCGCAGCGGCCTATTGGGGGAGAAGTACACCGCAACGATGACGGTGTCGTCTCCCCATTTGGCCGCCACGAATCCCGGGCCACCCTCCACCCTGGTCAGGGGGGGGAAGTCCCCCACCGCCGGCACCACCACGGCCACCCTCTCGTCCGCCGACCCTACCCAGTTGGGTAGGGGGGGGACGAAGTAGGGCTCCGCCACTACGGCAACGCCAATCGCCCACTCCGCCATGGTCTGCATGAGCAGGTCTTGAGCTCTGGCGGAGTGGTTGGCGTTCACCTGCAGGATGTCTAAATGCGGGTGTGCTGGCATCTAGACATCCATGCTTTCCTCCTGGGCCCCGGCGGCTGGCGCTGATGGGGGGTTCTGCTGGGGGGGACGGGGGCGTGGGGCCCTCGTGTCCCTACCTCTGGTTGGGGGGGGGAAGCAGTTCCTTCCCCCCATTCTGTGCCCCGCTGGGAGTTTGGAGTGGTGGCAGACCGCACACCACTCTTTCTCCCAGCATTCCCCCATTTTGTGCCCCTCCTTGCAGCACCGGAAGCACAGCGTGCTCCGGTCCACGCTAGAGGGGCACAATTCCCTCGTGTGACCGACACCGTAGCACTTGAAGCAGCGCATCGGTGTCGGTCCCACGGCCGTGACCCTGGCGGAGGCCCAACCCACCAGGATCCGACCCGCCCTCTGCAGCGCGATCGCGCAGGTCACGGGGCACTGGACGAGGACCGATCCAGTGCCGTCGTACAGCCTGCGGACGGCCCCAACCTTTACCTGGGCCGTCGCGCAGCCCCCCGCCTTGGCAACCGCCTCCGCCACCGACTCCCCGGTCGCCGACTCATCGAGCCCGGCGACCTGGAGGCCGGCCATCTTGACGGGGCGGCTAATGTTCGCCACGTCCCCGACTATTGTTTGCAGCCGTTCCGCCAGTTTATCGGCGGTCCGGCCGCTATCCCCCCCTGGGACCTCGATGACCCTGCCCCCGGTCGCCGAGGTCCGGACCCGCACATGTTGCAGGCCCACCTCCTGCAGGCTAAGGCCCTGAATGGCCTTAGCCATGGTGGCCTGCAACGTGGTGGTGGCGTCCTTCTTTAACGTCACCACCACCGCCGCCGTCTTGGGGGCAGACAGCGCCGCGGGCCTTGGCGCTGCCTTTCTGACCGGGGGGGGGGAGGTCTTGGCCTTCCCCTTGCCTTTTCCCTTTTTTACCACCTCCGACCATTGCGCGGGCGGAGGCGGTATTCGGCCTGAGGGGCCGGGTACGCCCTGCGAAGGCCGAGCGGCAGCCGGGGCTGCGGCAGGCCTGGGCGCCTTGGCCGCAGGGGCGTTGGGCGCTGCCTTGCGGGCGGGGGGTGCCGCCTTCTTGGCGGCCTTAGGCCTCCCATCCCCCAGTCTGGCCCTCGCCTCAGGCTCGGGCTGCGGCATGGGCGGCGGGGTAGGCCTCGTGGCCTTCGTCTTGGGGGGGGGCGGCGGGGGGGCAGACCCTGTGGCCCTTTTGTCCGCTGCCAGCGGGGGGCGGAGCGGGGGCTCCGGGGGAAGGCGGCGACTCACTTCCTCGATTCGGGCATTCACCATGTTGCCCAAACTGAGGAAGAGGTCCCTCTTCATACATTCTATTGCCTCCACCAGCTCCTCCGTAGAGAACTGCACTGGTGGAGGGGGGGGAGCCGGGGCCTGGCGCTCGGAGAAGGCGGTCCTGAGCGCCTTGGTCTCCGCGGTGAGCAGGGCGAGTTGCTCCCGCATCCTTTTATTGTCCGCTTTAAGGATGCGGATCTCCTCGCCCTCGGCCTTGGCGGCCTCCACCTCGTCCATGGCCGCCAAGATGGCTCTGCAGGACCTATTAAATAGGCCCCACACCTCCCCCTTCAGGTTGCCCGATTTTCGGGCCCCCTCTAGAATGTCCCTCGCCGATGTTCGGGCCACCTCTATGGGATCGGCATACTGCCGATCCACCTGGCCGCCCGACGGTGAGGGAGAGCCAGCACGGGAGGGCGACTGCGATCGCGACCGCTCCCCCCCGGCTTCTACCCCCCTTCCCCCCTTCCCCTCCTCACCCCTCCTCGAGCGGAGTGCGGGGAAGTCTCGCAGGTACCTGGCCGCGGCGGCGTCCTGCCTCTCCTCGAACCGGGGCTCGATTAGGGCGAGCTTCGCCTTCGCCGCGGACAGCCCCGAATATGCCCCCTTGGGCTTCCCCCTGCGCGCCGTGTTCACCTTAGGTAGGTGATCCGGCGCGAGGGCCCCCCCCTCATCCTCATGGGTCCTCTTCGACCCAGAGGGAACCGGCAGGTAGTCCTCCGGTTCCAAATAGTCATTCTCTGACTCCAGATCGGAGTCAGAGCCCCCCCCCTCCGAGGGGGGTCCCCCAAAACTTGAGGGCGTGGCCATGGTGGCCCCGGCCCCCCCTCCACCAAATTTGGTCGAGATCCGCTCACCCAGTCCGAAGTTAAGACCTAACCTAACTTAAAACGGTCAAGTGGGAGTCGGATCTCAACGACCTAATACTAAATTGCCTTCAGCGCCTGATGAAGGCAATTAGCAATTTCCCAAAACTTTCCCCCCGAATTTGGCCCACTTCCCGAGGTCGCAGCGTAAAAAGAAAAATGTCAAAAAATAGAGTAATTTTTACCCTATTTTTTGACACCCTTACTTTAATACCCCCTAATACAAAATAAAAAGAAAAAGGCCAAAAAACAAAAATGCAAAAATTTGAAAAAATTAAAAACCAAAAAACTTCTCCCTCGCCACACCCGAAAATTTGCAACTTCTAAACGGGATGTTTAAAAGTTACAAATCCTTCAGGGTCGTGTAGAGGATGAACTGCGCTACCTGTACTAATAACAACAAATTATTTAAACAACCACAACCCAGTGAAAATTTCACTTAAAAAGTGAAAAATGAAAATAATTTTTTAAGATTTTGGTCAAAAAACACAAAATTTTAAAAAACTAAAAACTATGGGTTCCGCAATCTGACGATTACGGGACCAACCCTATAATTTGCGGGACCGTTACCGCTATCCCCGCCCAAAAACTGAGCAAGGTGGGATATTGGCAACACCGACTAAATTAAAAAGTAAAAATGTAAACAAACCCTAAATTTCAAAGAAATTTAGGGTGTGAATTTACACTTTTTGAAAATTCGATATTTCCCGAAATAAAATTCCGAAAAATACCGAACCTTCCCTACGGTAAAGACGACTATTGCCGCTATGTGCTAGCCCTGAAAAGGGCTCAAAACAACAACGGCAACACCGACTTTTTTAAAACAGAAAAACGTAAACAAACCAAATAAAACCAATCAAGAGCAAAACACAAAATCCAAAATATCTAAGCCAAGTCACGTGATACAGCAGAATCAAAGTCAGAAATCAAGAGCCAAAAATTCGTTAGTAATTGTCTCCGAAAATCGCAATAATCCATACATAAACACCCAAAATTCAACCTCAACCTAACCTAACCTAACCTAACCTAACCTAACCTAACCTAACCTAACCTAACCTAACCTAACCTAACCTAACCTAACCTAACCTAACCTAACCTAACCTAACCTAACCTAACCTAACCTAACCTAACCTAACCTAACCTAACCTAACCTAACCTAACCTAACCTAACCTAACCTAACCTAACCTAACCTAACCTAACCTAACCTAACCTAACCTAACCTAACCTAACCTAACCTAACCTAACCTAACCTAACCTAACCTAACCTAACCTAACCTAACCTAACCTAACCTAACCTAACCTAACCTAACCTAACCTAACCTAACCTAACCTAACCTAACCTAACCTAACCTAACCTAACCTAACCTAACCTAACCTTTTTTTTTTTTTTTTTTTTTTTTTTTTTTTTTTTTGACAGGGTGGAAAATGCTTTATGCATTCCCCTCACCATGGGAGTGGCGAGGGGATATGTGGGACTCACTCCTCCCCCCCTCCCCAGAATGGGGAGAAAGGGAGGAGCGCAACCCACTAAAAACCACCCTGGCGTACCCTCCTGCCGGTTTTGGTAAGACGCCGTGGTTCCGCGTTAGCATTGCCATGACGCCTTCCGGCTGCCCCAGCCACTGCCGGGGCTCCCTGCGCCAAAGGGGAGAGAGGCCGAGCACGCCGGGCCTCTCCCCCAGACAACCAAGTGACGTTCCTACGGCAGGTGTGGGACTCCCATCCCCCACCTGCAGCCACTAAGGATTGAGGCGGGCGGCAAATCGCCGCCGCCTCAACCCCCGCCGTCTGCGCCGGAGCGGATGCGCGAGAGGAGACTCCTCGCGCTCACGCTCCGCGGCCTCCTTCTGCGAGATAACGCTCTCGCAGAAGGAGGCCACCGCCTGCCAGGACCTCTCGCTGCACAGCATTGCCGAGACAACGCTGTGCAGGGAGAGGTCCCATTGCCCAATCGCCAGTGCCATGGTGGCGCGCTCCGAACTCCAGCGGCTGCACACCTCGAGGGTGTGCTGAGCCGTGTCGTCCGGATCGCCGCACTCATGGCACTGCGGGCCAGGCTCCCTCCCAATTTTGTGCAGGTAATGACCGAAGCACCCGTGTCCGGTCATCACCTGCACAAGCCTGTACGACAGAGCGCCGAATGCCCTATCCACCCAGGTGTCGAACGACGGGAGGATCGCCCCTATGGTACGGGTACCATAGGGTGAGTCCTCCAGGCCGTTCTTCCACCTGTCCCGCATTCGGCGCTCCGTCATACGGCGCGTCTCCTCCACCTCCTCAGGGTCCGGGCGTTCTCCCCTAGCCCGGGCCCTGGACCTAACCTTATAGGTCTCAGCCTGCACCTCTGCGTCCATTTCCCATGGCGGGGTGCAGGCGAGGAGGCAGGCCGCTGCGTGGGCCACCGTCATATAGGCCCTCACCATTCGGAGGGCCACCACCCGCTGGGGCCTACGCAGCAGGGCCCTGTTCCGGGCGGACAGCTTGTCCGCCCATATTGGGGCCCCATACAGGGCCATGCTCCTCGTGACGCCGGCGTATAGCCGCCGGCACAAGGAGCCCGGCCCTCCCACATTGGGCAGCAGCCGGCCCAGGGCCGACGCGGCGCCCACGATTCGGGGAGCAAGTCTCGCGAAATGCTCCCCGAAATCCCACCGACGGTCCAAAGTCAGCCCCAGATATTTGATATGGGGCTTTATCTGGACCGTCTCTCCCCCGATCGTGAGCGCCGCGCCCGCCGGCGGCCGCCACCCACGCCCCCCGAAGACTATCCCCTCAGTCTTCGAGAGGGCCACCTTCAGGCCGAGCTGCTCGATCCGGTGGACCGACAGCTCGGCCGCCACCTCCGCCCGCCTCATCACCTCCTCCATTTCGGTCCCACGCACGGCCACCATGGTATCATCTGCATAGCAAATGGTGGCCGTCCGTGGGAGCAATTCCCCCCTGATGGCCCAATCGTACCCCAGGTTCCATAGCAAGGGACCGAGCACGGAACCCTGGGGTACCCCACAGGCCATCTCCCGCTCCCCCCGACCGCCATCCCGCCCCTCGTAGAGCACTACCCTCTCGGTAAGGTAGTGCTCCACGACCCTCCGGAGGTAGAGAGGCACTTCGTGATACCGAAGTGCCTCTCTAATGACCCCATAGGGAAGGGTGCCAAATGCGTTGGCGATGTCCAGCGACACCGCCACGACACCCTCCCCCCTGCTCGACGCGTCCTCACAGAAGTCCCTCAGGGACTTCAGTGCGTCGAGCGTGGACCGCCCCTCCCGGAACCCGAACTGCCGGTCCGAGACGTTCGGGCCGGCGCCCTCCAGGTGCTGCAGGATTCTGGAGGCCAGGATCCTCTCCAACATTTTCCCGGCCTCGTCCAGCAGCACAATTGGGCGCCATGCCGAGGGGCAGTCAGGGGGTCGACCCTCTTTCCGGAGGAGGCAAAGCCTCCCCTCCTTCCATACCCTCGGGAACTTGCCCTCCCTCAGACAGTCGTCCATGATCTGTCTGAGGCGGTTCCCGAGGTGTTTAAGGGCAATGGGGAGGACTTTGCCGGGGACTCCATCCGGGCCCGGGGCCTTTTTGCAGCCCCGGAGGCGGTCCAACACCCGGTCGAACTCGTCATCGCTAATAGGCGCGATGGCGAGTTCGACCTCCGGCTCCCCCGATGGCTCGGTCATCACCGGGGGAGTTATCGAGGGGCTCGGCGGGAATAGCCCCTCGATGACCGCCTGGAGGAGGGAGGGCTCCAGGGAATCCATGGGGGGGGCGGTGCGCATTTTGTTTCGCACCACCCTATACGGCCGCCCCCACGGGTCCCTGTCCAGGGTGGCCAAGAACGAGGCGTGCGCCTCATCCTTGGCCTTGGCGATCGCCACCTGTAGGGCCCCCTTTGCCTCCTTGAGGGCCCTGTGGAGCCCCTCCTCCTCCTCGGCGGTGTGCTGCCGACGCCGACAGTGCTGGTACGCCGACCGAGCACTGTTACTGGTGGTTCGCAGGGCCGCAATCTCTGCGGACCACCAGTACACCCTCCTCCGGGCGAAAAGACGCTTCGCCCGGGGCATGGCCGCGTCGCACACCGCCTGCAGCGAGGAGCGGAACCGAGATGCCCGCTCCTCGACCCCGAGGTCGGCGGGTGGGGCAGCACACCATGCCTCCACCATCGCCGCCTCGTCCACCCTGGCCCTGTCCAGTTTGGACAGGGACCATTTGGGGAACCCTCCTCCTCTCCCAGCCCCCCTCCGCCCCCCCCCGGGGACGGGCAGCGGCCGGACCCTACCTGTGGAGACCCTCATTCTGATGTAAAGATGATCAGAAAGGGTCTCCACGTCCTCCAGGACGCGCCAGTCCGTTACGCGTGCGGCAATGGCGGGGGTCGCGAACGTGATGTCCACGATTGACCCCCCCTGGCGCCGCACGCAAGTGTTGGCGCTGCCCTGGTTCAGGACCGTAAGGCCCGTCGCCGCCACCCAGTCCCTGAGGGCCGCCCCGCGCGGGTCCGTAACGGGGGAACCCCATGCCGCGCTCTTGGCATTGAGGTCCCCCAGGACCAGCACTTGCTTCGGGGCTGCCCTCCTGACGACCCCCCCCAGGGTGCCCAGGAACAACTCAAATTCTCGCAGCGGCCTATTGGGGGAGAAGTACACCGCAACGATGACGGTGTCGTCTCCCCATTTGGCCGCCACGAATCCCGGGCCACCCTCCACCCTGGTCAGGGGGGGGAAGTCCCCCACCGCCGGCACCACCACGGCCACCCTCTCGTCCGCCGACCCTACCCAGTTGGGTAGGGGGGGGACGAAGTAGGGCTCCGCCACTACGGCAACGCCAATCGCCCACTCCGCCATGGTCTGCATGAGCAGGTCTTGAGCTCTGGCGGAGTGGTTGGCGTTCACCTGCAGGATGTCTAGATGCGGGTGTGCTGGCATCTAGACATCCATGCTTTCCTCCTGGGCCCCGGCGGCTGGCGCTGACGGGGGGCTCTGCTGGGGGGGACGGGGGCGTGGGGCCCTCGTGTCCCTACCTCTGGTTGGGGGGGGGAAGCAGTTCCTTCCCCCCATTCTGTGCCCCGCTGGGAGTTTGGAGTGGTGGCAGACCGCACACCACTCTTTCTCCCAGCATTCCCCCATTTTGTGCCCCTCCTTGCAGCACCGGAAGCACAACGTGCTCCGGTCCACGCTAGAGGGGCACAGTTCCCTCGTGTGACCGACACCGTAGCACTTGAAGCAGCGCATCGGTGTCGGTCCCACGGCCGTGACCCTGGCGGAGGCCCAACCCACCAAGATCCGACCCGCCCTCTGCAGCGCGATCGCGCAGGTCACAGGGCACTGGACGAGGACCGATCCAGTGCCGTCGTACAGCCTGCGGACGGCCCCAACCTTTACCTGGGCCGTCGCGCAGCCCCCCGCCTTGGCAACCGCCTCCGCCACCGACTCCCCGGTCGCCGACTCATCGAGCCCGGCGACCTGGAGGCCGGCCATCTTGACGGGGCGGCTAATGTTGGCCACGTCCCCCACAATGGACTGCAGCCGTTCCGCCAGTTTATCGGCGGTCCGGCCGCTATCCCCCCCTGGGACCTCGATGACCCTGCCCCCGGTCGCCGAGGTCCGGACCCGCACATGTTGCAGGCCCACCTCCTGCAGGCTAAGGCCCTGAATGGCCTTAGCCATGGTGGCCTGCAACGTGGTGGTGACGTCCTTCTTTAACGTCACCACCACCGCCGCCGTCTTGGGGGCAGACAGCGCCGCGGGCCTTGGCGCTGCCTTTCTGGCCTGGGTCTGTACAGCCGGGGGGGGGGAGGTCTTGGCCTTCCCCTTGCCTTTACCTTTCTTGACCACCTCCGACCATTGCGCGGGTGGAGGCGGTATTCGGCCTGAGGGGCCGGGTACGCCCTGCGAGGGCCGAGTGGCTCTCGGGGCCGGGGTAGGCCTGGGCGCCTTTGCCGCAGGGGCGTTGGGCGCTGCCTTGCGGGCGGGGGGTGCCGCCTTCTTGGCGGCCTTAGGTCTTCCATCCCCCAATCTGGCCCTCGCCTCAGGCTCGGGCTGCGGCATGGGCGGCGGGGTAGGCCTCGTGGCCTTCGTCTTGGGGGGGGGCGGCAGGGGGGCAGACCCTGTGGCCCTTCTGTCCGCTGCCAGCGGGGGTCGGAGCGGGGGCTCCGGGGGAAGGCGGCGACTCACTTCCTCGATTCGGGCATTCACCATGTTGCCCAAACTGAGGAAGAGGTCCCTCTTCATGCATTCCACCGCCTCCACCAGCTCCTCCGTGGAGAACTGCACCGGTGGAGGGGGGGGAGCCGGGGCCTGGCGCTCGGAGAAGGCGGTCCTGAGCGCCTTAGTCTCTGCCGTGAGCAGGGCGAGTTGCTCCCGCATCCTTTTGTTGTCCGCTTTTAGGATGCGGATCTCCTCGCCCTCGGCCTTGGCGGCCTCCACCTCGTCCATGGCCGCCAAGATGGCCCTGCAGGACCTATTAAATAGGCCCCACACCTCCCCCTTTAGGTTGCCCGATTTTCGAGCCCCCTCTAAAATGTCCCTCGCCGATGTTCGGGCCACCTCTATGGGATCGGCATACTGCCGATCCACCTGGCCGCCCGACGGTGAGGGAGAGCCAGCACGGGAGGGCGACTGCGATCGCGACCGCTCCCCCCCGGCTTCTACCCCCCTTCCCCCCTTCCCCCCCTCACCCCTCCTCGAGCGGAGTGCGGGGAAGTCCCGCAGGTACCTGGCCGCGGCGGCGTCCTGCCTCTCCTCGAACCGGGGCTCGATTAGGGCGAGCTTCGCCTTCGCCGCGGCCATCCCCGAGTACGCCCCCTTGGGCTTCCCCCTGCGCGCCGTATTCACCTTGGGCAGGTGATCCGGCGCGAGGGCCCCCCCCTCGTCCTCATGGGTCCTCTTCGACCCCGAGGGAACCGGCAGGTAGTCCTCCGGTTCTAAGTAGTTGTTATCTGACTCCGAATCGGAGTCAGAGCCCCCCCCCTCCGAGGGGGGTCCCCCAAAACTTGAGAGCGTGGCCATGGTGGCCCCGGCCCCCCCTCCACCAAGTTTGGTCGAGATCCGCTCACCCAGACCGAAGTTACGACCTAACCTAACTTAAAACGGTCAAGTGGGAGTCGGATCTCAACGACCTAATACTAAGGTGCCTACAGCGCCTGATGAAGGCAATTAGCAATTTCCCAAAACTTTCCCCCCGAATTTGGCCCACTTCCCGAGGTCGCAGCGTAAAAAGAAAAATGTCAAAAAATAGAGTAATTTTTACCCTATTTTTTGACACCCTTACTTTAATACCCCCTAATACAAAATAAAAAGAAAAAGGCCAAAAAACAAAAATGCAAAAATTTGAAAAAATTAAAAACCAAAAAACTTCTCCCTCGCCACACCCGAAAATTTGCAACTTCTAAACGGGATGTTTAAAAGTTACAAATCCTTCAGGGTCGTGTAGAGGGTGAACTGCGCTACCTGTACTAATAACAACAAATTATTTAAACACCCACAACCCAGTCAAAATTTCACTTAAAAAGTGAAAAATGAAAATAATTTTTTAAGATTTTGGTCAAAAAACACAAAATTTTAAAAAATTAAAAACTATGGGTTCCGCAATCTGACGATTACGGGACCAACCCTATAATTTGCGGGACCGTTACCGCTATCCCCGCCCAAAAACTGAGCAAGGTGGGATATTGGCAACACCGACTAAATTAAAAAGTAAAAATGTAAACAAACCCTAAATTTCAAAGAAATTTAGGGTGTGAATTTACACTTTTTGAAAATTCGATATTTCCCGAAATAAAATTCCGAAAAATACCGAACCTTCCCTACGGTAAAGACGACTATTGCCGCTATGTGCTAGCCCTGAAAAGGGCTCAAAACAACAACGGCAACACCGACTTTTTTAAAACAGAAAAACGTAAACAAACAAATAAAAACCAATCAAGAGCAAAACACAAAATCCAAAATATCTAAGCCAAGTCACGTGATAGTGCAGAATCAAAAACCGATATCGATAGCCAAAAATTCGTTAGAAATTGTCTCCGAAAATCGCAATAATCCGTACACAAACACCCAAAATTCAACCTCAACCTAACCTAACCTAACCTAACCTAACCTAACCTAACCTAACCTAACCTAACCTAACCTAACCTAACCTAACCTAACCTAACCTAACCTAACCTAACCTAACCTAACCTAACCTAACCTAACCTAACCTAACCTAACCTAACCTAACCTTTTTTTTTTTTTTTTTTTTTTTTTTTTTTTTTTTTTTTTTTTTTGACAGGGTGGAAAATGCTTTATGCATTCCCCTCACCATGGGAGTGGCGAGGGGATATGTGGGACTCACTCCTCCCCCCCTCCCCAGAATGGGGAGAAAGGGAGGAGCGCAACCCACTAAAAACCACCCTGGCGTACCCTCCTGCCGGTTTCGGTAAGACGCCGTGGTTCCGCGTTAGCATTGCCACGACGCCTTCCGGCTGCCCCAGCCACTGCCGGGGCTCCCTGCGCCAAAGGGGAGAGAGGCCGAGCACGCCGGGCCTCTCCCCCAGACAACCAAGTGACGTTCCTACGGCAGGTGTGGGACTCCCATCCCCCACCTGCAGCCACTAAGGGTTGAGGCGGGCGGCAAACCGCCGCCGCCTCAACCCCCGCCGTCTGCGCCGGAGCGGATGCGCGAGAGGAGACTCCTCGCGCTCACGCTCCGCGGCCTCCTTCTGCGAGATAACGCTCTCGCAGAAGGAGGCCACCGCCTGCCAGGACCTCTCGCTGCACAGCATTGCAGAGACAACGCTGTGCAGGGAGAGGTCCCATTGCCCAATCGCTAGTGCCATGGTGGCGCGCTCCGAACTCCAGCGGCTGCACACCTCGAGGGTGTGCTGAGCCGTGTCGTCCGGATCGCCGCACTCATGGCACTGCGGGCCAGGCTCCCTCCCAATTTTGTGCAGGTAATGACCGAAGCACCCGTGTCCGGTCATTACCTGCACAAGCCTGTACGACAGAGCGCCGAATGCCCTATCCACCCAGGTGTCGAACGACGGGAGGATCGCCCCTATGGTACGGGTACCATAGGGTGAGTCCTCCAGGCCGCTCTTCCACCTGTCCCGCATTCGGCGCTCCGTCATACGGCGCGTCTCCTCCACCTCCTCAGGGTCCGGGCGTTCTCCCCTAGCCCGGGCCCTGGACCTAACCTTATAGGTCTCAGCCTGCACCTCTGCGTCCATTTCCCATGGCGGGGTGCAGGCGAGGAGGCAGGCCGCTGCGTGGGCCACCGTCATATAGGCCCTCACCATTCGGAGGGCCACCACCCGCTGGGGCCTACGCAGCAGGGCCCTGTTCCGGGCGGACAGCTTGTCCGCCCATATTGGGGCCCCATACAGGGCCATGCTCCTCGTGACGCCGGCGTATAGCCGCCGGCACAAGGAGCCCGGCCCTCCCACATTGGGCAGCAGCCGGCCCAGGGCCGACGCGGCGCCCACGATTCGGGGAGCAAGTCTCGCGAAATGCTCCCCGAAATCCCACCGACGGTCCAAAGTTAGCCCCAGATATTTGATATGGGGCTTTATCTGGACCGTCTCTCCCCCGATCGTGAGCGCCGCGCCCGCCGGCGGCCGCCACCCACGCCCCCCGAAGACTATCCCCTCAGTCTTCGAGAGGGCCACCTTCAGGCCGAGCTGCTCGATCCGGTGGATCGACAGCTCGGCCGCCACCTCCGCCCGCCTCATCACCTCCTCCATTTCGGTCCCACGCACGGCCACCATGGTATCATCTGCATAGCAAATGGTGGCCGTCCGTGGGAGCAATTCCCCCCTGATGGCCCAATCGTACCCCAGGTTCCATAGCAAGGGACCGAGCACGGAACCCTGGGGTACTCCACAGGCCATCTCCCGCTCCCCCCGACCGCCATCCCGCCCCTCGTAGAGCACTACCCTCTCGGTAAGGTAGTGCTCCACGATCCTCCGGAGGTAGAGAGGCACTTCGTGATACCGAAGTGCCTCTCTAATGACCCCATAGGGAAGGGTGCCAAATGCGTTGGCGATGTCCAGCGACACCGCCACGACACCCTCTCCCCTGCTCGACGCGTCCTCACAGAAGTCCCTCAAGGACTTCAGTGCGTCGAGCGTGGACCGCCCCTCCCGGAACCCGAACTGCCGGTCCGAGACGTTCGGGCCGGCGCCCTCCAGGTGCTGCAGGATTCTGGAGGCCAGGATCCTCTCCAACATTTTCCCGGCCTCGTCCAGCAGCACAATTGGGCGCCATGCCGAGGGACAGTCAGGGGGTCGACCCTCTTTCCGGAGGAGGCAGAGCCTCCCCTCCTTCCACACCCTCGGGAATTTGCCTTCCCTCAGACAGTCGTCCATCAGCTGTCTGAGGCGGCCCCCGAGGTGCTTCAGTGCGATGGGGAGGACTCTGCCGGGGACTCCGTCCGGGCCCGGGGCCTTTTTGCAGCCCCGGAGGCGGTCCAACACCCGGTCGAACTCGTCATCGCTAATAGGCGCGATGGCGAGTTCGACCTCCGGCTCCCCCGATGGCTCGGTCATCACCGGGGGAGTTATCGAGGGGCTCGGCGGGAATAGCCCCTCGATGACCGCCTGGAGGAGGGAGGGCTCCAGGGAATCCATGGGGGGGGCGGTGCGCATTTTGTTTCGCACCACCCTATACGGCCGCCCCCACGGGTCCCTGTCCAGGGTGGCCAAGAACGAGGCGTGCGCCTCGTCCTTGGCCTTGGCGATCGCCACCTGTAGGGCCCCCTTTGCCTCCTTGAGGGCCCTGTGGAGCCCCTCCTCCTCCTCGGCGGTGTGTTGCCGACGCCGACAGTGCTGGTACGCCGACCGAGCACTGTTACTGGTGGTTCGCAGGGCCGCAATCTCTGCGGACCACCAGTACACCCTCCTCCGGGCGAAGAGACGCTTCGCCCGGGGCATGGCCGCGTCGCACACCGCCTGCAGCGAGGAGCGGAACCGAGATGCCCGCTCCTCGACCCCGAGGTCGGCGGGTGGGGCAGCACACCATGCCTCCACCATCGCCGCCTCGTCCACCCTGTCCCTGTCCAGTTTGGACAGGGACCATTTGGGGAACCCTCCTCCTCTCCCACCCCCCCTCCGACCCCCCCCGGGGACGGGCAGCGGCCGGGCCCCACCTGTGGAGACCCTCATTCTGATATAAAGATGATCAGAGAGGGTCTCCACGTCCTCCAGGACGCGCCAGTCTGTAACGCGTGCGGCAATGGCGGGGGTCGCGAACGTGATGTCCACGATTGACCCCCCCTGGCGCCGCACGCAAGTGTTGGCGCTGCCCTGGTTCAGGACCGTAAGGCCCGTCGCCGCCACCCAGTCCCTGAGGGCCGCCCCGCGCGGGTCCGTAACGGGGGAACCCCATGCCGCGCTCTTGGCATTGAGGTCCCCCAGGACCAGCACTTGCTTCGGGGCTGCCCTCCTGACGACCCCCCCCAGGGTGCCCAGGAACAACTCAAATTCTCGCAGCGGCCTATTGGGGGAGAAGTACACCGCAACGATGACGGTGTCGTCTCCCCATTTGGCCGCCACGAATCCCGGGCCACCCTCCACCCTGGTCAGGGGGGGGAAGTCCCCCACCGCCGGCACCACCACGGCCACCCTCTCGTCCGCCGACCCTACCCAGTTGGGTAGGGGGGGGACGAAGTAGGGCTCCGCCACTACGGCAACGCCAATCGCCCACTCCGCCATGGTCTGCATGAGCAGGTCTTGAGCTCTGGCGGAGTGGTTGGCGTTCACCTGCAGGATGTCTAGATGCGGGTGTGCTGGCATCTAGACATCCATGCTTTCCTCCTGGGCCCCGGCGGCTGGCTCTGACGGGGGGTTCTGCTGGGGGGGACGGGGGCGTGGGGCCCTCGTGTCCCTACCTCTGGTTGGGGGGGGGAAGCAGTTCCTTCCCCCCATTCTGTGCCCCGCTGGGAGTTTGGAGTGGTGGCAGACCGCACACCATTCCTTCTCCCAGCATTCCCCCATTTTGTGCCCCTCTTTGCAGCACCGGAAGCACAGCGTGCTCCGGTCCACGCTAGAGGGGCACAGTTCCCTCGTGTGACCGACACCGTAGCACTTGAAGCAGCGCATCGGTGTCGGTCCCACGGCCGTGACCCTGGCGGAGGCCCAACCCACCAGGATCCGACCCGCCCTCTGCAGCGCAATTGCACTGGTGACGGGACACTGGACCAGGACTGATCCAGTGCCGTCATACAGTCTGCGGACGGCCCCAACCTTTACCTGGGCCGTCGCGCAACCCCCCGCCTTGGCGACCGCCTCCGCCACCGACTCCCCGGTCGCCGACTCATCGAGCCCGGCGACCTGGAGGCCGGCCATCTTGACGGGGCGGCTGATGTTGGCCACGTCCCCCACAATGGACTGCAGCCGTTCCGCCAGTTTATCGGCGGTCCGGCCGCTATCCCCCCCTGGGACCTCGATGACCCTGCCCCCGGTCGCCGAGGTCCGGACCCGCACATGTTGCAGGCCCACCTCCTGCAGGCTAAGGCCCTGAATGGCCTTAGCCATGGTGGCCTGCAACGTGGTGGTGGCGTCCTTCTTTAACGTCACCACCACCGCCGCCGTCTTGGGGGCAGACAGCGCCGCGGGCCTTGGCGCTGCCTTTCTGGCCAGGGTCTGTACAGCCGGGGGGGGGGAGGTCTTGGCCTTCCCCTTGCCCTTACCCTTCTTGACCACCTCCGACCATTGCGCGGGTGGAGGCGGTATTCGGCCTGAGGGGCCGGGTACGCCCTGCGAGGGCCGAGTGGCTCCCGGGGCCGGGGTAGGCCTGGGCACCTTTGCCGTAGGGGCTGCCTTGCGGGCGGGGGGTGCCGCCTTCTTGGCGGCCTTAGGCCTCCCATCCCCAAGTCTGGCCCTCGCCTCAGGCTCGGGCTGCGGCATGGGCGGCGGGGTAGACCTCGTGGCCTTCGTCTTAGGGGGGGGCGGCGGGGGGGCAGACCCTGTGGCCCTTCTGTCCGCTGCCAGCGGGGGGCGGAGCAGGGGCTCCGGGGGAAGGCGGCGACTCACTTCCTCGATTCGGGCATTCACCATGTTGCCCAAACTGAGGAAGAGGTCCCTCTTCATACACTCCACCGCCTCCACCAGCTCCTCCGTGGAGAACTGCACTGGCGGAGGGGGGGGAGCCGGGGCCTGGCGCTCGGAAAAGGCGGTCCTGAGCGCCTTGGTCTCTGCGGTGAGCAGGGCGAGCTGCTCCCGCATCCTTTTGTTATCCGCCTTAAGGATGCGGATCTCCTCGCCCTCGGCCTTGGCGGCCTCCACCTCGTCCATGGCCGCCAAGATGGCTCTGCAGGACCTATTAAATAGGCCCCACACCTCCCCCTTCAGGTTGCCCGATTTTCGGGCCCCCTCTAGGATGTCCCTCGCCGATGTTCGGGCCACCTCTATGGGATCGGCATACTGCCGATCCACCTGGCCGCCCGACGGTGAGGGAGAGCCAGCACGGGAGGGCGACTGCGATCGCGACCGCTCCCCCCCGGCTTCTACCCCCCTTCCCCCCTTCCCCTCCTCACCCCTCCTCGAGCGGAGTGCGGGGAAGTCCCGCAGGTACCTGGCCGCGGCGGCGTCCTGCCTTTCCTCGAACCGAGGCTCGATTAGGGCGAGCTTTGCCTTCGCCGCGGACAGCCCCGAATATGCCCCCTTGGGCTTCCCCCTGCGCGCCGTGTTCACCTTTGGTAGGTGATCCGGCGCGAGGGCCCCCCCCTCATCCTCATGGGTCCTCTTCGACCCCGAGGGAACCGGCAGGTAGTCCTCCGGTTCTAAATAGTCATTATTATCTGACTCCGAATCGGAGTCAGAGCCCCCCCCCTCAGGGGGGGGTCCCCCAAAACGTGAGGGCGTGGCCATGGTGGCCCCGGCCCCCCCTCCACCAAATTTGGTCAAGATCCGATCACCCAGACCTAAGTTATGAGCTAACCTAAGTTAAAACGGTCAAGTGGGAGTCGGATCTCAACGACCTAATACTAAAGTGCCAACAGCGCCTGATGAAGGCTAATAGCAAATTTTCAAAACTTTCCCCCCGAATTTGGCCCACTTCCCGAGGTCGCAGCGAAAAAAGAAAAATGCCAAAAAATAAAGTATTTTTTACTCTATTTTTTGGCACCCTTACTTTAATACCCCCAAAAACAAAAATAAAAAGAAAAGGCCAAAAAACAAAAATGCAAAAAATTTAAAAAATATGAACCCAAAAAACTTCTCCCTCCCCACACCCGAAAATTTGCAACTTCTAAACGGGATGTTTAAAAATTACAAATCTTTCAGGGTCGTGTAGAGGGTGAACTGCGCTACCTGTACTGAAAATAACAAATTATTTTGACCACCACACCCCAGTCAAAATTTCACTTAAAAAGTGAAAAATGAAAATAATTTTTTAAAATTTCGGTCAAAAAACGCAAAATTTTAAAAAATTAAAAACTATGGGTTCCGCAATCTGATGATTACGGGACCAACCCTATAATTTGCGGGACCGTTACCGCTATCCCCGCCCAAAAACTGAGCAAGGTGGGATATTGGCAACACCGACTAAATTAAAAAGTAAAAATGTAAACAAACCCTAAATTTCAAAGAAATTTAGGGTGTGAATTTACACTTTTTGAAAATTCGATATTTCCCGAAATAAAATTCCGAAAAATACCGAACCTTCCCTACGGTAAAGACGACTATTGCCGCTATGTGCTAGCCCTGAAAAGGGCTCAAAACAACAACGGCAACACCGACCTTTTTAAAACAGAAAAACGTAAACAAACAAATAAAAACCAATCAAGAGCAAAACACAAAATCCAAAATATCTAAGCCAAGTCACGTGATAGTGCAGAATCAAAAACCGATATCGATAGCCAAAAATTCGTTAGAAATTGTCTCCGAAAATCGCAATAATCCGTACACAAACACCCAAAATTCAACCTCAACCTAACCTAACCTAACCTAACCTAACCTAACCTAACCTAACCTAACCTAACCTAACCTAACCTAACCTAACCTAACCTAACCTAACCTAACCTAACCTAACCTAACCTAACCTAACCTAACCTAACCTAACCTAACCTAACCTAACCTAACCTAACCTAACCTAACCTAACCTAACCTAACCTAACCTAACCTAACCTAACCTAACCTAACCTAACCTAACCTAACCTAACCTTTTTTTTTTTTTTTTTTTTTTTTTTTTTTTTTTTTTTTTGACAGGGTGGAAAATGCTTTATGCATTCCCCTCACCATGGGAGTGGCGAGGGGATATGTGGGACTCACTCCTCCCCCCCTCCCCAGAATGGGGAGAAAGGGAGGAGCGCAACCCACTAAAAACCACCCTGGCGTACCCTCCTGCCGGTTTCGGTAAGACGCCGTGGTTCCGCGTTAGCATTGCCACGACGCCTTCCGGCTGCCCCAGCCACTGCCGGGGCTCCCTGCGCCAAAGGGGAGAGAGGCCGAGCACGCCGGGCCTCTCCCCCAGACAACCAAGTGACGTTCCTACGGCAGGTGTGGGACTCCCATCCCCCACCTGCAGCCACTAAGGGTTGAGGCGGGCGGCAAAACGCCGCCGCCTCAACCCCCGCCGTCTGCGCCGGAGCGGATGCGCGAGAGGAGACTCCTCGCGCTCACGCTCCGCGGCCTCCTTCTGCGAGATAACGCTCTCGCAGAAGGAGGCCACCGCCTGCCAGGACCTCTCGCTGCACAGCATTGCAGAGACAACGCTGTGCAGGGAGAGGTCCCATTGCCCAATCGCTAGTGCCATGGTGGCGCGCTCCGAACTCCAGCGGCTGCACACCTCGAGGGTGTGCTGAGCCGTGTCGTCCGGATCGCCGCACTCATGGCACCGCGGGCCAGGCTCCCTCCCAATTTTGTGCAGGTAATGACCGAAGCACCCGTGTCCGGTCATTACCTGCACAAGCCTGTACGACAGAGCGCCGAATGCCCTATCCACCCAGGTGTCGAACGACGGGAGGATCGCCCCTATGGTACGGGTACCATAGGGTGAGTCCTCCAGGCCGTTCTTCCACCTGTCCCGCATTCGGCGCTCCGTCATACGGCGCGTCTCCTCCACCTCCTCAGGGTCCGGGCGTTCTCCCCTAGCCCGGGCCCTGGACCTAACCTTGTAGGTCTCAGCCTGCACCTCTGCGTCCATTTCCCATGGCGGGGTGCAGGCGAGGAGGCAGGCCGCTGCGTGGGCCACCGTCATATAGGCCCTCACCATTCGGAGGGCCACCACCCGCTGGGGCCTACGCAGCAGGGCCCTGTTCCGGGCGGACAGCTTGTCCGCCCATATTGGGGCCCCATACAGGGCCATGCTCCTCGTGACGCCGGCGTATAGCCGCCGGCACAAGGAGCCCGGCCCTCCCACATTGGGCAGCAGCCGGCCCAGGGCCGACGCGGCGCCCACGATTCGGGGAGCAAGTCTCGCGAAATGCTCCCCGAAATCCCACCGACGGTCCAAAGTCAGCCCCAGATATTTGATATGGGGCTTTATCTGGACCGTCTCTCCCCCGATCGTGAGCGCCGCGCCCGCCGGCGGCCGCCACCCACGCCCCCCGAAGACTATCCCCTCAGTCTTCGAGAGGGCCACCTTCAGGCCGAGCTGCTCGATCCGGTGGATCGACAGCTCGGCCGCCACCTCCGCCCGCCTCATCACCTCCTCCATTTCGGTCCCACGCACGGCCACCATGGTATCATCTGCATAGCAAATGGTGGCCGTCCGTGGGAGCAATTCCCCCCTGATGGCCCAATCGTACCCCAGGTTCCATAGCAAGGGACCGAGCACGGAACCCTGGGGTACTCCACAGGCCATCTCCCGCTCCCCCCGACCGCCATCCCGCCCCTCGTAGAGCACTACCCTCTCGGTAAGGTAGTGCTCCACGACCCTCCGGAGGTAGAGAGGCACTTCGTGATACCGAAGTGCCTCTCTAATGACCCCATAGGGAAGGGTGCCAAATGCGTTGGCGATGTCCAGCGACACCGCCACGACACCCTCTCCCCTGCTCGACGCGTCCTCACAGAAGTCCCTCAAGGACTTCAGTGCGTCGAGCGTGGACCGCCCCTCCCGGAACCCGAACTGCCGGTCCGAGACGTTCGGGCCGGCGCCCTCCAGGTGCTGCAGGATTCTGGAGGCCAGGATCCTCTCCAACATTTTCCCGGCCTCGTCCAGCAGCACAATTGGGCGCCATGCCGAGGGACAGTCAGGGGGTCGACCCTCTTTCCGGAGGAGGCAGAGCCTCCCCTCCTTCCACACCCTCGGGAATTTGCCTTCCCTCAGACAGTCGTCCATCAGCTGTCTGAGGCGGCCCCCGAGGTGCTTCAGTGCGATGGGGAGGACTCTGCCGGGGACTCCGTCCGGGCCCGGGGCCTTTTTGCAGCCCCGGAGGCGGTCCAACACCCGGTCGAACTCGTCATCGCTAATGGGCGCGATGGCGAGTTCGACCTCCGGCTCCCCCGATGGCTCGGTCATCACCGGGGGAGTTATCGAGGGGCTCGGCGGGAATAGCCCCTCGATGACCGCCTGGAGGAGGGAGGGCTCCAGGGAATCCATGGGGGGGGCGGTGCGCATTTTGTTTCGCACCACCCTATACGGCCGCCCCCACGGGTCCCTGTCCAGGGTGGCCAAGAACGAGGCGTGCGCCTCGTCCTTGGCCTTGGCGATCGCCACCTGTAGGGCCCCCTTTGCCTCCTTGAGGGCCCTGTGGAGCCCCTCCTCCTCCTCGGCGGTGTGTTGCCGACGCCGACAGTGCTGGTACGCCGACCGAGCACTGTTACTGGTGGTTCGCAGGGCCGCAATCTCTGCGGACCACCAGTACACCCTCCTCCGGGCGAAAAGACGCTTCGCCCGGGGCATGGCCGCGTCGCACACCGCCTGCAGCGAGGAGCGGAACCGAGATGCCCGCTCCTCGACCCCGAGGTCGGCGGGTGGGGCAGCACACCATGCCTCCACCATCGCCGCCTCGTCCACCCTGTCCCTGTCCAGTTTGGACAGGGACCATTTGGGGAACCCTCCTCCTCTCCCAGCCCCCCTCCACCCCTCCCCGGGGACGGGCAGCGGCCGGGCCCTACCTGTGGAGACCCTCATTCTGATATAAAGATGATCAGAGAGGGTCTCCACGTCCTCCAGGACGCGCCAGTCTGTAACGCGTGCGGCAATGGCGGGGGTCGCGAACGTGATGTCCACGATTGACCCCCCCTGGCGCCGCACGCAAGTGTTGGCGCTGCCCTGGTTCAGGACCGTAAGGCCCGTCGCCGCCACCCAGTCCCTGAGGGCCGCCCCGCGCGGGTCCGTAACGGGGGAACCCCATGCCGCGCTCTTGGCATTGAGGTCCCCCAGGACCAGCACTTGTTTCGGGGCTGCCCTCCTGACGACCCCCCCCAGGGTGCCCAGGAACAACTCAAATTCTCGCAGCGGCCTGTTGGGGGAGAAGTACACCGCAACGATGACGGTGTCGTCTCCCCATTTGGCCGCCACGAATCCCGGGCCACCCTCCACCCTGGTCAGGGGGGGGAAGTCCCCCACCGCCGGCACCACCACGGCCACCCTCTCGTCCGCCGACCCTACCCAGTTGGGTAGGGGGGGGACGAAGTAGGGCTCCGCCACTACGGCAACGCCAATCGCCCACTCCGCCATGGTCTGCATGAGCAGGTCTTGAGCTCTGGCGGAGTGGTTGGCGTTCACCTGCAGGATGTCTAGATGCGGGTGTGCTGGCATCTAGACATCCATGCTTTCCTCCTGGGCCCCGGCGGCTGGCGCTGACGGGGGGTTCTGCTGGGGGGGACGGGGGCGTGGGGCCCTCGTGTCCCTACCTCTGGTTGGGGGGGGGAAGCAGTTCCTTCCCCCCATTCTGTGCCCCGCTGGGAGTTTGGAGTGGTGGCAGACCGCACACCACTCTTTCTCCCAGCATTCCCCCATTTTGTGCCCCTCCTTGCAGCACCGGAAGCACAGCGTGCTCCGGTCCACGCTAGAGGGGCACAGTTCCCTCGTGTGACCGACACCGTAGCACTTGAAGCAGCGCATCGGTGTCGGTCCCACGGCCGTGACCCTGGCGGAGGCCCAACCCACCAGGATCCGACCCGCCCTCTGCAGCGCGATCGCGCAGGTCACGGGGCACTGGACGAGGACCGATCCAGTGCCGTCGTACAGCCTGCGGACGGCCCCAACCTTTACCTGGGCCGTCGCGCAGCCCCCCGCCTTGGCAACCGCCTCCGCCACCGACTCCCCGGTCGCCGACTCATCGAGCCCGGCGACCTGGAGGCCGGCCATCTTGACGGGGCGGCTAATGTTCGCCACGTCCCCGACTATTGTTTGCAGCCGTTCCGCCAGTTTATCGGCGGTCCGGCCGCTATCCCCCCCTGGGACCTCGATGACCCTGCCCCCGGTCGCCGAGGTCCGGACCCGCACATGTTGCAGGCCCACCTCCTGCAGGCTAAGGCCCTGAATGGCCTTAGCCATGGTGGCCTGCAACGTGGTGGTGGCGTCCTTCTTCAACGTCACCACCACCGCCGCCGTCTTGGGGGCAGACAGCGCCGCGGGCCTTGGCGCTGCCTTTCTGGCCTGGGTCTGTACAGCCGGGGGGGGGGAGGTCTTGGCCTTCCCCTTGCCCTTACCTTTCTTGACCACCTCCGACCATTGCGCGGGTGGAGGCGGTATTCGGCCTGAGGGGCCGGGTACGCCCTGCGAGGGCCGAGCGGCACCCGGGGCTGCGGCAGGTCTGGGTGCCTTGGCCGCAGGGGCGTTGGGCGCCGCCTTGCGGGCGGGGGGTGCCACCTTCTTGGCGGCCTTAGGCCTCCCATCCCCAAGTCTGGCCCTCGCCTCAGGCTCGGGCTGCGGCATGGGCGGCGGGGTAGGCCTCGTGGCCTTCGTCTTGGGGGGGGGCGGCGGAGGGGCAGACCCTGTGGCCCTTCTGTCCGATGCCAGCGGGGGGCGGAGCGGGGGCTCCGGGGGAAGGCGGCGACTCACTTCCTCAATTCGGGCATTGACCATGTTGCCCAAACTGAGGAAGAGGTCCCTCTTCATGCTCTCTATTGCCTCCACCAGCTCCTCCGTGGAGAACTGCACTGGTGGAGGGGGGGGAGCCGGGGCCTGGCGCTCGGAGAAGGCGGTCCTGAGCGCCTTGGTCTCTGCGGTGAGCAGGGCGAGCTGCTCCCGCATCCTTTTGTTATCCGCCTTAAGGATGCGGATCTCCTCGCCCTCGGCCTTGGCGGCCTCCACCTCGTCCATGGCCGCCAAGATGGCTCTGCAGGACCTATTAAATAGGCCCCACACCTCCCCCTTCAGGTTGCCCGATTTTCGGGCCCCCTCTAAAATGTCCCTCGCCGATGCTCGGGCCACCTCTATGGGATCGGCATACTGCCGATCCATCTGGCCGCCCGACGGTGAGGGAGAGCCAGCACGGGAGGGCGACTGCGATCGCGACCGCTCCCCCCCGGCTTCTACCCCCCTTTTCCCCTTCCCCTCCTCACCCCTCCTCGAGCGGAGTGCGGGGAAGTCCCGCAGGTACCTGGCCGCGGCGGCGTCCTGCCTTTCCTCGAACCGAGGCTCGATTAGGGCGAGCTTTGCCTTGGCCGCGGACAGCCCCGAATATGCCCCCTTGGGCTTCCCCCTGCGCGCCGTGTTCACCTTGGGTAGGTGATCAGGCGCGAGGGCCCCCCCCTCGTCCTCATGGGTCCTCTTCGACCCCGAGGGAACCGGCAGGTAGTCCTCCGGTTCCAAGTAGTCATTTTCTGACTCCAAATCGGAGTCAGAGCCCCCCCCCTCCGAGGGGGGTCCCCCAAAACTTGAGGGCGTGGCCATGGTGGCCCCGGCCCCCCCTCCACCAAATTTGGTCGAGATCCGCTCACCCAGACCGAAGTTAAGACCTAACCTAACTTAAAACGGTCAAGTGGGAGTCGGATCTCAACAACCTAATACTAAATTGCCTTCAGCGCCTGATGAAGGCTAATAGCAAATTTTTAAAACTTTCCCCCCGAATTTGGCCCACTTCCCGAGGTCGTACAGAAAAAAGAAAAATGCCAAAAAATAGAGTATTTTTTACTCTATTTTTTGGCACCCTTACTTTAATACACCCAAAAACAAAAATAAAAAGAAAAGGCCAAAAAACAAAAATGCAAAAAATTTTAAAAATATGAACCCAAAAAACTTCTCCCTCCCCACACCCGAAAATTTGCAACTTCTAAACGGGATGTTTAAAAATTACAAATCTTTCAGGGTCATGTAGAGGGTGAACTGCGCTACCTAAACTGAAAATAACAAATTATTTTGACCACCACACCCCAGTCAAAATTTCACTTAAAAAGTGAAAAATTAAAATAATTTTTCAAAATTTTGGTCAAGAAAACACAAAATTTTAAAAAATTAAAAACTAAGGGTTCCGCAATCTCACGATTACGGGACCAACCCTATAGTTTGCGGGACCGTTACCGCTATCCCCGCCCAAAAACTGGGCAAGGTGGGATATCGGCAACACCGACTAAATTAAAAAGTAAAAATGTAAACAAACCCTAAATTTCAAAGAAATTTAGGGTGTGAATTTACACTTTTTTGAAAATTCGATATTTTCCGAAATAAAATTCCGAAAAATACCGGACCTTCCCTACTGTAAAGACGACTATTGCCGCTATGTGCTAGCCCTGAAAAGGGCTCAAAACAACAACGGCAACACCGACTTTTTTACGTCAGAAAAACGTAAACAAACCAATAAAATCCAATCAAGAGCAAAACACAAAATCCAAAATAACTAAGCCAGGTCACGTGATAGAGTAGAATCAGAATCCGATATTGAAAGCCAAAAATTCGTTAATAATCGTCTCCAAAAATCGCATCAATCCGTACACTACCTCCCAAAATTCAACCTCAACCTAACCTAACCTAACCTAACCTAACCTAACCTAACCTAACCTAACCTAACCTAACCTAACCTAACCTAACCTAACCTAACCTAACCTAACCTAACCTAACCTAACCTAACCTAACCTAACCTAACCTAACCTAACCTAACCTAACCTAACCTAACCTAACCTAACCTAACCTAACCTAACCTAACCTAACCTAACCTAACCTAACCTAACCTAACCTAACCTAACCTAACCTAACCTAACCTAACCTAACCTAACCTAACCTAACCTTTTTTTTTTTTTTTTTTTTTTTTTTTTTTTGACAGGGTGGAAAATGCTTTATGCATTCCCCTCACCATGGGAGTGGCGAGGGGATATGTGGGACTCACTCCTCCCCCCCTCCCCAGAATGGGGAGAGAGGGAGGAGCGCAACCCACTAAAAACCACCCTGGCGTACCCTTCTGCCGGTTTCGGTAAGACGCCGTGGTTCCGCGTTAGCATTGCCACGACGCCTTCCGGCTGCCCCAGCCACTGCCGGGGCTCCCTGCGCCAAAGGGGAGAGAGGCCGAGCACGCCGGGCCTCTCCCCCAGACAACCAAGTGACGTTCCTACGGCAGGTGTGGGACTCCCATCCCCCACCTGCAGCCACTAAGGGTTGAGGCGGGCGGCAAACCGCCGCCGCCTCAACCCCCGCCGTCTGCGCCGGAGCGGATGCGCGAGAGGAGACTCCTCGCGCTCACGCTCCGCGGCCTCCTTCTGCGAGATAACGCTCTCGCAGAAGGAGGCCACCGCCTGCCAGGACCTCTCGCTGCACAGCATTGCAGAGACAACGCTGTGCAGGGAGAGGTCCCATTGCCCAATCGCTAGTGCCATGGTGGCGCGCTCCGAACTCCAGCGGCTGCACACCTCGAGGGTGTGCTGAGCCGTGTCGTCCGGATCGCCGCACTCATGGCACTGCGGGCCAGGCTCCCTCCCAATTTTGTGCAGGTAATGACCGAAGCACCCGTGTCCGGTCATTACCTGCACAAGCCTGTACGACAGAGCGCCGAATGCCCTATCCACCCAGGTGTCGAACGACGGGAGGATCGCCCCTATGGTACGGGTACCATAGGGTGAGTCCTCCAGGCCGCTCTTCCACCTGTCCCGCATTCGGCGCTCCGTCATACGGCGCGTCTCCTCCACCTCCTCAGGGTCCGGGCGTTCTCCCCTAGCCCGGGCCCTGGACCTAACCTTATAGGTCTCAGCCTGCACCTCTGCGTCCATTTCCCATGGCGGGGTGCAGGCGAGGAGGCAGGCCGCTGCGTGGGCCACCGTCATATAGGCCCTCACCATTCGGAGGGCCACCACCCGCTGGGGCCTACGCAGCAGGGCCCTGTTCCGGGCGGACAGCTTGTCCGCCCATATTGGGGCCCCATACAGGGCCATGCTCCTCGTGACGCCGGCGTATAGCCGCCGGCACAAGGAGCCCGGCCCTCCCACATTGGGCAGCAGCCGGCCCAGGGCCGACGCGGCGCCCACGATTCGGGGAGCAAGTCTCGCGAAATGCTCCCCGAAATCCCACCGACGGTCCAAAGTTAGCCCCAGATATTTGATATGGGGCTTTATCTGGACCGTCTCTCCCCCGATCGTGAGCGCCGCGCCCGCCGGCGGCCGCCACCCACGCCCCCCGAAGACTATCCCCTCAGTCTTCGAGAGGGCCACCTTCAGGCCGAGCTGCTCAATCCGGTGGATCGACAGCTCGGCCGCCACCTCCGCCCGCCTCATCACCTCCTCCATTTCGGTCCCACGCACGGCCACCATGGTATCATCTGCATAGCAAATGGTGGCCGTCCGTGGGAGCAATTCCCCCCTGATGGCCCAATCGTACCCCAGGTTCCATAGCAAGGGACCGAGCACGGAACCCTGGGGTACTCCACAGGCCATCTCCCGCTCCCCCCGACCGCCATCCCGCCCCTCGTAGAGCACTACCCTCTCGGTAAGGTAGTGCTCCACGACCCTCCGGAGGTAGAGAGGCACTTCGTGATACCGAAGTGCCTCTCTAATGACCCCATAGGGAAGGGTGCCAAATGCGTTGGCGATGTCCAGCGACACCGCCACGACACCCTCCCCCCTGCTCGACGCGTCCTCACAGAAGTCCCTCAGGGACTTCAGTGCGTCGAGCGTGGACCGCCCCTCCCGGAACCCGAACTGCCGGTCCGAGACGTTCGGGCCGGCGCCCTCCAGGTGCTGCAGGATTCTGGAGGCCAGGATCCTCTCCAACATTTTCCCGGCCTCGTCCAGCAGCACAATTGGGCGCCATGCCGAGGGACAGTCAGGGGGTCGACCCTCTTTCCGGAGGAGGCAGAGCCTCCCCTCCTTCCACACCCTCGGGAATTTGCCTTCCCTCAGACAGTCGTCCATCAGCTGTCTGAGGCGGCCCCCGAGGTGCTTCAGTGCGATGGGGAGGACTCTGCCGGGGACTCCGTCCGGGCCCGGGGCCTTTTTGCAGCCCCGGAGGCGGTCCAACACCCGGTCGAACTCGTCATCGCTAATAGGCGCGATGGCGAGTTCGACCTCCGGCTCCCCCGATGGCTCGGTCATCACCGGGGGAGTTATCGAGGGGCTCGGCGGGAATAGCCCCTCGATGACCGCCTGGAGGAGGGAGGGCTCCAGGGAATCCATGGGGGGGGCGGTGCGCATTTTGTTTCGCACCACCCTATACGGCCGCCCCCACGGGTCCCTGTCCAGGGTGGCCAAGAACGAGGCGTGCGCCTCGTCCTTGGCCTTGGCGATCGCCACCTGTAGGGCCCCCTTTGCCTCCTTGAGGGCCCTGTGGAGCCCCTCCTCCTCCTCGGCGGTGTGTTGCCGACGCCGACAGTGCTGGTACGCCGACCGAGCACTGTTACTGGTGGTTCGCAGGGCCGCAATCTCTGCGGACCACCAGTACACCCTCCTCCGGGCGAAAAGACGCTTCGCCCGGGGCATGGCCGCGTCGCACACCGCCTGCAGCGAGGAGCGGAACCGAGATGCCCGCTCCTCGACCCCGAGGTCGGCGGGTGGGGCAGCACACCATGCCTCCACCATCGCCGCCTCGTCCACCCTGTCCCTGTCCAGTTTGGACAGGGACCATTTGGGGAACCCTCCTCCTCTCCCAGCCCCCCTCCACCCCCCCCCGGGGACGGGCAGCGGCCGGGCCCTACCTGTGGAGACCCTCATTCTGATATAAAGATGATCAGAGAGGGTCTCCACGTCCTCCAGGACGCGCCAGTCTGTAACGCGTGCGGCAATGGCGGGGGTCGCGAACGTGATGTCCACGATTGACCCCCCCTGGCGCCGCACGCAAGTGTTGGCGCTGCCCTGGTTCAGGACCGTAAGGCCCGTCGCCGCCACCCAGTCCCTGAGGGCCGCCCCGCGCGGGTCCGTAACGGGGGAACCCCATGCCGCGCTCTTGGCATTGAGGTCCCCCAGGACCAGCACTTGTTTCGGGGCTGCCCTCCTGACGACCCCCCCCAGGGTGCCCAGGAACAACTCAAATTCTCGCAGCGGCCTATTGGGGGAGAAGTACACCGCAACGATGACGGTGTCGTCTCCCCATTTGGCCGCCACGAATCCCGGGCCACCCTCCACCCTGGTCAGGGGGGGGAAGTCCCCCACCGCCGGCACCACCACGGCCACCCTCTCGTCCGCCGACCCTACCCAGTTGGGTAGGGGGGGGACGAAGTAGGGCTCCGCCACTACGGCAACGCCAATCGCCCACTCCGCCATGGTCTGCATGAGCAGGTCTTGAGCTCTGGCGGAGTGGTTGGCGTTCACCTGCAGGATGTCTAGATGCGGGTGTGCTGGCATCTAGACATCCATGCTTTCCTCCTGGGCCCCGGCGGCTGGCGCTGACGGGGGGTTCTGCTGGGGGGGACGGGGGCGTGGGGCCCTCGTGTCCCTACCTCTGGTTGGGGGGGGGAAGCAGTTCCTTCCCCCCATTCTGTGCCCCGCTGGGAGTTTGGAGTGGTGGCAGACCGCACACCACTCTTTCTCCCAGCATTCCCCCATTTTGTGCCCCTCCTTGCAGCACCGGAAGCACAGCGTGCTCCGGTCCACGCTAGAGGGGCACAGTTCCCTCGTGTGACCGACACCGTAGCACTTGAAGCAGCGCATCGGTGTCGGTCCCACGGCCGTGACCCTGGCGGAGGCCCAACCCACCAGGATCCGACCCGCCCTCTGCAGCGCGATCGCGCAGGTCACGGGGCACTGGACGAGGACCGATCCAGTGCCGTCGTATAGCCTGCGGACGGCCCCAACCTTTACCTGGGCCGTCGCGCAGCCCCCCGCCTTGGCAACCGCCTCCGCCACCGACTCCCCGGTCGCCGACTCATCGAGCCCGGCGACCTGGAGGCCGGCCATCTTGACGGGGCGGCTAATGTTCGCCACGTCCCCGACTATTGTTTGCAGCCGTTCCGCCAGTTTATCGGCGGTCCGGCCGCTATCCCCCCCTGGGACCTCGATGACCCTGCCCCCGGTCGCCGAGGTCCGGACCCGCACATGTTGCAGGCCCACCTCCTGCAGGCTAAGGCCCTGAATGGCCTTAGCCATGGTGGCCTGCAACGTGGTGGTGGCGTCCTTCTTCAACGTCACCACCACCGCCGCCGTCTTGGGGGCAGACAGCGCCGCGGGCCTTGGCGCTGCCTTTCTGGCCTGGGTCTGTACAGCCGGGGGGGGGGAGGTCTTGGCCTTCCCCTTGCCCTTACCTTTCTTGACCACCTCCGACCATTGCGCGGGTGGAGGCGGTATTCGGCCTGAGGGGCCGGGTACGCCCTGCGAGGGCCGAGCGGCACCCGGGGCTGCGGCAGGTCTGGGTGCCTTGGCCGCAGGGGCGTTGGGCGCCGCCTTGCGGGCGGGGGGTGCCACCTTCTTGGCGGCCTTAGGCCTCCCATCCCCAAGTCTGGCCCTCGCCTCAGGCTCGGGCTGCGGCATGGGCGGCGGGGTAGGCCTCGTGGCCTTCGTCTTGGGGGGGGGCGGCGGGGGGGCAGACCCTGTGGCCCTTCTGTCCGATGCCAGCGGGGGGCGGAGCGGGGGCTCCGGGGGAAGGCGGCGACTCACTTCCTCAATTCGGGCATTGACCATGTTGCCCAAACTGAGGAAGAGGTCCCTCTTCATGCTCTCTATTGCCTCCACCAGCTCCTCCGTGGAGAACTGCACTGGTGGAGGGGGGGGAGCCGGGGCCTGGCGCTCGGAGAAGGCGGTCCTGAGCGCCTTGGTCTCTGCGGTGAGCAGGGCGAGCTGCTCCCGCATCCTTTTGTTATCCGCCTTAAGGATGCGGATCTCCTCGCCCTCGGCCTTGGCGGCCTCCACCTCGTCCATGGCCGCCAAGATGGCTCTGCAGGACCTATTAAATAGGCCCCACACCTCCCCCTTCAGGTTGCCCGATTTTCGGGCCCCCTCTAAAATGTCCCTCGCCGATGCTCGGGCCACCTCTATGGGATCGGCATACTGCCGATCCATCTGGCCGCCCGACGGTGAGGGAGAGCCAGCACGGGAGGGCGACTGCGATCGCGACCGCTCCCCCCCGGCTTCTAACCCCCTTTTCCCCTTCCCCTCCTCACCCCTCCTCGAGCGGAGTGCGGGGAAGTCCCGCAGGTACCTGGCCGCGGCGGCGTCCTGCCTTTCCTCGAACCGAGGCTCGATTAGGGCGAGCTTTGCCTTGGCCGCGGACAGCCCCGAATATGCCCCCTTGGGCTTCCCCCTGCGCGCCGTGTTCACCTTGGGTAGGTGATCAGGCGCGAGGGCCCCCCCCTCGTCCTCATGGGTCCTCTTCGACCCCGAGGGAACCGGCAGGTAGTCCTCCGGTTCCAAGTAGTCATTTTCTGACTCCAAATCGGAGTCAGAGCCCCCCCCCTCCGAGGGGGGTCCCCCAAAACTTGAGGGCGTGGCCATGGTGGCCCCGGCCCCCCCTCCACCAAATTTGGTCGAGATCCGCTTACCCAGACCGAAGTTAAGACCTAACCTAACTTAAAACGGTCAAGTGGGAGTCGGATCTCAACAACCTAATACTAAATTGCCTTCAGCGCCTGATGAAGGCTAATAGCAAATTTTTAAAACTTTCCCCCCGAATTTGGCCCACTTCCCGAGGTCGTACAGAAAAAAGAAAAATGCCAAAAAATAAAGTATTTTTTACTCTATTTTTTGGCACCCTTACTTTAATACACCCAAAAACAAAAATAAAAAGAAAAGGCCAAAAAACAAAAATGCAAAAAATTTTAAAAATATGAACCCAAAAAACTTCTCCCTCCCCACACCCGAAAATTTGCAACTTCTAAACGGGATGTTTAAAAATTACAAATCTTTCAGGGTCGTGTAGAGGGTGAACTGCGCTACCTAAACTGAAAATAACAAATTATTTTGACCACCACACCCCAGTCAAAATTTCACTTAAAAAGTGAAAAATTAAAATAATTTTTTAAAATTTTGGTCAAGAAAACACAAAATTTTAAAAAATTAAAAACTAAGGGTTCCGCAATCTCACGATTACGGGACCAACCCTATAGTTTGCGGGACCGTTACCGCTATCCCCGCCCAAAAACTGGGCAAGGTGGGATATCGGCAACACCGACTAAATTAAAAAGTAAAAATGTAAACAAACCCTAAATTTCAAAGAAATTTAGGGTGTGAATTTACACTTTTTTGAAAATTCGATATTTTCCGAAATAAAATTCCGAAAAATACCGGACCTTCCCTACTGTAAAGACGACTATTGCCGCTATGTGCTAGCCCTGAAAAGGGCTCAAAACAACAACGGCAACACCGACTTTTTTACGTCAGAAAAACGTAAACAAACCAATAAAATCCAATCAAGAGCAAAACACAAAATCCAAAATAACTAAGCCAGGTCACGTGATAGAGTAGAATCAGAATCCGATATTGAAAGCCAAAAATTCGTTAATAATCGTCTCCAAAAATCGCATCAATCCGTACACTACCTCCCAAAATTCAACCTCAACCTAACCTAACCTAACCTAACCTAACCTAACCTAACCTAACCTAACCTAACCTAACCTAACCTAACCTAACCTAACCTAACCTAACCTAACCTAACCTAACCTAACCTAACCTAACCTAACCTAACCTAACCTAACCTAACCTAACCTAACCTAACCTAACCTAACCTAACCTAACCTAACCTAACCTAACCTAACCTAACCTAACCTAACCTAACCTAACCTAACCTAACCTAACCTAACCTAACCTAACCTAACCTAACCTAACCTAACCTTTTTTTTTTTTTTTTTTTTTTTTTTTTTTTTTTTTTTTTTTTTTTTTTTTTTTTTTTTGACAGGGTGGAAAATGCTTTATGCATTCCCCTCACCATGGGAGTGGCGAGGGGATATGTGGGACTCACTCCTCCCCCCCTCCCCAGAATGGGGAGAAAGGGAGGAGCGCAACCCACTAAAAACCACCCTGGCGTACCCTCCTGCCGGTTTCGGTAAGACGCCGTGGTTCCGCGTTAGCATTGCCACGACGCCTTCCGGCTGCCCCAGCCACTGCCGGGGCTCCCTGCGCCAAAGGGGAGAGAGGCCGAGCACGCCGGGCCTCTCCCCCAGACAACCAAGTGACGTTCCTACGGCAGGTGTGGGACTCCCATCCCCCACCTGCAGCCACTAAGGGTTGAGGCGGGCGGCAAACCGCCGCCGCCTCAACCCCCGCCGTCTGCGCCGGAGCGGATGCGCGAGAGGAGACTCCTCGCGCTCACGCTCCGCGGCCTCCTTCTGCGAGATAACGCTCTCGCAGAAGGAGGCCACCGCCTGCCAGGACCTCTCGCTGCACAGCATTGATGAGACAACGCTGTGCAGGGAGAGGTCCCATTGCCCAATCGCCAGTGCCATGGTGGCGCGCTCCGAACTCCAGCGGCTGCACACCTCGAGGGTGTGCTGAGCCGTGTCGTCCGGATCGCCGCACTCATGGCACTGCGGGCCAGGCTCCCTCCCAATTTTGTGCAGGTAATGACCGAAGCACCCGTGTCCGGTCATCACCTGCACAAGCCTGTACGACAGAGCGCCGAATGCCCTATCCACCCAGGTGTCGAACGACGGGAGGATCGCCCCTATGGTACGGGTACCATAGGGTGAGTCCTCCAGGCCGCTCTTCCACCTGTCCCGCATTCGGCGCTCCGTCATACGGCGCGTCTCCTCCACCTCCTCAGGGTCCGGGCGTTCTCCCCTAGCCCGGGCCCTGGACCTAACCTTATAGGTCTCAGCCTGCACCTCTGCGTCCATTTCCCATGGCGGGGTGCAGGCGAGGAGGCAGGCCGCTGCGTGGGCCACCGTCATATAGGCCCTCACCATTCGGAGGGCCACCACCCGCTGGGGCCTACGCAGCAGGGCCCTGTTCCGGGCGGACAGCTTGTCCGCCCATATTGGGGCCCCATACAGGGCCATGCTCCTCGTGACGCCGGCGTATAGCCGCCGGCACAAGGAGCCCGGCCCTCCCACATTGGGCAGCAGCCGGCCCAGGGCCGACGCGGCGCCCACGATTCGGGGAGCAAGTCTCGCGAAATGCTCCCCGAAATCCCACCGACGGTCCAAAGTTAGCCCCAGATATTTGATATGGGGCTTTATCTGGACCGTCTCTCCCCCGATCGTGAGCGCCGCGCCCGCCGGCGGCCGCCACCCACGCCCCCCGAAGACTATCCCCTCAGTCTTCGAGAGGGCCACCTTCAGGCCGAGCTGCTCGATCCGGTGGATCGACAGCTCGGCCGCCACCTCCGCCCGCCTCATCACCTCCTCCATTTCGGTCCCACGCACGGCCACCATGGTATCATCTGCATAGCAAATGGTGGCCGTCCGTGGGAGCAATTCCCCCCTGATGGCCCAATCGTACCCCAGGTTCCATAGCAAGGGACCGAGCACGGAACCCTGGGGTACTCCACAGGCCATCTCCCGCTCCCCCCGACCGCCATCCCGCCCCTCGTAGAGCACTACCCTCTCGGTAAGGTAGTGCTCCACGACCCTCCGGAGGTAGAGAGGCACTTCGTGATACCGAAGTGCCTCTCTAATGACCCCATAGGGAAGGGTGCCAAATGCGTTGGCGATGTCCAACGACACCGCCACGACACCCTCTCCCCTGCTCGACGCGTCCTCACAGAAGTCCCTCAAGGACTTCAGTGCGTCGAGCGTGGACCGCCCCTCCCGGAACCCGAACTGCCGGTCCGAGACGTTCGGGCCGGCGCCCTCCAGGTGCTGCAGGATTCTGGAGGCCAGGATCCTCTCCAACATTTTCCCGGCCTCGTCCAGCAGCACAATTGGGCGCCATGCCGAGGGACAGTCAGGGGGTCGACCCTCTTTCCGGAGGAGGCAGAGCCTCCCCTCCTTCCACACCCTCGGGAATTTGCCTTCCCTCAGACAGTCGTCCATCAGCTGTCTGAGGCGGCCCCCGAGGTGCTTCAGTGCGATGGGGAGGACTCTGCCGGGGACTCCGTCCGGGCCCGGGGCCTTTTTGCAGCCCCGGAGGCGGTCCAACACCCGGTCGAACTCGTCATCGCTAATAGGCGCGATGGCGAGTTCGACCTCCGGCTCCCCCGATGGCTCGGTCATCACCGGGGGAGTTATCGAGGGGCTCGGCGGGAATAGCCCCTCGATGACCGCCTGGAGGAGGGAGGGCTCCAGGGAATCCATGGGGGGGGCGGTGCGCATTTTCTTTCGCACCACCCTGTACGGCCGCCCCCACGGGTCCCTGTCCAGGGTGGCCAAGAACGAGGCGTGCGCCTCGTCCTTGGCCTTGGCGATCGCCACCTGTAGGGCCCCCTTTGCCTCCTTGAGGGCCCTGTGGAGCCCCTCCTCCTCCTCGGCGGTGTGTTGCCGACGCCGACAGTGCTGGTACGCCGACCGAGCACTGTTACTGGTGGTTCGCAGGGCCGCAATCTCTGCGGACCACCAGTACACCCTCCTCCGGGCGAAAAGACGCTTCGCCCGGGGCATGGCCGCGTCGCACACCGCCTGCAGCGAGGAGCGGAACCGAGATGCCCGCTCCTCGACCCCGAGGTCGGCGGGTGGGGCAGCACACCATGCCTCCACCATCGCCGCCTCGTCCACCCTGTCCCTGTCCAGTTTGGACAGGGACCATTTGGGGAACCCTCCTCCTCTCCCAGCCCCCCTCCTCCCCCCCCCGGGGACGGGCAGCGGCCGGGCCCTACCTGTGGAGACCCTCATTCTGATATAAAGATGATCAGAGAGGGTCTCCACGTCCTCCAGGACGCGCCAGTCTGTAACGCGTGCGGCAATGGCGGGGGTCGCGAACGTGATGTCCACGATTGACCCCCCCTGGCGCCGCACGCAAGTGTTGGCGCTGCCCTGGTTCAGGACCGTAAGGCCCGTCGCCGCCACCCAGTCCCTGAGGGCCGCCCCGCGCGGGTCCGTAACGGGGGAACCCCATGCCGCGCTCTTGGCATTGAGGTCCCCCAGGACCAGCACTTGCTTCGGGGCTGCCCTCCTGACGACCCCCCCCAGGGTGCCCAGGAACAACTCAAATTCTCGCAGCGGCCTATTGGGGGAGAAGTACACCGCAACGATGACGGTGTCGTCTCCCCATTTGGCCGCCACGAATCCCGGGCCACCCTCCACCCTGGTCAGGGGGGGGAAGTCCCCCACCGCCGGCACCACCACGGCCACCCTCTCGTCCGCCGACCCTACCCAGTTGGGTAGGGGGGGGACGAAGTAGGGCTCCGCCACTACGGCAACGCCAATCGCCCACTCCGCCATGGTCTGCATGAGCAGGTCTTGAGCTCTGGCGGAGTGGTTGGCGTTCACCTGCAGGATGTCTAGATGCGGGTGTGCTGGCATCTAGACATCCATGCTTTCCTCCTGGGCCCCGGCGGCTGGCGCTGACGGGGGGTTCTGCTGGGGGGGACGGGGGCGTGGGGCCCTCGTGTCCCTACCTCTGGTTGGGGGGGGGAAGCAGTTCCTTCCCCCCATTCTGTGCCCCGCTGGGAGTTTGGAGTGGTGGCAGACCGCACACCACTCTTTCTCCCAGCATTCCCCCATTTTGTGCCCCTCCTTGCAGCACCGGAAGCACAGCGTGCTCCGGTCCACGCTAGAGGGGCACAGTTCCCTCGTGTGACCGACACCGTAGCACTTGAAGCAGCGCATCGGTGTCGGTCCCACGGCCGTGACCCTGGCGGAGGCCCAACCCACCAGGATCCGACCCGCCCTCTGCAGCGCGATCGCGCAGGTCACGGGGCACTGGACGAGGACCGATCCAGTGCCGTCGTACAGCCTGCGGACGGCCCCAACCTTTACCTGGGCCGTCGCGCAGCCCCCCGCCTTGGCAACCGCCTCCGCCACCGACTCCCCGGTCGCCGACTCATCGAGCCCGGCGACCTGGAGGCCGGCCATCTTGACGGGGCGGCTAATGTTCGCCACGTCCCCGACTATTGTTTGCAGCCGTTCCGCCAGTTTATCGGCGGTCCGGCCGCTATCCCCCCCTGGGACCTCGATGACCCTGCCCCCGGTCGCCGAGGTCCGGACCCGCACATGTTGCAGGCCCACCTCCTGCAGGCTAAGGCCCTGAATGGCCTTAGCCATGGTGGCCTGCAACGTGGTGGTGGCGTCCTTCTTCAACGTCACCACCACCGCCGCCGTCTTGGGGGCAGACAGCGCCGCGGGCCTTGGCGCTGCCTTTCTGGCCTGGGTCTGTACAGCCGGGGGGGGGGAGGTCTTGGCCTTCCCCTTGCCCTTACCTTTCTTGACCACCTCCGACCATTGCGCGGGTGGAGGCGGTATTCGGCCTGAGGGGCCGGGTACGCCCTGCGAGGGCCGAGCGGCACCCGGGGCTGCGGCAGGTCTGGGTGCCTTGGCCGCAGGGGCGTTGGGCGCCGCCTTGCGGGCGGGGGGTGCCACCTTCTTGGCGGCCTTAGGCCTCCCATCCCCAAGTCTGGCCCTCGCCTCAGGCTCGGGCTGCGGCATGGGCGGCGGGGTAGGCCTCGTGGCCTTCGTCTTGGGGGGGGGCGGCGGGGGGGCAGACCCTGTGGCCCTTCTGTCCGATGCCAGCGGGGGGCGGAGCGGGGGCTCCGGGGGAAGGCGGCGACTCACTTCCTCAATTCGGGCATTGACCATGTTGCCCAAACTGAGGAAGAGGTCCCTCTTCATGCTCTCTATTGCCTCCACCAGCTCCTCCGTGGAGAACTGCACTGGTGGAGGGGGGGGAGCCGGGGCCTGGCGCTCGGAGAAGGCGGTCCTGAGCGCCTTGGTCTCTGCGGTGAGCAGGGCGAGCTGCTCCCGCATCCTTTTGTTATCCGCCTTAAGGATGCGGATCTCCTCGCCCTCGGCCTTGGCGGCCTCCACCTCGTCCATGGCCGCCAAGATGGCTCTGCAGGACCTATTAAATAGGCCCCACACCTCCCCCTTCAGGTTGCCCGATTTTCGGGCCCCCTCTAAAATGTCCCTCGCCGATGCTCGGGCCACCTCTATGGGATCGGCATACTGCCGATCCATCTGGCCGCCCGACGGTGAGGGAGAGCCAGCACGGGAGGGCGACTGCGATCGCGACCGCTCCCCCCCGGCTTCTACCCCCCTTTTCCCCTTCCCCTCCTCACCCCTCCTCGAGCGGAGTGCGGGGAAGTCCCGCAGGTACCTGGCCGCGGCGGCGTCCTGCCTTTCCTCGAACCGAGGCTCGATTAGGGCGAGCTTTGCCTTGGCCGCGGACAGCCCCGAGTATGCCCCCTTGGGCTTCCCCCTGCGCGCCGTGTTCACCTTGGGTAGGTGGTCAGGCGCGAGGGCCCCCCCCTCGTCCTCATGGGTCCTCTTCGACCCCGAGGGAACCGGCAGGTAGTCCTCCGGTTCCAAGTAGTCATTTTCTGACTCCAAATCGGAGTCAGAGCCCCCCCCCTCCGAGGGGGGTCCCCCAAAACTTGAGGGCGTGGCCATGGTGGCCCCGGCCCCCCCTCCACCAAATTTGGTCGAGATCCGCTCACCCAGACCGAAGTTAAGACCTAACCTAACTTAAAACGGTCAAGTGGGAGTCGGATCTCAACAACCTAATACTAAATTGCCTTCAGCGCCTGATGAAGGCTAATAGCAAATTTTTAAAACTTTCCCCCCGAATTTGGCCCACTTCCCGAGGTCGTACAGAAAAAAGAAAAATGCCAAAAAATAGAGTATTTTTTACTCTATTTTTTGGCACCCTTACTTTAATACACCCAAAAACAAAAATAAAAAGAAAAGGCCAAAAAACAAAAATGCAAAAAATTTTAAAAATATGAACCCAAAAAACTTCTCCCTCCCCACACCCGAAAATTTGCAACTTCTAAACGGGATGTTTAAAAATTACAAATCTTTCAGGGTCGTGTAGAGGGTGAACTGCGCTACCTAAACTGAAAATAACAAATTATTTTGACCACCACACCCCAGTCAAAATTTCACTTAAAAAGTGAAAAATTAAAATAATTTTTTAAAATTTTGGTCAAGAAAACACAAAATTTTAAAAAATTAAAAACCAAGGGTTCCGCAATCTCACGATAACGGGACCAACCCTATAGTTTGCGGGACCGTTACCGCTATCCCCGCCCAAAAACTGGGCAAGGTGGGATATCGGCAACACCGACTAAATTAAAAAGTAAAAATGTAAACAAACCCTAAATTTCAAAGAAATTTAGGGTGTGAATTTACACTTTTTTGAAAATTCGATATTTTCCGAAATAAAATTCCGAAAAATACCGGACCTTCCCTACTGTAAAGACGACTATTGCCGCTATGTGCTAGCCCTGAAAAGGGCTCAAAACAACAACGGCAACACCGACTTTTTTACGTCAGAAAAACGTAAACAAACCAATAAAATCCAATCAAGAGCAAAACACAAAATCCAAAATAACTAAGCCAGGTCACGTGATAGAGTAGAATCAGAATCCGATATTGAAAGCCAAAAATTCGTTAATAATCGTCTCCAAAAATCGCATCAATCCGTACACTACCTCCCAAAATTCAACCTCAACCTAACCTAACCTAACCTAACCTAACCTAACCTAACCTAACCTAACCTAACCTAACCTAACCTAACCTAACCTAACCTAACCTAACCTAACCTAACCTAACCTAACCTAACCTAACCTAACCTAACCTAACCTAACCTAACCTAACCTAACCTAACCTAACCTAACCTAACCTAACCTAACCTAACCTAACCTAACCTAACCTTTTTTTTTTTTTTTTTTTTTTTTTTTTTTTTTTTTTTTTTTTGACAGGGTGGAAAATGCTTTATGCATTCCCCTCACCATGGGAGTGGCGAGGGGATATGTGGGACTCACTCCTCCCCCCCTCCCCAGAATGGGGAGAAAGGGAGGAGCGCAACCCACTAAAAACCACCCTGGCGTACCCTCCTGCCGGTTTCAGTAAGACGCCGTGGTTCCGCGTTAGCATTGCCACGACGCCTTCCGGCTGCCCCAGCCACTGCCGGGGCTCCCTGCGCCAAAGGGGAGAGAGGCCGAGCACGCCGGGCCTCTCCCCCAGACAACCAAGTGACGTTCCTACGGCAGGTGTGGGACTCCCATCCCCCACCTGCAGCCACTAAGGGTTGAGGCGGGCGGCGAAACGCCGCCGCCTCAACCCCCGCCGTCTGCGCCGGAGCGGATGCGCGAGAGGAGACTCCTCGCGCTCACGCTCCGCGGCCTCCTTCTGTGAGATAACGCTCTCGCAGAAGGAGGCCACCGCCTGCCAGGACCTCTCGCTGCACAGCATTGATGAGACAACGCTGTGCAGGGAGAGGTCCCATTGCCCAATCGCCAGTGCCATGGTGGCGCGCTCCGAACTCCAGCGGCTGCACACCTCGAGGGTGTGCTGAGCCGTGTCGTCCGGATCGCCGCACTCATGGCACTGCGGGCCAGGCTCCCTCCCAATTTTGTGCAGGTAATGACCGAAGCACCCGTGTCCGGTCATTACCTGCACAAGCCTGTACGACAGAGCGCCGAATGCCCTATCCACCCAGGTGTCGAACGACGGGAGGATCGCCCCTATGGTACGGGTACCATAGGGTGAGTCCTCCAGGCCGTTCTTCCACCTGTCCCGCATTCGGCGCTCCGTCATACGGCGCGTCTCCTCCACCTCCTCAGGGTCCGGGCGTTCTCCCCTAGCCCGGGCCCTGGACCTAACCTTGTAGGTCTCAGCCTGCACCTCTGCGTCCATTTCCCATGGCGGGGTGCAGGCGAGGAGGCAGGCCGCTGCGTGGGCCACCGTCATATAGGCCCTCACCATTCGGAGGGCCACCACCCGCTGGGGCCTACGCAGCAGGGCCCTGTTCCGGGCGGACAGCTTGTCCGCCCATATTGGGGCCCCATACAGGGCCATGCTCCTCGTGACGCCGGCGTATAGCCGCCGGCACAAGGAGCCCGGCCCTCCCACATTGGGCAGCAGCCGGCCCAGGGCCGACGCGGCGCCCACGATTCGGGGAGCAAGTCTCGCGAAATGCTCCCCGAAATCCCACCGACGGTCCAAAGTCAGCCCCAGATATTTGATATGGGGCTTTATCTGGACCGTCTCTCCCCCGATCGTGAGCGCCGCGCCCGCCGGCGGCCGCCACCCACGCCCCCCGAAGACTATCCCCTCAGTCTTCGAGAGGGCCACCTTCAGGCCGAGCTGCTCGATCCGGTGGATCGACAGCTCGGCCGCCACCTCCGCCCGCCTCATCACCTCCTCCATTTCGGTCCCACGCACGGCCACCATGGTATCATCTGCATAGCAAATGGTGGCCGTCCGTGGGAGCAATTCCCCCCTGATGGCCCAATCGTACCCCAGGTTCCATAGCAAGGGACCGAGCACGGAACCCTGGGGTACTCCACAGGCCATCTCCCGCTCCCCCCGACCGCCATCCCGCCCCTCGTAGAGCACTACCCTCTCGGTAAGGTAGTGCTCCACGACCCTCCGGAGGTAGAGAGGCACTTCGTGATACCGAAGTGCCTCTCTAATGACCCCATAGGGAAGGGTGCCAAATGCGTTGGCGATGTCCAGCGACACCGCCACGACACCCTCTCCCCTGCTCGACGCGTCCTCACAGAAGTCCCTCAGGGACTTCAGTGCGTCGAGCGTGGACCGCCCCTCCCGGAACCCGAACTGCCGGTCCGAGACGTTCGGGCCGGCGCCCTCCAGGTGCTGCAGGATTCTGGAGGCCAGGATCCTCTCCAACATTTTCCCGGCCTCGTCCAGCAGCACAATTGGGCGCCATGCCGAGGGGCAGTCAGGGGGTCGACCCTCTTTCCGGAGGAGGCAAAGCCTCCCCTCCTTCCATACCCTCGGGAACTTGCCCTCCCTCAGACAGTCGTCCATGATCTGTCTGAGGCGGTTCCCGAGGTGTTTAAGGGCAATGGGGAGGACTTTGCCGGGGACTCCATCCGGGCCCGGGGCCTTTTTGCAGCCCCGGAGGCGGTCCAACACCCGGTCGAACTCGTCATCGCTAATAGGCGCGATGGCGAGTTCGACCTCCGGCTCCCCCGATGGCTCGGTCATCACCGGGGGAGTTATCGAGGGGCTCGGCGGGAATAGCCCCTCGATGACCGCCTGGAGGAGGGAGGGCTCCAGGGAATCCATGGGGGGGGCGGTGCGCATTTTGTTTCGCACCACCCTATACGGCCGCCCCCACGGGTCCCTGTCCAGGGTGGCCAAGAACGAGGCGTGCGCCTCGTCCTTGGCCTTGGCGATTGCCACCTGTAGGGCCCCCTTTGCCTCCTTGAGGGCCCTGTGGAGCCCCTCCTCCTCCTCGGCGGTGTGTTGCCGACGCCGACAGTGCTGGTACGCCGACCGAGCACTGTTACTGGTGGTTCGCAGGGCCGCAATCTCTGCGGACCACCAGTACACCCTCCTCCGGGCGAAAAGACGCTTCGCCCGGGGCATGGCCGCGTCGCACACCGCCTGCAGCGAGGAGCGGAACCGAGATGCCCGCTCCTCGACCCCGAGGTCGGCGGGTGGGGCAGCACACCATGCCTCCACCATCGCCGCCTCGTCCACCCTGTCCCTGTCCAGTTTGGACAGGGACCATTTGGGGAACCCTCCTCCTCTCCCAGCCCCCCTCCACCCCCCCCCGGGGACGGGCAGCGGCCGGGCCCCACCTGTGGAGACCCTCATTCTGATATAAAGATGATCAGAGAGGGTCTCCACGTCCTCCAGGACGCGCCAGTCTGTAATGCGTGCGGCAATGGCGGGGGTCGCGAACGTGATGTCCACAATTGACCCCCCCTGGCGCCGCACGCAAGTGTTGGCGCTGCCCTGGTTCAGGACCGTAAGGCCCGTCGCCGCCACCCAGTCCCTGAGGGCCGCCCCGCGCGGGTCCGTAACGGGGGAACCCCATGCCGCGCTCTTGGCATTGAGGTCCCCCAGGACCAGCACTTGCTTCGGGGCTGCCCTCCTGACGACCCCCCCCAGGGTGCCCAGGAACAACTCAAATTCTCGCAGCGGCCTATTGGGGGAGAAGTACACCGCAACGATGACGGTGTCGTCTCCCCACTTGGCCGCCACGAATCCCGGGCCACCCTCCACCCTGGTCAGGGGGGGGAAGTCCCCCACCGCCGGCACCACCACGGCCACCCTCTCGTCCGCCGACCCTACCCAGTTGGGTAGGGGGGGGACGAAGTAGGGCTCCGCCACTACGGCAACGCCAATCGCCCACTCCGCCATGGTCTGCATGAGCAGGTCCTGAGCTCTGGCGGAGTGGTTGGCGTTCACCTGCAGGATGTCTAGATGCGGGTGTGCTGGCATCTAGACATCCATGCTTTCCTCCTGGGCCCCGGCGGCTGGCGCTGACGGGGGGTTCTGCTGGGGGGGACGGGGGCGTGGGGCCCTCGTGTCCCTACCTCTGGTTGGGGGGGGGAAGCAATTTCTTCCCCCCATTCTGTGCCCCGCTGGGAGTTTGGAATGGTGGCAGACCGCACACCATTCCTTCTCCCAGCATTCCCCCATTTTGTGCCCCTCTTTGCAGCACCGGAAGCACAGCGTGCTCCGGTCCACGCTAGAGGGGCACAGTTCCCTCGTGTGACCGACACCGTAGCACTTGAAGCAGCGCATCGGTGTCGGTCCCACGGCCGTGACCCTGGCGGAGGCCCAACCCACCAGGATCCGACCCGCCCTCTGCAGCGCGATCGCGCAGGTCACGGGGCACTGGACGAGGACCGATCCAGTGCCGTCGTACAGCCTGCGGACGGCCCCAACCTTTACCTGGGCCGTCGCGCAGCCCCCCGCCTTGGCAACCGCCTCCGCCACCGACTCCCCGGTCGCCGACTCATCGAGCCCGGCGACCTGGAGGCCGGCCATCTTGACGGGGCGGCTAATGTTCGCCACGTCCCCGACTATTGTTTGCAGCCGTTCCGCCAGTTTATCGGCGGTCCGGCCGCTATCCCCCCCTGGGACCTCGATGACCCTGCCCCCGGTCGCCGAGGTCCGGACCCGCACATGTTGCAGGCCCACCTCCTGCAGGCTAAGGCCCTGAATGGCCTTAGCCATGGTGGCCTGCAACGTGGTGGTGGCGTCCTTCTTTAACGTCACCACCACCGCCGCCGTCTTGGGGGCAGACAGCGCCGCGGGTCTTGGCGCTGCTTTTCTGGCCGGGGGGGGGGAGGTCTTGGCCTTCCCCTTGCCTTTTCCCTTTTTTACCACCTCCGACCATTGCGCGGGCGGAGGCGGTATTCGGCCTGAGGGGCCGGGTACGCCCTGCGAAGGCCGAGCGGCAGCCGGGGCTGCGGCAGGCCTGGGCGCCTTGGCCGCAGGGGCGTTGGGCGCTGCCTTGCGGGCGGGGGGTGCCGCCTTCTTGGCGGCCTTAGCCCTCCCATCCCCAAGTCTGGCCCTCGCCTCAGGCTCGGGCTGCGGCATGGGCGGCGGGGTAGATCTCGTGGCCTTCGTCTTAGGGGGGGGCGGCGGGGGGGCAGACCCTGTGGCCCTTCTGTCCGCTGCCAGCGGGGGGCGGAGCGGGGGCTCCGGGGGAAGGCGGCGACTCACTTCCTCGATTCGGGCATTCACCATGTTGCCCAAACTGAGGAAGAGGTCCCTCTTCATACACTCCACCGCCTCCACCAGCTCCTCCGTGGAGAACTGCACTGGCGGAGGGGGGGGAGCCGGGGCCTGGCGCTCGGAAAAGGCGGTCCTGAGCGCCTTGGTCTCTGCGGTGAGCAGGGCGAGCTGCTCCCGCATCCTTTTGTTATCCGCCTTAAGGATGCGGATCTCCTCGCCCTCGGCCTTGGCGGCCTCCACCTCGTCCATGGCCGCCAAGATGGCTCTGCAGGACCTATTAAATAGGCCCCACACCTCCCCCTTCAGGTTGCCCGATTTTCGGGCCCCCTCTAGGATGTCCCTCGCCGATGTTCGGGCCACCTCTATGGGATCGGCATACTGCCGATCCACCTGGCCGCCCGACGGTGAGGGAGAGCCAGCACGGGAGGGCGACTGCGATCGCGACCGCTCCCCCCCGGCTTCTACCCCCCTTCCCCCCTTCCCCTCCTCACCCCTCCTCGAGCGGAGTGCGGGGAAGTCCCGCAGGTACCTGGCCGCGGCGGCGTCCTGCCTTTCCTCGAACCGAGGCTCGATTAGGGCGAGCTTTGCCTTGGCCGCGGACAGCCCCGAATATGCCCCCTTGGGCTTCCCCCTGCGCGCCGTGTTCACCTTGGGTAGGTGATCAGGCGCGAGGGCCCCCCCCTCGTCCTCATGGGTCCTCTTCGACCCCGAGGGAACCGGCAGGTAGTCCTCCGGTTCTAAATAGTCATTATTATCTGACTCCGAATCGGAGTCAGAGCCCCCCCCCTCAGGGGGGGGTCCCCCAAAACGTGAGGGCGTGGCCATGGTGGCCCCGGCCCCCCCTCCACCAAATTTGGTCAAGATCCGATCACCCAGACCTAAGTTATGAGCTAACCTAAGTTAAAACGGTCAAGTGGGAGTCGGATCTCAACGACCTAATACTAAAGTGCCAACAGCGCCTGATGAAGGCTAATAGCAAATTATCAAAACTTTCCCCCCGAATTTGGCCCACTTCCCGAGGTCGCAGCGAAAAAAGAAAAATGCCAAAAAATAAAGTATTTTTTACTCTATTTTTTGGCACCCTTACTTTAATACCCCCAAAAACAAAAATAAAAAGAAAAGGCCAAAAAACAAAAATGCAAAAAATTTAAAAAATATGAACCCAAAAAACTTCTCCCTCCCCACACCCGAAAATTTGCAACTTCTAAACGGGATGTTTAAAAATTACAAATCTTTCAGGGTCGTGTAGAGGGTGAACTGCGCTACCTGTACTGAAAATAACAAATTATTTTGACCACCACACCCCAGTCAAAATTTCACTTAAAAAGTGAAAAATGAAAATAATTTTTTAAAATTTCGGTCAAAAAACGCAAAATTTTAAAAAATTAAAAACTATGGGTTCCGCAATCTGATGATTACGGGACCAACCCTATAATTTGCGGGACCGTTACCGCTATCCCCGCCCAAAAACTGAGCAAGGTGGGATATTGGCAACACCGACTAAATTAAAAAGTAAAAATGTAAACAAACCCTAAATTTCAAAGAAATTTAGGGTGTGAATTTACACTTTTTGAAAATTCGATATTTCCCGAAATAAAATTCCGAAAAATACCGAACCTTCCCTACGGTAAAGACGACTATTGCCGCTATGTGCTAGCCCTGAAAAGGGCTCAAAACAACAACGGCAACACCGACTTTTTTAAAACAGAAAAACGTAAACAAACAAATAAAAACCAATCAAGAGCAAAACACAAAATCCAAAATATCTAAGCCAAGTCACGTGATAGTGCAGAATCAAAAACCGATATCGATAGCCAAAAATTCGTTAGAAATTGTCTCCGAAAATCGCAATAATCCGTACACAAACACCCAAAATTCAACCTCAACCTAACCTAACCTAACCTAACCTAACCTAACCTAACCTAACCTAACCTAACCTAACCTAACCTAACCTAACCTAACCTAACCTAACCTAACCTAACCTAACCTAACCTAACCTAACCTAACCTAACCTAACCTAACCTAACCTAACCTAACCTAACCTAACCTAACCTAACCTAACCTAACCTAACCTAACCTAACCTAACCTAACCTAACCTAACCTAACCTAACCTAACCTAACCTAACCTAACCTAACCTAACCTAACCTAACCTAACCTAACCTAACCTAACCTAACCTAACCTAACCTAACCTAACCTAACCTAACCTAACCTAACCTACCGAAGGTATAAGATAATGTTTCCTCCAACTTACGAGAATTCGGTAGAGCAAACGATTGCGCGAGTTAATCGACTGGTGGAGCCATCTATTGTTTCCTTTGGTAAAGAATATGTAACCAACGACCTGTAGAAAGGGGACGTTTGGAAAAAAAAAAAAAAAAAAAAAAAAAAAAAAAAAGAGGGGGTGACGGGAAAGGAGGAGGGGTAAGGGGAAAAAGGGCAAATGGGAAAAGGGGAAAAGTGAATGGGGAAAGGGGAAATGGGGGAAGCGGAAAGGGGAAAGGGGGGTAGGGGAAAGGGGAAAGGGGCAAAAGTGAATGGGGAATGGGGAAAGGGGAAGGGAAAACGGGAAAGGAGAATGAGGAAAGGGGGAAGCGGAAAGGGGGACAGGGGAAAGAGGGAACGGGAAAAGGGGGGGAAGCGAAAAGGAAGGGGAAAAGGGGGAAAGGGGGGGGGAAAGGGGAAAGGGGAGAGGGGAAAAGGGGAAATGAAAAGGGGGAAATGGTATGGGGGAAGGGGGAAATGGGAAATGGGAAATTGGAAATGGGAAACGGGAAACGGGAAACGGGAAAGGGGAAAGGGGAAAGGGGAAAGGGGAAAGGGGAAAGGGGAACGGGGAAAGGGGCAAAAGTGAACGGGGAAATCGGAAAGGGGAAAGGGGAAAAGTGAATTGGGAAAGGGGAAAGGGGGAAGCGGAAAGGGGAAAGGGGCAATAGTGAATGGGGAATGGGGAAAAGGGGAAGGGAAAAGGGGAAAGGGGAATGAGGAAAGGGGGAAAGCGGAAAGGGGACAGGGGAAAGAGGGAACGGGGAAAGGGGGGAAAGCGAAAAGGAAGGGGAAAGGGGGTGGGGGAAGGGGGAAAGGGGAGAGGGGATTGTTGAAAGGGAAAGGGGAAGGGGAAGGGGGAAAGGGGAAAGGGGGTGGGGGCAGGGGGAAATGGTATAGGGAAAAAAAAAAAGGGGAAACGGAAAAGGGGAAAAGGGGAAAGGGGAAAGGGGAAAGGGGAAGGGGGACAGGGGACAGGGGACAGGGGACAGGGGACAGGCGACAGGCGACATGCGACAGGGGAAAGGAGAAAGGCGAAAGGGGAAAGGGGAAAGGCGAAAGGGGAAAGGGGAAAGGGGAAAGGGGAAAGGGCAAGGGGAAAGGGCAAGGGGAAAGGGAAAGGGGAAAGGGGAAAGGGGAAAGGGGAAAGGGGAAAGGGGAAAGGGGGGAAGGGGAAATATGTTTAATTGATTACATGATAGTACAGTAAAACCTTACTGGGGAAAAAATATATATATATAGTGTGTGTGTATTTTATAAATCTGTTATTTTGCGCGCCACCTAAAGCTTTACTTCTAAGATTTAAGTAACAAGTAACCTTGCTCTATTTGTTTATGTGAAGTATTTGTGATATATTTTACTAAGTGATAATCAGGGATTTTTCATCGCACGGTATGATGAAAGATAACTATGGAGTCGATAATAAAAATTAAAGTCATATTCATAGTCATACTCACTGATATTCTTTGTCCCGTCTTTTATATTTATCATGTTGTAACCATTTGAACTTAATTACGTACCAAGTTTTTCAGACTATATTGTTGCAATAGACCTTTACCAAACTGGCCGCATTATCAAATTTAATCGTGTGTGTCATGTGTTATGTCAATCATTAACGACTTTAGACGTGAACTCATTGTTGATTCGATCATAAAAAAAAAAAAAAAAATACATATTACCAATATTTCTATAAAGCAAAGTTTTCAAATAATCGATGAGATTAGGCCATTTTTTTTAACATGCTTTGGCCCTGAGACCGTTTAAGATAAATTGGAAAAAAAAAAAAAAAAAAAAGTACTTAAAGAAATCTCGACTTCAACGAACATAGAACTGCTTTGCTCCTGAAACTATGGAAAAAGTAGCCATTATTTACTCATTTTACAATGGTGATTTTGAAATGGACAAAACACACGTCATACCTTGTCAATATTTTGAAACACAAATTCCTGTAGCCAAATGCTATATGTATATTACAAACTAGGAGCTTACTTAATGTTCATATTATTTTTATTATTAGGCCCATAATGTAGTAAACATGGCGTGGCATTAACCATTTTTATTTATAATGTAATCTTTTGGTGTTATTTAAATGAATGAGTATGAGTATGAATATGACTAAAGTTTTAATTTTAATAACGACTCCATAGTTTTCTTTCATCTTAGCGTGCGATGAAAAATCCGAGCCCTGGTGATAATGGATAATTTTATAGTTGCCTCATGAAATCGACGAAGATGAGGGGTAATTAAATAATGTGTGTAACATTTTACCGATCGGCCATTCAGTCAAACACCGGGCGGGACTTCGGCGCGGCGTAGTCACACTGCGGACGTGTCTCGTAGCGCTGTCGTCACGCTACCGTCCGCCGAGCTTGGCATCCGCATGGCATTCGGCCCTCGTACATTTGGTGTAAGTAATTAAATAGTATTACCCGGGAGGAGCAGGGATGGCGCGAAGAGAGAAGATGGACGACAGGATAGACAGAGACAGATATATTTACAAGAGAGAGAGATATAATAGATATAATATATAATATGATGGTACCACACAGTGGCGAAGCGTGGTCCCTCGCCACTAGGCAACTCGGAGCAAAAAAAACGGTCAAGTGCGAGTCGGACTCGCGCACTTGTATGTTTTACCGTTTTTACGATGACAACAAAAATGAAAATACGTTAAAAAAAATGTATGGAGGATTATTATTTAACTACATGTCTTTATTTTTTTTGTTTGTTAGGAAATTCGCCGTAATAACACATATTCTGAAAAAAAAATCAACCCGCTATGTATTACGGTTCAAAAGATACAGCTCTTTAAAGTTAGGACAGACGCACGCACGGACGGACGGACAGCGTAGTAATAGGGTCCCGTTCGAGTGTCACCTTTGGGTACGGAACCCTAAAAATCCGTACGGCGTAGGGTACCTTCGCCGGTTTACCGTCCACCTCCTGTTTTGTCCAGTAGGCCGAGTTGTTTTAACAAGCATAGAATAGTAAAACGAAGACCGCTTACCGCCGCGCATGTTTAGAGTCTTTTTCATATTTGACAAGTTCACTCTAATAAAAAATACGCTAGTTGGTTGGTAGTTTTTTCTCGTGCCGCGAAAGTGTCGTCGCGGGTCTTTGACAAAAAGATTTAATGCTCAGGTTTTTACTGTTTGCATACCTAGTTGTATTGGTTTTTTATGCCTGAGGCTTAGCATAAAGAATTTAATAGATATAATGTAGTAGGTAACCAATCATATATTATTTACAGAAGACTTATAAAATGTTAGTGGACTGACACTCAATTGTAACATTTGGAGTAACGTGAGAAATTATTAAATATAATGGATGAACGGCTAAAACTCACGATTATAAGCTGGAACGACCCAAATGTTTCGGACTCGTTAAGAAATCAAAACCCAGTAATATTTAGCAAAACATATAAACGAAAACTCTGCCCTTTGTTAAGAACAAAACCAAAATAAACCAAATTAATACATCCACTGCACACAGAAACCAATAAAAACAAAGCCAAAATTTGCTCGTGTCTTACGAATCAAAAATAGTAGGTACCTACAAGTACCTACCTAACAAAATCAAAGAAATGAAGAAAACTTTACAACCGATACTTTAATCAGCCAGTTTATGTTTATAATTTAATAACAATGCGCTGTGGACAGTGGAAGTGATTGAAAAATCCATCTCTCCCTACGCCTTAATCAATTTATATTTACGAGCGTGCACGTTCCAACCCCAAACATGACATGTTTCTTATTTTTAAAGGATAACTTTGAAAAACATTTTAGTTCATTAAGAAGGTAAGTAATATGTAAGACAACACTCTATTTGAACTAATGCGGCCATTTGTACTTTAAGTACCTACAGACAAAAATATAAAACGAAACACGTCAATAACCTCAATAATTACACGCAAACCAAATAAGAAGTTTAAGGTTAGGTAGGTACGAAAACACAAAACAAACCGTTGCCCGCCGATAAATATGCCGAAATCTTAAGAATATCACAATCACAATAATAATCACATATACACTAGCAAGCGTAGCAAGCTAAATTTCACCAGTAAAGTATCATAAAACACAAATTAACACCAACTAACAATATTAAAAAAAAAACACCGTGTGTTTTGGCGGACGCGAAAGTAAAGTAGGTAATGTAATGAATGAAAAAATGACGCAATGCAAATTATTTGGCGGGCAACGGCGGCGCGCAAAGAGTCGGTAGGTAGATTATGTTTTGTCTCCATAAACTTTTGCAAAAATAGATAAGGACAACCGTAGAACCGTATAATCGGCCGAATGAGACGGGAAAGTACGATCAGAGACATTTTTTTGGGTGTATTTAGTGAAAATAAAGCTTACGACATGCACTTAAAGTTTAAAATTGAATGAAATAAGCCGGACACTTTTGGCGGAATTAGAAATGCGAGTTGAGAGACAAGATGCGATGTTGTAGTATCACGTTATGAAGTCCAAGGCCGTTTTGTTTTAGTGCGTGAGTTTAAATGTTTGAATGTGTTAGTGTTGAGTCATGCGCTGAGACCTCGGCTTGTATGGAGTTTTGAAGGAGATAGCCCAGAAAAATGTAACTCCGAGTGTTTATGTGTAAATGAATATTGTTGTATGCGTTTCTTTCTAGTAATACAGTGAATGTGTGCGTGCGGTCGGTCATGCGGTAGATATCGGCTTTATTAAGGAGTTTTTGATTTCGCGCTTAGTGGTAAATTTAAATTGCGACGTTGCGTTTTGTTCATTCATCTTATTATGAAAAATGTATGTATACTACGCGTGTTATGTTAACGGGCGGGTAAGGCTATAGTATATCGGGTTACTTATTGTTGTGCGTTTTGTTTGAGTACATTATGCATAGGAATTTCCAAGGGAACCCGGCGGGAATCGGGTTATATGGGCCCTGCGCCACTGGTACCACACTGGTCGAGAGTATCCTAGCAAGGGTGGAAGTACTCTAAAACAGAGTTGGTTAAGTTTCTAGACTATCGACACCTAAACGTCTCAACAAGGGGGTAAAAGCGTAAAGCGTGCAGTTGTCTAGACCCTAAAGATTTGACACAATGCATTTTTTTTTTTGGACGGACCTACGTAGTTATCCTCTGATGGCTTTGACTACTTCACCGGAGGGAAGCAGAGGGTTTTCACTCCGAACAAAAAGCCTAGTACTTAGAGACTTTAACGATAGATGGCAGTAATTAACTAATTTAAGTGGATTTCACACCATCTCGTTTGGAGAGAATCAAAGGCGTGGAGCCCACTTTATTGTATTTTTTTTCTCGCTGGTATCATCTACTGCTGCTGCTTGCTGGCATCACTGATATTTACATTTCATTCTACGTACATACTTTATTCTCAACCAGCTAAATATTACCTTTATTATTAAAAAAAAAATCACCTTTAATTATTTTTGTTATAATTATATGATAAAATAATAAATAAATAAATAAATAAATATCAGGGGACAATTTCACACAAATTGACCTAGTCCCAAACTAAGCTCTAGGCTTGTACTATGGGTACTAGACAACGATAAACATACTTATATAGAGAAATACATACTTAAATATATAGACAACATCCATGACTCAGGAACAAATACTCGCGCTCATCACACAAATATTTGTCCATACCGGGATTCGAACCCAGCACCGCTAGCTTCGTAGGCAGGGTCACTACCAACTAGGCTAACTGCGTCGTCAAAACGCAAAATATAATAACGGTGTTGTTCTATTTTGATAAATGTTTAAAAGGACTTCAAGGACCTTTTAAAACCAACTATATAAGCGCAAGTCAAGTGAAACGGAACATACACGTCAGTAATTTTTTACTTTTAATTTATTCTTAACTAACTTCACTTCACTCAAGTTAATGGACGCGAAGCTGCTTTTCTGTGTTTTTAATTATTTTAAGAATCGACTTGGCTACCCCTGTACACCGGTATTCCCTTATTTCACACGAGGACTTGACCCTGCTCAGTGTGATTGACTACTGCTGTTGCATACTGCACTCGATTTTCCTGACGATTCGGATACCGGCGACAATGGTTAACAGAAAGTGTTGTACCAGATTGCGGTAAATTTTTTTAGTAGGTACCTGCTTATAAAAAAATAATATTATAAAAATTGGCTGATGATTATCTTATAAAAAGAAGAAAATAAAAGGACTTCACAGATCTTGTTTGGTTTACTTTTCTACTTGAATCAATACATTACATTATATTCTTAATTTATTTAATCATTCTTTATTTTTTCAGCATATTGCTTGAATTTGAGTATTCAAGCAATATGCTGAAAAAATAAAGAAATTAACAAATCAGAACCTGTGCGCACCTATACCGTGTATATCTTTCTATCTACGTATAGGTATGTTATTGAAATTTTTAGTACAGGACTGCGTCGTTAGGCGCGCTGCAGTCGCAATCCTTGACTGACAACTCTATTACTATATTATTCAATGTACTCTATGGAGGGAAGTACTCTATCGGTGGTTGGTATTTTAGCATTCTTGGGGTGACCAACGTTTGTGTGAGTTAATCTACTAGTGGCGCCATCCAGCGGTGAGCGGACAACTGTTGGCAGCGCCTTGCGTACTGGTTACTCCATCCAGCGGTGAGCGGACGACTGTAGGCAGCGCCCTGCGTACTGGTTACGCCATCCAGCGGCGAGTGGATGATATTGGTGTTACAATAGGTATTTCCAAGGCCATATTTTGACGACATTGGAGTTCTTTTCAAATTATTTTAAACGGCGTACGAGTAAATACATAGACAATTTTAGATCCCACCAAATCTTAAATTCGTATAAGAGTAGTATTCGGTGCATTACACCTAACACACGTGCGTGACGTCACTCGCCCGCGGTCACTCGCGGTGCGTCGGACATCGCGTGAATTAAGTAAATTAGTGTACTTTCGGAAGCCGCCGCGACCGGGTACATTCGATAATACATTTACATATAACATTCTTAACATTTCATTAACATTTTAACTAACTTAGATCTTAGCAACAGTATAACAGTGTAAACAGTAGTATTTTGATAAATAAACTTTTGTACTCTTTCTCCGGACTTTAACATTCATTCGCAATCCCCGCACCCTACAAGTAGGTAGTTGGCAATGGATGCACCAATTCGCTTTATAATCCTAATTAATAATAATCTAGTTTTATATTAGGTAGTAAAGTTACCCGCTTTATTTTTTGCGATACCCTAACAGGGTATTATGTACTATTTCATGTAACATAAGGGCAAATATGGAATAAATAAATAAATGCAATTTATGTTAATTTGACCATTTTTAAATTAAATTTCGATTCAATCAACTGCTTTGCTTTTACTTCAACTGTTAACTATACAAGTCCAGAAGCGTCGACGCGGCTGCGGCCCGCGCGCGCGGCCCGCCGCTCGCTCGCGGGCCGCGCGCGTTGTCAGCTGTCATCTCGCGCAGCCTCCGGCTTAGTTTAGGTACAACCAGATCTCAGATTTCTCGATTTTGATATTGCAGAAAAATGAATTATGTTGCGCTAGAGCCTAAGGGATTGTGGGAACGTAAATAAAACAAGGAGTTCGTTTATAACTCTCATAGAGTTTATTAATTTGTTCTTAGAACACAACATTACACTATCCCGCGCGCGCTCCTGGTCGGAGCCGCGCGCCGCGGCGCGAGCGCGGGTTCACTCGCTTGTTCCTCGTTAAATTAATATCACATTGTGTTATTAGCACAAATTCAATTAATCTGTAGGATTTGATAGTGTAACTCAATAAAAAATACTGATTCAGTCTTCACAATATCAATGTGATTCCATCAAATTTAAATTTTATTAATAAGTACAATAATAAACTCGACAACCATGATCATCGACGCACTCCAAAGTCGAGAATTTGGAATTGTGATAAACCAAGAATGAATAGTGTGTGGAGACTGCGGGAACTGTGTCACGTTGAGCCGAGGCGCGGCGCGGCGCGGGGCGCGGGGCGCGGGGCGCTGGGCGTGCGGGGCTGCGCAGGCGCCGCGCCCGCCTCGCTCTTCTAGGCCGCTTAAAGCTTTACAACTTAACTTTACTAATTTAACACTAACTCTAACTTGTACTTTATTTTATCTACGAAATAAATAGATTGACACGAGGACATCATAAATACGTAAATCTCCTATCGAATCGAGTCTCGCATTTCAACGATGATATAAGAAGAATATAATAATATTATTGCGCTACTCTTAAGAATTTATTATTAAATTAGACATGCATCTGTTACGAGCTAGAATCACAAGGAGCGCAAGGCGCGTTACTTCTAAGTACTAACTCTTCTCCGGTACAGCGCTTACAAAAATATCTTCCCTCTGCGCAGGCCCCGCCCCCCGCTCGCGGGGAGGGGGTCACGGCGCTCGCCTCGCTGCGCCGGTCACTCCGTTACACTTCTAACAAAATATAGTTATCCATATAATCTACTCTCTGTAAGTACCTGCGCCACCGCGGGGCGGCTTCTTTGTTTTACATCGACGCTATCACGCGCCGATCATTTCGGACCTCACTCTAGGAAACGTATTTACAAGATCTAAATATGAAAATTTTATAATCTTTAAGTAACAATAATTACTTATGTCTTATGTGTTCCTAATTATCACTCGCGTCATGTAAATCTCAAAAATATAGTCTGTCTGTACGCGGGCGCGGGCGCGGCGCTCAGACCTGGCCGGCGGGCAGCGTCTTGCGCGGCTGCAGCCGCTCGTCGGCGGCCAGCAGGCGGTCCAGCTCGGCGTCCTCGTAGAACGGCACGAAGTGCTCGGGCTTGGCCACGGCCTCGAACAGCGAGCACACGGACGGCTTCACGTTGTAGAAGTACAGCGGCTGGCGGCGCGCGTGGAAGTCCTCCGTGAGCTGCTGGATGCTCTTGGCCGCCGTGTAGTCGGCGCTGTAGATGTGCGTGCACTCCAGCACCACGGGCAGCGGCGCGCCGGCGCCGGGCCCCCCCGCGCCCCCCGCGCCGACCGCGCCGCCCGCGCCCCCCGCGCACTTCGTCACCAGCCGCTTCACGTAGTCCACGGAGGGGAACATGAGGCAGCGGTCCGGCGTGATCATCAGGTACTCCACGCCGAGCTCCGTCTGAAACAGGCTGCACGTTAGCGCGCGTCGAATATAGCTAGACGAAGAACGAAGAGGTGATACAAAAAAGCCGGTCAAGTGCGAGTCAGACTCGTATCGCCTGAATCACACTTGACTTTATATATTTTTATTATTTGTTGTTTTTCTTAGGGGTTTGCACTATAATCAGACAACTACAGTCAGTCAATCAGTATTTAAATTTAAATCTCTGTATTGTTTTTGTACACTTTGTACACTTATTCCTATTTGATTCTTCTTTTTTTTTGCAAGAATGGGGTCACTGCGGACTGAAATGTCAGTATAATTTTGACAAATGTAATGAAACCGGACACGGCTACAGACAATCGTCTGACAGGCGAATGCGCCGGGGCTCCCACCTTGAGCATCTCCACGGAGAACTTGGGGCGCGCGGCGTGGTAGAGGATGAAAACGATGTTGACGATGACGCCGGTGAGGATGCCCATCTCCAGCGGCAGCGTGAGGCACAGCACGAACGTGCCCACGCCGGGGATCAGGTCCAGCTCTGCGCACAGTCAGAATCACACTCAACTAATAGTTCATCACCTATCGTGCCTACCACCAAGAGTCCACACGGAGAAAAAAATGTTCTACAATATTACCAGATTTTATGGTAGTTATGATTCTGGTGTAGGAAAACAGATTTCAGCTATTGTTAACAGATTTTATTTTAATGACAACAAGTCATATTTTTGTTAATACTAAAATATTCTAGTTAAAATATTCTAGTACACGAAAACTTTGATATTGTTACTATCTAATAGTTACAGAGTAAAATATGCATTTAGCGTCCAACAGGTTTTGTATACTACACAAAATTTGTTTCCTACGATACTACTTGATACTAGGTAAATGGTAATAGGTACTAGAAATTATACTATTAATAATATGAATTTTATATTAATGTGTAAAAATGTGTGTATAGTGGTCACATATAATACAATATTCTGTTACACGGAACTAGATTTTTTTTCTCCGTGCACCGCGCGACCGCGCCGCTGGACGTTGGGCACATGGTAATGAAAGAGGAGACAGCTCGTCTTACGTTGTAGCCACCACCAGGCCAAGCAATGTAGATTGCTCACCACCTGTCGTTGTCACTTTTCTTGAATAGTGCTTTAGGTTGCCTTCAAAAATTCAAGGGAGGTTTTGAGCGGCACTTGAATATCCAGGCTTGAAAAAACTGAACTGCCATATTTTTAGCGTAATATACATATTTAATTCGCCAAAAAACTTTTCAAGATCAACATTTGCTTGCATATCGAAATGGACAACGTCGTAAAATACGAACAGAATTCCTCTTATCGTACAAAGGGCGTACAGTAGAGAGCACTCACTCTTGGCGCGCCACATAGGCTTGATGACGTGGTACTCGACCATGAACAGAATGGCGGAGACGATGACGGCTGCCAGCGCCGCCTTCGGGATGAACTCGAAGTACTGCGTGAAGAACTGCAGGGCCAGGATCACCATGATGCCTGCGACACGTCAGGGGTGAGTACAGGACACCACCGGCACGCGAGTACAGTACAATATAAGCCATAACTTTTGCAGTTTTATTATTACTTATTTTTACTAAATGCGCGGCTTTTTTCTGGTTATTTTGATGGCGATTATAGTCTAGTCTAATAATAATTTAGAGCAAATATTTTATATGATTTAAAATAGCGCTACTTTTCAAATTACATAATATAATTGCTCTATACTGTTTTCGTGTCGAATCAATTTTCAGTGCGAAGGTTGAATTTGATAAGCCATTAAAATAATCGACTGTTGATTTTCCACTAATAAATTTAATGAAGGTACCGACCATAAACACGAGCTGTGTTTACGGAATTCAGTAATGACGTTCATTAAACAACACTGCCTGTTTGATATTAATATATTTATGAGGGTACTCGCGGTACCCAGACTACCCAGAAGGCCAAACCTGTTATCGCGGCTAATGTAGGTAGGTAGGCATAGGTGAACACAATGAATAGGGCTCGCGTCGAAGCGCTCACAGGGCCAACGACAAAGAGTCTATAATTGGGCGTTTTTTATTAGGGTTCCGTAGCCAACATGGCAAAAACGGAACCCTTATAGTTTCGTCATGTCCGTCCGTCCGTGTGTCACAGGCATTTAACTCAAAAACTACAAGATGTATCTTCGTAGATAAATAACAAAAATGAATATTTCTAGGGGGGACGTTCCACACATGTAACAGAAGCTGATTGTTTTTGCCGCAAACATCAATGTGTGTTATATATTTCGATAGTTCTTTTAAAAACACTTTAAGGTCTCCAAGCAATGTTTTTGATTATGTGAATATTTTCGGAAATAATCGCTCCGAAAGTTGCATAAATTGTGTCCCCTTTAAACTGTAAGTCCAAAAAATATGAAAAAAATTACAAAGGTAACGCTTAATAAATAATTTCTATCAAAATTATTTTCAACATGATCGGATATACCGTTTTTGAGTTATCGCGGAAAAATTCCGCTTCTCAACAAAAGGACGTAAGTGCCATGATGATACGCTCTTTTGCTGGTGCACTTTATTTGTATTTGTAGTAATGGTGACGGAACCCTGCACTGAGCGCGGCCCGACATGCTCTTGCCCGGTTTTTAAAGAAAGTGTACTAGTTGAGGACTAAAATTAAGAAACGGTAACTTTTCTATTACGTTACGAAAATTTAATTCTGGAACACTGAGAAAATAATTGGTAGTAAACAAGATTAAGATTGTTACAAATAAGCGTGTTTATTCCATCCGGGCCTGTCGAGACGTTGGAACGTTAGATACAGCAACTAAGAATAAGTTGAAAGTCCGTTTTGTTACCTAAGTAAATCCAATAAATTTCTTGGTAGGTAACAAAACAGACGATTCCATAGGCACATCTTTTTGGGGACATAATCAGGAATTATATTTTTCTTGTTCAGAATGGTGTTAACCCAACCAACGTGCAATTTTTTTCCCAAATCTGAATAAAAAGTGAATCGTGTGCCATTTTTTTTAAATCCCCCAAACCACTAATATATTATGTGTTTTATTTAATTTATAGCAACTGGTTTACCCTTGAATCACTGAAACTCATTTCATAGAATGTCGTCGAATTTTCATTTAATCGACAGGCATTTCCACGTGCATGAGTTATAATATCTTGGTGGTGACAGGTCTAACCCAACCTAACTTACGTAACCCATGCTTAAGATCAGCTGAAAACAATAAGGTTTCAGCAGAAATTAGCTTTAGGTGAAATTAAATTCGGTGAAACGACACATTCGATGAAATGAGTGTCTGCAAAACAAGTGTGTCTGTGTGGGGTGTCCGGCAGCAAGGGTGCCCACCATGTCAAATAAGTGAAAATTTTTCTTGATGGGGTGCCTTTTTTCAGTGTACAAGACCGATGGTGGTATCTCAGACAAAACTGATGTAGCAAGTGCAACCATATTACTAACGGGTGATGATCGAATCTGCTTCGGTTATTGAATTTAAGATACGGCCTATTGGCGTATGAGGGCAGTATAAATTATGACAAATTTTCGTAACGGAATGGCAAAGTTACCGTTTCTTAATTTTAGTCCTTAACTATGTACACTTTTTTGAAAAACACTTATTATGAAGGAGTAGAGGTTCAGTCACCGGCGTAGAGGCCGTGGAAGGGCGTGCGCACGCCGGAGCCGTTGGAGACGACGGAGCGCGCCAGCGAGCCGCCGCCCGGGTACGCCTGCATGAACGAGTTGGCGATGTTGGCGGCGCCGATGGCGATCATCTCCTGCGTGGCGTCCACCGTGCGCCCGTCCGAGAACGCCTTGCAGATGGCGATGTCCTCGAGCAGCACGATCAGTGGAATCACGAGCAGCCCGGAGCCCAGCTCCGACACCATGGCCACGAAGTCTGCCGTGCTGTTGTCAGCGCGCACGTAGCTGAACGGCGGCAGCGCCGGCATCGGCACCCCGGACGGGATCGCACCTGCGCACACACACACACGCGAGTTACGAGCGGGCCACGGGTCGAAGGCGATATGATGCGATGAGCAAGCTACTGAAGAAACGTGCGAGATGAATGGTAGATAACTACTCTGCTGTTCCGTGATCGAAGGCGAGGTGTTCATGAGAACTAACTCGGATGAGCTACTAACCGCCGTGAACGTTGTCGGCTGAAGTGAGCATAAAAAGAAGAGAAGGGATCAATGTATATTAGTATAAATATCGTTAGGTACCTAGTAACATTAAAAACTATCGCAACCTTACGTCGCGTCATCGTAAAATTTGTCAAGGACGTCACTTAATTTCGACTCGATTATTGAGAACCGGTTAGTAAATATTTTAAACTTTCTAAAGTAGGAAAGGGTGTTACCCATGAGGCGGACGGGCGAGGCACCCTGCGAAGCGACGAACCAGTAGCCGAGCACGCCAGAGCAGACCACCACCACGGCGTTGCGGCACGTGCCCAGCAGCCAGCAGCAGCGGTTCACGACGCGCTGCCGCGTGCTCGGTTCTGCGCCGCCCAGTTTCACCATGCCGATGCGCTGTGGGAGGAGACACGTCACACATGGCACACAGGGCACACAAGACAGACACACGGCGGTGTGCGGCACACGGCGGTACTCACCCGCATGGAGAGCAGCAGCGCGATGCAGGCGAAGCCGAGCACGGGGTCCCAGAGCGCGGCCTCGTGGATGTTGCGGAACACGGAGATCCACTGCTGCAGGAAGGTGTTGCCGGTGACGGCGATGGCGAACAAGTCCTTGACCTGCGAGGTGGCGATCATGAGCGCCACGGCCGACGTGAAGCCCGAGGACACGGGGCCCGACACAAAGTCGATGAGGAAACCGAGCCCCAGCACGCCCATGAGCAGCTCCACGAGCCCGGCCAGTAGGTTGAGCAGTACGGCCTTCTGCACCACGCCCCCCGCCACCTGCCAGGTGAGCAGTGAGGCGATGGCCGTGGGCCCGGCCGGCACGGCTCGGCAGCCGCCCAGCACGATGTACACGAAGCAGCCGAGGAAGGAGCCGTACAGCCCGTACTGCGGCGGCAGCCCCGCGATGTTGGAGTAGGCCAGCGACTGCGGGATGACGGTCAGCCCCACGGTGACGCCGGCGATCAGGTCGCCCGCGGCCTGCTCGGAGGAGTAGCGCGGCAGCCAGGCGGTCACGGGCACACGCTTGTGCAGCGTCTTGCGGTTGAGGCGCCGGCGCAGCGCCGCGCGCCAGCCCTCGCTGCCGCGGTCCGACCCCGCCGACACTGGAACACGTCCGACTTAACGTTCAATCATCTACCAAGTAATAAAAAGTTATAAAAAGTAGCCGGAGTGAATAAAATTACTAATGTATATAGGTACATAATTTTAAAGTTCTGTATCTTATTAAAAAATATTGTAAGTATTAGGTAATTAAACTGTTAATTCTTTGAGACCACCAGTAGTAGGTACGAGACTGCAAGTCGTGCCTGCTGCAGCCAAATTCCTGCGCGGGTTGGATAATTATGCAAATAAAGTGCCAGTTATCTCAGCGCGTGATGGCTGACGAGGAGGGCCATACTTGTCTGCTCAATTTAAATAAATCAAATGGATCGTACCAGTCACATGATTCGGCATAAATAAATACCTACAATTGATCGGAACGCTCGAATAAGTGGCTATTAAGTCACCGGCACTATAAATTGACGCGCTTCGTTTTTCCACGAGGTACACGTTTTATACTAGCACCGACAATAGTCACGGCGCTCCCCGCGAAAAAGCGATTAGGTATAAATAAGAACTAGCCGGCGTCACGGCGAAGGTGACCCTTAACCCCTGTTGTCAAGGTCAGAGCCGGCGGCGCGGCCTTCGGCTCGAGCGCGTTCTCCGTCGTTCTTCCGCGACAGTCATGTAGGTACCTACCACTAGGTGCGCTCGCAAGTCGCAAGTGGTATGACATTTCACTTTAGCTTTATTTTAATTCCGTAGTGAGAAGAGTTATGCTGAGTGCGGGGCGATGTTTATTTGTGTGCGGAATTTAGTTTCTATCCGCCGTCGGTGCGCGATGAGGCGCCGCCGACCAGTAGGTACCTACACTAAACACCTTCACAAACTTTCACATTCGCAACACCAGATTCGAGACCGAGCGAGGAGCGCGTCGAGGAGCAGCTCGCTACTCTCTAAAGCAAAGCAACCAAAGCAACATTTACGACGGTCCCCCGACTCTTGTTGCGAGTACGAACCCGGAGATCAAAGACGCTGGTTCCCCAAATAGATAGGTTTCCGGGATATTTTAAGCTTCGGTTTTACAGCGGTGCGAATTTAGGCGCAAAAATGGGTCGGTTTTAATTTATAGGTAAATACCCATGTATGTACAGTCGAGTTCAACAATATTTACACACCTTTGCGCCTTATTTCAATGAGACAAGGCGCAAAAGTGTTTACATTATCTTTGAACTCGACTGTACTCGTAACATACTTATTGTTACCGCGATTAATACTTAATAGATTCGATTCAATCAGACGAAAGACGAGTCTTTCGTTAGAACATTAGCAGCATTTAATAATAATAGACGCGTAAAAAAAAAACAGAATAAGAAGTATATTTAAAAACAAAACATTATCAAATGTTTACGCGATCTTCACTATCTAGCTACTCCGTAGTACCACTGCCGGGCAGGCGCGCGGGGCGGCGCACAAACAAACAAATTATCAAGATGATGCCCAGAAACAGCTGGCGGCGGTGAACGTTAAATACACTGAAACCAGAAAATAGTTTCCGAACCACCACCAGACTACACTTCTTGTCAACACACCAGCGTGTTCACCGACTTGTCAACGTGTCCCGTATTATAACTCCGGATATGGAAGGGCTGTGTGCTCGAGTTCGTTAGGTTATCCACCAGCTGAGCATGCGTTAATGAAAACACCACCACCCAAATATCTTAACAAACAGTCACGTTTATGATATTGCAGGACGTGTAAGGTTATAAGATACAGGAAGTGGGATAGCACCTGTGACACGTCATTATTCAAGTCGGCTCAGTAATTCGACCCACCGGTCATCTACCTAGGTATATAATATACCAGCATGCACGTATGTACAAGGACTACTAAAATCATCGACCATTTCGGCTGGCCGCCGTCGGCTAAAGTTAGTTCACATGATTTTAGTTTAGTCGCCGAATGACGCGCGATCCGTGGACGCGTGCGGAATATTTTTTGCAAAACATCGCGACGATTTATTTGTAATTGTTTAAAAGTATTGTTTCCGTTCACGCAGCTCGACGGGAGTTAAATGTTAGATAAGTGGTCAGTCTTTAAATTGGGCAGTGCGCGGTGTTAGGTGCGCCGTTAATGTCGGAGCGTCATGGCCGGCCGCCGGCGCCGGCGCCGGCACTGAACTTGACCGCCGCGGCCGGCGGGCGCGCGCCGGGCAGCGCTCCCGGCTTGTGGGACGGTTGAACAGTCGCCAACGGATTCGTCTCGGATTGATCGCTCTCGCTATAATGAACGAGCGAGAGGCGTGCGACAGGCAGATAAGCTTGACGGTGAGTGACAAGGGCAGGGCGAGTGGGGACGGTACGGCGGTCGGTACTCACGGATGTAGTCGTTGCTGGCGGACTTGTCGTCCGGCGCCGGCAGCGAGCCGGAGGACGCGTTGTGCTTGCGCCGCGGGATCATCCTGCAACACAAACAGCCTTTAGCACTAATGTTTAGCTGATTTAGGTCCTACGAGTACCTACATCCTGGATTTGGACGCGCAGCGAGTCTACCGGGGCACCGGGGCCTTAGTCCTCGAGGCCATCGATGTACGTCGACAGAACCCATAAGAAGTACATTAATTAACGAACAATTAGCCCTTATAATTTTTCTTTAACTGCTTGATTTCCAATCTAACTAAACTAACCTATACTTATTACTAGTAACCTAAGCTAATGACTAAACTTTTAGGAACATTTGTTGTGTCTTTCTGAAAAATAAGGAGCAGAACCTATGATGTCCTTGAACGAACAAGTAGGTCAAACGGGCCGAGATTGAACTCTTGGCCTGAATCCAAGAAAGTAAACAGCCAATCACTACCTCGCATTGCCTTCAAAAATACATATAATCGTGTGTTGACGGTAAGCATCGCATAATGCCTCGAGATAACGTCGAGGTCCTCTGATAGCAGTTAATAACTGCTCCAAAAAAAGATAATGACAAGGTTTTTGAGGAATTATTAAAAATACGAGTCGTTAACTTTTTTTATAAGCTTAATGTAACAATAGTTCAAGAATTGCTGAACGAATTGCTGATTGATTGCTGAGCAATTTTCGCTGGAAATATAGGGCCAAATTGTACCCAATTACGAGTAAATATTATTTATTTATTATTTATTTAAAACAGAAGGTGCATGGTCCCGGCGGTCCCTGCGCCGGCGGCATGTGATATTCATGGTGGTCCAGCGCGGGCCTCATCGGCAGGCGGCGCCGCGCGCGCGCTCTCTCTCGCACTGAATATGTAACGCGCAGGCGGCGCAGGTGCCGGACCCGCCGGCCGCCGCCGTAGCAGAATTAGCAATCAGCTGAGCGCGACCTCCCCTCATCCCTCATCCACCCACCACACCCAACTCCGACGCGGCCGGTCTTCGGACGCAGCACTCGCGTGATCCTTTTAAGGACCTTCTCTTTAGCGTTACTTTTACAAAACAATCTCTAAAATCTAACTGCCGCACTCAGAGACGTCAATTAAGTTTTAAGTTTCATTAAAGTAGCTGCTGTCACTGTCTTTGCTATAGCAATATAATAAGACTCAGCAACTTTAATGAAACTTAAAACTCAATTGACGTCTCCGAGTGCGGCAGTAAGCCTTAAATGTAAGGTAATCTGTGGCCTTACTCATAAACGCACAACAAACCAATTTTTTTAGTAAAAGTGTGCTTTGTCTCTCTCTGTCATATTCAAATGTCACAATGAAAGATAAGGCCACAGCATACTTCAAGCATGTTGCGCGATTATGAATAAGAGGGTAAGTGTTTCATTTAATTTGTGTACCTACCCAAAAATGGTACGTCCGATAGTGCGTCGTTAATTGTTTATCTAAATATTAAGACGCTATTGCATGGAACAATTTTTGTGATGTCAAATAAAGAATTTGTCATTGACACCGGAGGTAGACGGCTAAGACGCACCGAAGACATATTTTAAACTATTTTTTGACGGAGTGGAAATGCGTTACGCATTATCCGCACATCGGACCAGCCTAACATGACCCCAGTAAAAGTCGCATGGTTTGGTCGCAAGATATTTCCAGCTTAAAGTTTAAACTGGTAAAGAATTTTAAACTGGCAGATCTTGAAAACCATGCGACTTTTACTGGGGTCATGTTAGGCTGGTCCGATGTGTCCGCATTTCCACTTCGTCAAAAAAAAGCTTAAAATATTGCTGGTTCGGTCCGTCGTAGGCGGTCTACCTTCGGTGTCAATGTGACGTAGGTACCATTTTTGGGACACCCGTATAAGCCGATACGTTCCCGTCTTTAGACAATAGGTGAGTGGAGCAGTAGGCAGTAGGGCGGCCTACATCGGGTACCACTAAGTACATGATCGTGTGAGGATCGTGTCAAGAGCGTGACCCCTATTAAGTCAATGAACACAAACACCCGCGCGCGCGCCCGGCCGGCCGCCCCGCGAGCCGCCGCCGCCGCCGCCGCTGCTCTCGGAGCCTTAGGGGTCATTTTTAACCGACTACAAAAAAGGAGGAGGTTCTATGTTCGGCCGTATCTATGTTTTTTTCAATCGACAGATGTCACTTAACTGTAATCCTCTCCATTTTTTGTTTCTATAAAAAGAGGCCGCACTCAGAGACGTCAATTAACTTTTAATTTCTTTGCTATAGCAATAGAATAAGACGCAGCGACTTTAATCAAAGTTAAACATTAATTGACGTCTCTGAGTGCGGCACTAAGAAATTTGAATACGTAAGTTTTTCTCGGCTAGTATTTTTATGTTATGTTATGACAACCGTGTTAAACAGCAAACTATATTTATTTTTATCGAAAATCACGAATTTAAAATTATTGCGGTTACTGAATACTTCAGGGATTTATATAATGAACTAGCGGCCCGCCCGGGCTCCTCCCGGGAGGAATTTAAAAAACGTATACACAAACCTTGTCCTGACCATTACAAGCACAACAAAAAATAATTAGCCAAATCGGTCGAGCCGTTCTCAAGTTTCATAAAGTTATAACGTTTTTGTAAAGTTATACAGACAATTTATTTTTATTTATATATTATGAAGATCTAAACAAAACTAAAGAAAGTTTTAAATAATAAATTTAAACCCGGACACCACACGGAAAATAAAAGTGGTTATATTATACAAATTGAGTTGACGCTCACTTTTTGTCGGATGTAACGATGCTGGGGGTCGCTCGATGGTGCCGCGGGGGTGGAGGCGGTGGTTTCCTGCAACGTACTGACGTGCCTGGAGCCGGCGCGCGGGGTGCAGGGCGCGGGCGCGGGGTGCGGGGCGCGGGCGCGGGCCGGCGGGGCGCAGGCGCGGGCGCCGGTCCCGTGACCGCGCACAAGGAGCCTTGTCTCGCTATCGGCTGCGATGCTAATCGTTTACGCAACCGCACTGATTGGCGCTTGGCGCTTTCTCGTCAACTATGACCGCCCGCGCCGCTCGTGTACGATCTGTACCTCTACCATGAGTTGCTATCGAAAACTCGTATTACGTTCTACAGTCGATAGCGAGTAAACGTCCTTCGAATAGTTTTTGATTAAACTCGTACCATGAGTCACATAAACGTTTACTATTCTCGCTAACGTTAACTCGATAGTTCGTGTAGTTATCGTTACGTGTGCCTAATTTCACACCAAACAAAGTTGTCTCTTTCTAACTACAATAAAAAGACAGAGTAAGGATGATATTGGGCTAAAAGATAAGTATCCATGTCATCCATTTAAAAATATAGAAATAACCCTGCTAATTTAAAAAAGTGCCCTAGAGCAGTGTCACTATGTAAGTGTAAGTGATTCTTGAATTTGTTTTGATTTTTTTGTCAATGTGACAGTTCATTCATACGTCTGTGTATAGTCAAATTAGACAACAACTTATTTATTTATGTGCCGAAAGTTATAATATACTTACATATAAGTCATTAATTTCATATCTCATGGCATTCTTTTAAAAAAATGCTTTACAGGAAGAAGTTACTGAAGTGGCACTAGAAACAAATGACAGCCTATCAATTTTCCTGCTAAATGAATAACTTGCTCAACAAACTTGCTCCAGTAAGTTTCCCTATCATTGTTACTATTGAAATAAAATAAACAATTTATTATATATATTTAAGATAAAAATTCATTTAATTCATGTCCTAGGAAAGATTATTTCAATGTGTTTTTTTTCACTGCAGGCGTTGGAGACTGGAATCTACTTGTACCACTTGTACCAGGGACATCAGCTCAGCCCTCCTTTTTTCCACCATTGCTTGTGGCTAACAGCACTTGCAGTGAACAAGACTTGGTGGACAGAGAGTATCCCGAAACAGTTAACAGCCCAGGTATAGTGACTGCAATGACAGTCAATTTCCATCAGCTCTTCAAGAAATAGGTTCCAATAAATTTTGCTGTTATTATCACATTTTAGAGTAAAATGTACCTACCTATCTAGTTTCATTAGTTAATTAAGAATTCAAAATAGTACTGTAAACGTTTTTTTATCCATTACAGCCCTGCCCGAGGTGGACGGGAGTGAGACCGGAGTAATGCACGGTGGTGAGCCTGCGGTCACAAGAACAGCATTAACAGCTGCTAATGCCAGGTGGCAGAGCCCCAAGCTCTTACAGCCCACACCGCGTCAGTGGCGAAGACGTCAGGTGCAAAACCACTAATCTCCTGTCTACAGAAGGACTCGCACCCAGACAGTCAGATTTGGCAAGGCAAGCCTTTGTCAGAGCTGACAGTGAATGGCGAGCTTTTAAACAGGAAGTGGAGCGGGAGAGGAATAGGTTAAGGGAATCAGAGTTTAGAATGCAAGAACGGTTAGATTTATTTGGTAAATTTTTAGCATTAGGAAATATAATTGTAGATACTTTAGCAAATAAATAAAGATTTTGTGTAATAAATAAAGATTTTGTGTAATAAATAAAGATTTTGTGTAATAAATAAAGATTTTGTGTAATAAATAAAGATTATGTGTGATGTATGAGTACTTTTTATTTTTATATTAAACAAAAAACAGAAAACATGGTACAAGTATTTGGAAATAATGCATTGATGCAAGTCTTCTAACTAATTGATCCCGCGGTGCTCTCTCCATTAATAAATCACTGGTGCCTTCATTTTCCAACACTAACTCCTGGCCCTCAAATAGTTCTGATAATAATAGGTACCTACAACAAACATAATAAAGATAAGGACATATTTAGTATTAAAGTTAATATATAATCATTATCTTTCACTATAAATACCTTGACTTTCTTCAGACATATCCTTGTCATCAGGATCGGGAACATTATATTTGTGAGTGGATTTCAAATCCGTGTAGTACGTTAACGAATCGCACAAATTCTCAAAAGCTTCCTTACTGAGCCTATATCCTTTAATAAAATTTATTCTCAGTTAAATTTTGAAGTGGATTTCTTAACGTAATATTTCTCATATCAGCTTGAAATCCTCCTTGTTTTCGTCGTTCGTCTTCATAAGCCTACATATTCCACGCTAAATAATGTCTTGCCGATATTATTTGGATAGATAAATAATTGGAGTAACGTATTAAACAATAATTCTAAGTTTTCACGCACCAATTTGCTAGTGAAATAGTTAACTACAGTCGATACGGTATTTTTCGATGACATCTGTCAAATTTACGACTCATGGTACCGATGTTCTACGGCAACGGTTACAAAACGTTAGTCGCTAACGAATAGATTTCGATAGGTTATTTACCGTTGTACTCATACTAGCGATCTTTAGTTCTTTAAGTGACCGCTAGAGGAGCTGTACAATTCTCCATACAAATCGTTTACGCCGTCGCTAGCGAGTGCGGTCACTGTAAACTCATGGTAATGGTACTGAAGCAGTCAGTGGAAAACTAATGCGACGCTTGGCAAATAGTCGGCTTGTTGGTTCGTTGCAGGCGCGACCGTGAGCGCGCGGCGCTTTCCTATGCACGTGTTGCAATAATGGTATTTATTAAGTAATTAAGTATATATGTATGAAGTTTACCCATTACGTCGCGGTCAATCAGCTAATGGAATTAAATTAGAGAAGCCGAGGCGCACAGGAGCTGCTCGGGCACGTGGGCGCACACTCAACTAACTTACGGGGCAAACCAATTGAATGCATCAGCATTACCTATTGGCGTCGTAGAAGGACCCGCAGGGACGCGCGGCGCCGCGGCGGCGCGTCGCGACACTCTCGACCGTCGCCTACGCACTGAATGTCTCAAGGACTTCTCTGCGGTGTGAGTTTGTTTGAATTTTAAAACATGCGATAATTTTTGTAATGTTGCTTATAATTGTGGGGTGGGTTATCGACCAGCGTCGGGTCGGCGGGATGGTCGGTACTCAGGAATTCCTGCCTCCACGAATTCCGGAGTCCGGGATTGCCCGCGCGGCCGGCCGGCCGGCGCGGGCGCAGGTAGGCGCGCGCAGCCGCGGCGGGACAGCGCGCGCGCGGAACGATATCGCGCACACTACTGAACCACTGCCCGCATTACCGTCGTTCTCTAATTAATGCTATTAGGAACGATTTCGACGTCTACCTTTTCCGATAGTATTTAAAAACATTTAGCGATGCACGATAATGACGGCTGACACGAAATGACGCCGCACAAGAATGGAAATCTATCTTCTCATGCCTGCTGGGAGCGCAATGACTGTGTGCTGCCGGCATCCGCCGGTCACTACCGGGCCGGGGGAGCTGGCGGGAGCTGGCGGGAGCGGCGAGCCCGCCGGCCCGGCCGCGGCGTGACTCAGCGGCGCTCTCCACTTCATTGCAGCTGCGCAAACCTAACGTGGTGGCTCTGAACAATAACAAGCCTGTTTGCGTGCCTCTGTTAGCAAATATCAGGCCACGAGTAAGTAGTCAAATTACATAAATTCAATCGCGACGCTTCAATAATGGGTAGGTAGTATTTGTTAAGCTGTAATGGGCAGGTTATTGTGAGGAATGTTGCGAAAGGCGCACGGCCGAGACTGGCGGAGGAGTTATGGCATCGCATCAGACTCGCCGGCTATGAAGGGCCGTCACGTTCCGAACTCAACGAGATAATGACGAGCCTGGATTAGTGCACAGATCTTCAGCATGACGTGCCCACTGCCAAGTCTAATAAGATAGTGCAGTTTCGTTTTGTTTCTGCTGAAGTGTATGTGAAGTGGGCCGCGGGCGCTCCGCCGTGTGTCCAATTTCTCTATAAAGCAGTCAAGCAGTCCCGCGGCGAGCGGCGCTGGCGTGGGGCGGGCGGCGCGGGGCGGCGGCGGGCGGCGGGGAGCCTCTCGCCGGGGAATTCACCCTGACCTTGAATTCGAGCGAATCACGCAGATTGCTTTGCGGTTTTCCTTAATATAATGTTTATCGCTGATCGGATATATCTGTTTTTCGACTGCTTATTAAAGAGATTTATAGTTAAGGCAAAACATTATACCTAGTCTGCAAGTTTTGCGAAGTCACATTTTGCTAGGACCGGTCACGTCTGAGCCGGCAGCAGCGTCTAGCGCGGGCACATGCGGGCGTCTGTTTACCAACTCGCCGAAGTAAGCCGCATCCTCAACTATATAAACTATACCGTTGTATTGGTTCCATTCCATCGCAATACTGACGATTGAAACAAGGTGTAGTACATAAACAGCGTCGGCTTTGTTTTGTTCAGGAGAGTTGGTTGTTGGCGCCCGCCGGGCTGGTGGCGGCGCTGCCCGCGGGTGCTGCCGGCTCCGCGGCTATTAATAAAGGGCCTTGGCGCGGGGGCGCGGAGGCGCGGGGGGACGTGGGGCGGCGAACTCTTCTCTGATCTGATCTGACAGTTTTATATTAAGGATTATATAACTTACTTAATTTCCTCAACTTTATGTAAACCCCGTTCGAGTCTGAAAATCAATTATTTTACAAAAAGTTCACATGTCGATTTTCTTAACGATAGGTCTGTTAAATGAGCAACAATTTGTACAATATAGGTATTACCTATTTAACGTCACTTGTTATGTTATGTCGGTGCGTTCGCGGCAAACTGCGCGTCCGCGGACCGGTTTCAAATAACGGTTAACAGGCGGTTTAAAACCGTGTAGGCAGTGGTTTTAAACCAAATTTCTAATGACCTTACACGCCCTTGGCAGATATCAAACAAATGGGCTTGTTATTTATTCATCCATGTAAACAAGTTTATATGGATGAAGTATGTATGTGTTTCTTATCCTCTTTAGGTATGGACTCTGTGATTGATTCCCAGCACAATTCTGCCAATGTCAATTAGGTATTCGATAATTCGATTCCTCGTTCTTTGGGTCGCAATCTTTCGATCGCCATCTTTCTCACCCATAACTATGTATTTCAATCACACCTACCTACGGATTTGGATGGAAACATGGCACGCAGATAGCCATGTGAGACACTGGGTTTTTTTTTCGGAAAATATGATAGTTCCCGAGGGTAAAGGGATAAACAACTTCTATAAGCGGACGGCGTCGCGGGCAAGAGCTAGTAGGCTTATAATGAAAATACGATGATGTCTAAGAGCTGATGATCTCATGGTGGAGACGGAGGATGCCGTCGGGATCCCCGGCAAACTGCTCACCGTAGTTAGGACTCGCTAGTTTTGTTTTGATAAGCAGATGTAGACTGAAAAAAAAGTACAGTCGGCTACAAAAGCATGTCCCAAAAATATTTTTTGCAGGATCCTAACTATTTATAATCGCGTCCGTCGTGCCGCGGCGCTGCGGAGTGCCGGGCTGCGGGGCTGCTCGCTCGGGACTCAGCGGGCGGCCAGCAGGAGACACCGAGAGCAAGAGTTAAGCGTACAACTATACTAGAGTGACCGCATTTCTACGTTTGTGTATTTAGCGGAATCTTTGGAACACGGCGAAACCTGCGCTCCAAGAAAAGCCGGCTAAAAAGTTATTAGTGAAAGCAATACGACTAATAGTATCTTATAAAAACCTATTCATAATTGTTTATTTTTATCTTTTGTAATAAGTATAAGTACCTACCTACTACTTACGAAAATTATAGGTAAGTATTGTATTATAAACGTCAAACATATTATCATTAAAAACACCTGCTTGTCAATATAACAATTATTTTTCACTTTAGCGTTTAATAGGTAGGTATGCTAAATATTAATAAGTGTCTCTTTTCCAAATGCTTTTCAATAACTGTCTTATATTTTATACGAATTTTCAATAGATATTCGACGTGTTTCTACGGGTAGGTACCTGCCGAAGCTAAAAACTTTTGTTTAAATTAGGCAGTAGTTCATAAAAAACAAATAAACACGTTAATGCGACAAAAATAATACAAACCACAAGACTGATAGCACACAAGGAACTTTTGAGAGCACACTCTGGCAGCAAGCGCTCCTGAATTTAACGCTGTTCCTTGTGGAGTAGCGGCGGCGGCGCTCACCCGCAGCTGCCGGGCGCGAGCTTTCCGAACTGATTCACTCTAGTTTGTACAGGCGTTTGGAAAAACAAGTCGGCCTACCCCACGAAGCTCACTAGGATGCTTCATTAAATGAAGACCATGTTATAAAAGGTTGTTTTTCGGTTTGGGAGTCACCTGCGAGTCCTGGCGGCGGCGGGAAGGTTCCCCGGGGCAGCGGGGGCGCGTGCGGGAGCGAGAGCGCGCAGCGGAGTGAGGCACTGTCAGCTGGCGAGGGACATGCCGTGCGGGTGCGGGCGGGCGGCGGGGCGGCGGGACGCAGGGCGCTGGCGGGCGGTCGGCGGCGCGGTCGGAGCGCGACTGACGAGAGCGAGTCAGCGAGCCGAGCCGGGCCGGAGGCTGCGCCGCGACACCGCGCGCCGTCCACTGCGCGCCGCCCCCGCCGCCGCGCCGCAATGGACGCGCCGCCCCGCGCCCGATAACAGACCGCGGGAGCTATCAGTGTGTGCGGCGCGAGTGCGTCACCGGCCCGTCGCGCTCCGGGCCCGGCACTCGCTCACTTCCCTGCTTCTTAAATTAGGGCATAGGTACTACGATTAAATAGATACCTACTACAAGTTCGTCACACCTGTTAAAATGTAGGTAAACGTAGCTCTAGGTGAGCGCTCCCTGCGCCGGGGCCAGGCGTCCTCGACGACGGAGTGCATGCGATTGATTCGACTGCAGCTATAAATACCCGCGTGTAATTGTTTCGGTGCGGCTGCGACATGCACTCGCGCCACGATAGCTAACTTGCGTCGCTCCTTATCGATTGGCTCAAGAGAACAGTCTCTGGCATGTTCGCGGGTTGTGACGGTTTGCATAAATAGAAAGCTCGTGGCCGAGCCTCGCGGCGACCTTTAACCGGAATGGAGGCAATGTGGCGAAAACACATGTTCTCGTATATTTCTGCGTAGTTTTTCTTTGCGGGCGCCTACTGCACCGTCTGACGAATCTATAACCTACTACATCAGAATAATACACATTTTTTCGTACATTCACTAAAACTCCGAACAACAGACACAACATTCTCAATGCCACTTGCTGTGTATTTTGCATACCTGACGGGAATTAAAGATTAAAAGGTGGCCTGTGTGGTGACGATGACGATGGTTATGTTTTTCTAATTATAGTGGTTTCAATTGACGAAGACGCACCCTACTATTTGATTTCCTACATATATGCAATCTTGCAGCGTAAAATTAACTGCCAGGGGTGAGAGTTGGTGGATTGCAAACATTACTCCCAAACGCGGGAGGGCGGCGGCGCGCTGCGCGTTGAACTCTTCCGAACGCGCGTCGGCTTGTCTGCGTCCACGTGCGCCCGCGCCTGCGCAGCTGCGTGGGATCCCTTTGTCGACGCGCGGAACCTGCTCGAGGCTTCGGATCGATTTCCATAAATAAACAAGTGCCTGCGCTCCGTCCGCAGCTACTGCATAAACATGGCGCGTGGCGCTGGACCTCGCGGAGGTCGCCTCCGCCTCTTGCCCCCCCTCGCCACCCCCCGGGCAGGTGATAGCGAACTCTCCAAGCACGTGACTGGCGCGCCCTACATACACACACGCGGCACGCACACTCGCGCGACGCACGCACACTCAAGTCGTTACGTCATGTCAATATTATTGAACAGGCTAGCGCGCCGCATGCGCCGCCTGGTGCGTGTGCTACACGGTTTTAAGCCACAGTTTAAGACCGTGGAAACAGTGGTTTTAAACCAAATTTCATATGACCTTTAAACGCCCTTGGCAGGCAGCTCGCTTCTACCAAGGCCACCTTGGTTTAAAACCGTGTAGCACACGCATGATGCAGAGCCGCGACCGCCGCCGGACATTAAATATGAAGACTTCAAAAACCGCTCAATTAATTTGCATCAGATTGTGACGCACGCAGGAACAAGTTTCGCGGCCGAGCTTAAAGTAGGTTAATAATAACTCAGTGACTTAGTAGGTATATAACTATGTGTTATATGTATAGGTAAGGTATTATTTGTATTAATTTAATTTAATGAACCTTGTATACCTGCAGCTCTTATCTGTCCGAGCCCCGGCCTGGTGCGGCGGGGTGCACGGCGCCGGCCGGAGAGAGCGTGGTGCAGCGCGGGCAGGGTGCGGGGTCGTCGACCGCGGGTGCGGGAGTCATGTGACCGCGCGGGGGGGCGGCAGGGGGGACCGGTCGCGAGTACGCGCCCATTGAGCGCCCGCGCCGATCGCGCACCCCGCCGGCCGGCGCTCCCGCCGCTCGGGAATAGTTAGCGACTCGCTGACGAGTGACACAGTCGGCACATTCCTCTACCATGACTCGATGGCCTAGCAATCAATAAACACGAGCCCAATTTAACGCAATTTTGATTTGACACGATCGCCAGTCATTGGAACACGGTCGGGTCGCGCCGCCATCTATACATAGGTACTTATTTCATAAGGCTTCTCATAAGCTTTTTAAACGGGATTTGATTCCGCGAATGAGTTCTTCATTACAGAAGTCGTGGAGGTCGGAGGGTACTTTATAGCCACAACAGATTACTCCGAGCTTGATGCGTGCGGACGCGTTGGTGTCTTTTGTATAAAAAATGTAAAGGCCAAGTAAAGTCCGAAACGAAACGAAACGAATGTAAACGAAAATACAAATAACTTGTCGACATAATTATACTTAAAAATCTGACAGTTAATGTGGGTCAGTAGGCCTGTTCTTTGAAGTGGTTTTTGAATAACCATAAAGTTATAAGAGTAATGTGCGGTAAGTAGGTAAGTATCGCATTAAACTTGTAAACACAAACAAAGCAATACTTAAGTATGTACAGTCGAATCATAAATATGTTTTCACCTTGTCATTTTAATCGCTGTGACAATTTCATATGACAGTTTAAACACGACGTTGAATAGACAAGGTACTAAAGTGTAAACATATTTATGACTTCGACTGTACATATGTAAAAGTTGTTACAAACATTATTTCACGTGAAACCTGCTGCTCCCTTCGACGAAGGTAGTGTCAGTGCCGGGCGGCGGGGACTCCCCGGCTAGGCGGCTCCCCGCACAACAGCGCGAGACTAGAACCATACCTACACAAGAACCACGCGAGATGTGTCACATAACTGGCTACCGACATAATATTATGCGTAAATTAGACGCACGAGTTTTATTCAGATATTCAAATTGATCCATCGATGATTTTATAGCATGTTTAGTTTAATAAAAACCGTACAAGTAAAAACTAAAGCGGTTTGGATGGTTCGCGCCGAACCGGACGCCGCCGCTTCGGCGCAGTTTGTGGTTGCCTAAAGTTACCTTAATGCAAGTTGCCGACAGACACGTTACGTGAGACAGGGTTAGGTGCCTATCACTTTGGCAGAGCTACATTGTCGTCAAACCTGCGACTAAATTAAAAATACTCGCACTAATGCTCACGCTGGCGGTTAGTAATTCGTCGACGAATTGAGAAGTGAGATGTTTAAGGGAATCTCCTAGCAGGCCGCCCTCCCTCGACAGTCGACAGGGCCCTGGGGACATTGGGTGACAAGTGTTACAACGCACCTAGGAGTATTCATATTCGTGTTAATATTATTTTTATAATAAATTACCCGACGTAGTTTTAGAGTTACCCCTTCCACCACTTAAAAACTACTTGAAAAAGTCGTTGATGTCAAAGGCGTACTATAGGGTCGAGGACTGTCTAACGGACACAAATGGTTGTAAGTAGTGTAATTGTCATAAGTAAGTTCTATTAAGAAAACGACTAACTGTTGAGTTCTTTGCGGCGCTTCTTCTCAGCTGTGATGAGCAGTGGTCTCCTCTTGGGAAGCGCTGGTAGATTTTGCGTGTAAAAGTGCCCGTGCGGCCTACTTACTGAACTTTTATCTTATTTATTTATTCAGATACCATTTCCAGAATATGTAAATACTTATCCGCCGTATTGTATTGTTATATTTTTGTAAACGTTTACGATTGTTAATCTTTGGACTCCAACGCGGCAAGCGAGAACACAATGACGTCAGTAACATGACATTACCTCGAGATGACAGTCCACTGTTATCGCCGGAATGCAGAGTTAATGTGGTCTGTTATGATGACATTACGAGTATATGTCCTTTAAATTTAATGGTCTGTGTTTAAATAACTTTAACAATCCGATCCCCCGTCGAGAGCAGTCGGGGAAGAGTACGGTTTTGGTTGTGGTAACCTCAGGTCTACTCACAATGGAATTGCGAAAACTATTTAGAGAAGAGAGGCGTTTTGAATAACTTTTCATTATGAGATTTCGTAATAACGCTTAATTTAATTAGTTATTATTCAAATATTGTAAAAATAATTACTTATTATTACTATTATATAATTTTCGTGCAAATCTAAATAATAACATTTTTTTAACTCATTGAAAACTAGAGAAGTTATTTTAAAAGCGTTAGATAATTCGAAAACCTAGAGGAAAACCTAAACAGTCATTTTTAAACGATTGTCATTATTTATTAGATTTCATTATACATAACATAATTAAGTTATACTTTTACAGCTATACCACAGATTAAATAAGGCTATATTATAGGTACTTTATTCGTTTTTAACAAATTAAAATTCATTATAATGTGGTCATCTAAACTGTATCAAATTTAGAATTAACGAAATTGCCTATATAATTTTTCGGTTAAGAATTAAACATTTCATTTAATTTAAATTTAATTTAATTTGATTTGTATTTTTCGAGGTGTATTCCAATCAGGAGGATTGACATCCTCCGCCAGCCTGCCGCCGCCGCCGGCCGCCGCTCGCGCGCGACATTCATATATCAGAGCAGTCATGTGGTTATTAAGAATTTTGTAAAGAAACAACTAGTCCAACATGTTGCGCCTGCTGCGGAGAGACTGAAGCCCGAGATGCCCGAGTCGGTCCACGTACGAGTGTTTGAGGCCCAACACCAACGATCCTCGACTGATTGTCCTTTCAAAACCGCATAGGCATTCGAAACGACATTTAGTAAAGCATATAATAAGAAGAAGAAATACTGATGGTTGCTTCAGCCCCCGAAAACCCCAGTAAAAAGGAGGGCGTCTTATTCCCTCGGACCTACCTGACAACTACCGGAGCCCTTTACCTATATCAGAAACAACTTGCTTGAGAGAGCATGAAGAGCCGCTGTCGCGGCCTCGTCGAGGTATATTGTTTTTTTTTTTTTTTTATAAGAGAGGGAGGCAAACGAGCATGCGGGTTACCTGATGGGAAGTAATCACCACCGCCCATTAATACCGACAACTCAAGAAGAGTTGTCGGTACGTTGCCGGCCTTTTAGGGAGATGAACGCTCTTTTCTTGAAGGCCCCCATGTCATAACTGGCCGGAAACACCGCAGAAGGAAGTTGGTTCCACAGTTTCACCGTGCGAGGCAAAAAGTGCCTGGTGAAACGCACGGTGGAAGAACACCATTCATCAAGGTGATGTTGATGAAACTTGGATTTTCGACGAGTAGTACGGTGGTGGGATTCTGCGGCCGGTAATAATTCGTGCAATTCTTGAGAACACTCCCCATAATAAATCCTATACAGCACGCAAAGCGAACTGACGTCCCGTCGGATAGAGAGGGAATCCAGTCGGTCGGAGATCACTGGGTCATTGACGATTCGAGCAGCTCTACGTTGTATTCGGTCAAGTGGAAGAAGAAGATATTGGGGTGCCCCAGCCCAGAGATGAGAACAGTACTCCATATGCGGCCGAACCTGAGCCTTATAGAGTTGCAGGCAGTGGTTAGCCGTGAAGTACCGTCTCGCTCTACTAAGCACGCCAAGCTTCTTGGAAGCCAATTTGGCTTTATTTTCCAAGTGACCATGGAACTGAACGTCGTGCGATATGTCAAGACCCAGGATCCCGATGTTGGGCTTGATGACGACGGAAGTGCCTTCGAATTGAGGTGTTGTGACAAAGGGGGTTTTTTTGGCAGAAAACACGCACACTTGTGTCTTAGCAGGGTTAAATTGGACCATATTTAGTCTGCCCCATTCTGAGACCGCCTCCAGCGAAGACTCAGTTTCAGACACAAGTTTTAACACTGTAACGTAACACTGGCTGTTGGAGGACCTTAATTTTTTTAGGCCTTCAACACTTTTGGACTTTTTGTGACATTTCGCACCATTATCACGCCATCCATGTTGTTTAATCAGGCAGATACTATTCCGATGTTTGTTTGTTTGTAATCAAATAACATATCAATTCAATAACTACATTGCCAAAGAAATTAGTGAGTACCTAGATAAAGTTATAATATTTATAATCCCTCTCTTATTTTATCGATTTTTATTTGTAAAAGACCTCCTGCCTCCTTAATGATCAACCTTAATCTCGTTACCTTCAGAACAATGACTTGATAAGGTGCAGCAGAGTGCGGCATTAAAGTATTACGCGTTTTATTTGTCGATGCCGTTATCAGAGCGGGGATCCGTCGCTTTGCACGAGCCCGATCACGCTCCTTTGTTTGTTTTCATATCTACAGCCCTTTAAGTCAAATATTGTGGCTGTCATAACAAGCCGTCGGTGGATGCCGCGCTGCGACAGACTCCCACAGCGCGTGGACACGGCGCTGGGCGGTCGAGTGGCAAGCGGCTGGCAACAGCCACGTTACGCCGCGGCCGGAAGGCGCAGTGTTTGTCCGGGGCGGCGGCACGCGGCGGGCACGTGGCGCGCGCGTGCCTTCCGGCACCGGCACCGGCACCCCGCGGCACCTTGGGGGCTGCATTTAACATTGTCTAGGCGATGTTGCAAGCGACCCGTATAACAATAACAATTAATTGTCTTCGGCTTTCCTAGTTGGTACAGCGTGACAAAACGGCTATGTAGAAATTGATCGGTCACGGAGCAGCTAAAACCACTCAGATCCTGAGCGGACGCGCCATGAACAAACACCTGCTACTGGGAACTCGGTAATTAGCAACAAACCAATTAATATTGTGTCGTTGCAGAAAAGTTGCGAAGTGAACAAAACGGACGCTCGGTCACGGCCCGCGTCGAGTTATTTCTATTAATCATAATGTTGATTTTCCTATAGTTATGCCAAACGAACCATAAACTGAAAAGTAAGTAAGTAAAAGATAAGTACGACGACGAGCGAACTGAGCACTGGTGGGGCGATGGGGCGACACGACAGTGATTTCAGTACAACTGCGCGACAGTTAGGCAATCATTTGTACTGAATCCACTGGTCATATCGTACCCGGCAGTTAGGCTGCCTTTCCATAGAAGCGGAGACGAGCGGGGCGGAGAGGAGCTGTGTAGGAATCGACCAATCACATTGGTTGTAATCCACATCTCGTCTCCGCTTGACTGTTTCCATTGAAGCGGAGCGGAGACGCGATGTGGATTACAACCAATGTGATTGGTCGATTCCTACACAGCTCCTCTCCGCCCCGCTCGTCTCCGCTTTTATGGAAAGGCAGCCTAACTGCCGGGTACCTACGATATAACCAGCAGGAGTGGTGTTGTGACGGAAGTCTCGCGGGAACCTAGCTTCGTCGAGTGCGTTAGCTACATATGTGGCTGGCACTAACGATGGGTGCGAGTTCTTGAGTCTTGGATGTTTTATATGTATATTTAAGTATTTATCTCGTATATGCGTAGTTTAGTTTAGTAGCTTGGTTCGGGAGGATATCAAATTGTGTAGACTTATCCTCTGATATTTACTTTACTTTTATTTTATAAGGACTCTAAAGTTACGACAGCAATTGCCTTAGCTTAGGTGAAGTCACATGGGCCGCGCGGCCCCCGCGCCGCGCCGCCGACTCGACTCGTTGGCTCCGTTAATTGCTGCTGCTTCTCCATCTAGCCCGTTAATTGAAAATCAATTGTATCGCCGCCGACGTTGTTATAAATAGCGAGCCGAGAAACGATTGCTCCGCAATTGCTCGCCGCTCACTTTAAAACAAATACGCAATTTGTTACAGCGCACCATACCCCGCACTAATGTAAACACGACACACTAAATATGTAGTAGCATTCTTGATAAATAAATGTTGCTGTTGAGTCATTTGCAAAAAAAACCGGTTAAATGCGAGTCAGACTCGCGCACCGAGGGTTCCGTACCGCTTAACTCGCACATGGCCGGTTTCTGTATTTGTTGTTCTTCTTTAGGGTTTGCACTATACAGGGTGTTTTTTTATTCGTCTACAATGGGGCTTAATTTCTTTTTCCCGATTTCGGGGTTGGTCCCATAGTGAAAGTTGATCAGTATGACTTACTGATTTAACCCCCAAAATTTTGTAGACGAATAAAAAAACACCCTGTATAAAACACACCATATTTGACGCTTATGTATGTGTTACCGTTTTTACGATAGAATAAAATAACATTGATAAAAACGTGTCTTGTTTGGGGCCCCCTTTAATATTTAATTTAATTACATTTTTATTATTTGTTGTTACAGTGGCATTAGAAATACACACTGAAAATTTTCACTTTTTTTATTATGGTTCATGAGATACAGCCCGCTGATAAACAGACGGACGGACAGCGGAGGCTTTGACCTGATCAGAATAACGCAGCTTTTAATTATGAATTGAATGGTTATAGTTGAATTATATGGATCCATGGAGTGATAATAAAAATACAAAAGCAAGCTTTGAAAACTCGACTGCCTTTGTAGAAGTGTGGATGTTGCCTTTTGCAGCGTCAGGTCAGGGCTGAGGGGCTGGAACCTCACTTAGAGGTCCCAGAGAATCGTGGATACCATATACACGTAATATATGTATAGTATACCTACGTGCCAACTCCGGAAAAACATTACTTACGCTCTTTCTTGGTCAGTCAGTAAAAAACAAAGACAGGGCTGAATGAAACTGACTGATTGAAGAGACAAGGTGCAGCTAACTGCTGTACGAGTAGGTAGCGGTACTTGGACGGGGACGGGCGCTCCGCGGGTCGACTGGTTGACCTCACTTGAATGCATTGTTTTGTGGACATTGTCGTAAGCATGTCTTCTCAAAGCCGATACAGCTCGATCTGTTGTACGTGTGAGAGAGAGGCAAACGGCTCGCGGGCTCAGGCGCTCGGGTGTTCAAGTACAGGGTATCCTAAAATGGTGTCTCACATTGACACCGGAGGTAGACCGACCGATTGGACCGCACCGAACCAATGACCTTAGTAAAAGTAGCATGAGTTTCAAGATTTGGCAGTTTAAAGTTTAAGTGTTTTGCCAGTTTAAACTTTACGCTGGTTCAGTGGTGGTTCAGTGTGGGGATGATGCGTACCACATTTCCACTCCGTCAAAAAAAAACGCCGCAAGTCAATAAGGGTTGTCGGTTCGTTGCCGACCTTTTAGTAACGTAAGCCTTTTTTTAACCTCCAATGTCATAAGTACAAGTAAAATTTTGAAACGCCGCAGAAGTAAAACGAGTTGATACGATACGAACGAAGTAAATATTTAAATATATCCGAAACGGTCTTGATCTGAAAAATAATTAGGTAAGTAACCGCAAAACCACCGAAAACGACACGCGACAACAACACGTTGCCAACACACTTATTTAATCTGTGCCAACACATTAATTCGTAATTAATAATAAAAATGTTGATTGACTTAACTTCTTCTGCTATGTGAAACAAAACAGGCCAAGGTTAATCTAACATGATTTTATGTTCGGTGAAAATTGGATAGTCGAAGATCAGGTATGCCATACCGGAATTGCTTTATATGTGATTCCGGAGCTGGTTCCGGAATCACAAACAAATTCCGGTATTGCATACCCGTAGTCGAAGAATAAAAAAGTTATCGTTTATAAGCAGTGCTGACGAAGTCGCGCGGCGCGGGCGACGCATCGAGCGGTATCAATTACAATACGTGTCGGCATAAGTAGGATGAGTCTATTGATTGCTTGTAATTTGTAACAAACGAAGCTGCTGCGAACACATCGACTGATTTCCTTGTAACTAGTCCAATGTGTTACTGATATCTAATTCAACCGCTATAATTGTTTCCTTTCAAGCTGGAATTTAAAAGGTGTGGTTGCGATATGGAAAACCGTACAATAGGTATTCTGACGACTATAGCGCAATGCTGCTATCAAACTTATATCTGTACAGGTTTACCCTTGAATCACTGACACTCATTTCATAAAATGTTTTACTTACTTCTTTAAACAAACTTGGCATTTTTACTGTTAATAAGGATTCATACTTAAGTGAGATTAGCAGGGAAAGGATAAGGAGGTTTGATGTTTTATGTGGCCAGCTGTGGAAACTAACGATGGTGTGTTGGACCAATGACAAGAACGCGAGCCCGCGCCGCGCGACACTGATCAGTGGCCGGTGCGGCTCCGGCGCGGGCTCGCTTCTCTTCGCATTATTCCGCGGATGACCCTGACTAACTAAACTGTTTATGAGGTGCACGAGGTCACCGCGGAGCCCGGCCGATGCAGGCGGCGCGCCGGAAAGAAAGGCTGTGACGCCGAGGGCCCTAGTCATCCAAAATCCCTTCATGAGACAATACTGCAACTCGTGCGCATTCGCGGTCGGCTCGTAATTAAAAAGGCAAACGCGAGCGCAGAATCATCGCGCAGGCGCCGTCCGCGTCGTTGTGAGCTAATAGCTTCATTGTTTTGTAGAATAAAGGTAAAACCTAAAATGTATGTATGGAGTCATAAAATCATTAAATTAACTCCATTCTACAATTCACGTAGGTACTCTACTCATCACGTAGGTGCAAAGGTGATACTTTAGTACAGACAGATTGCTTGTTAACGCTAAATTTAACAGATTTGGTGTAATTTTAACACTTCTGAGGCCTTCGATTTAGTTCAATATTGATCATGAGAAGTTTATGCAGGCTGGTCCATAGCTCAGACGGAGATTGTGATTGAGATCAGTACAAATAGCCAAACATCCGCTCGGGGTACGCAATTAAAATATTTCTTACTTATATTTTCCTCGGCAGCCCTGCCCTGGCAAAACAATAGTGAACTTTTTGCAGCAATAAAAGCACCGAGATGTCGATCGTGTTTAACGTCTCCGTAATATTATATTTTGGTACATAGGTAAGTACCAGCGATCGACGCGCCCTCGTTGTTGCTCCGGCGTCTACATATAGGTAATAAATAACTACCGCACTCAGAGACGTCAATTAAGTTTTAAGTTTCATTAAAGTAGCTACTGTCACTGTCTTTGCTATAGCAATAGAATAAGACGCAGTAACTTTAATGAAACTCAAAACTTAATTGACGTCTCTGAGTGCGGCAGTAAGTTAGTAACAAAACATCTAACGACTAGTAACGACTACCTACATCGCTTCGTGATTTAGGCATCCCGCGAGTGCCTCTGGCCAACGTAACCTTAGTTCCTAGTTTGCTCTGGCGCCAGGTTACAAGTAGGTATGTATGATGTAAGTACAAGAACATGTTCACGTAGGGAGCCGGGCGAGGCGCGGCGCGAGGTTCCCTAATGAGGGTGATAAGCGATAACTCTTAAGGCGCGACCAGTTTTTACGACCCCGTCATAACACGCGCTGCCGAAACAATTGGGACCGTAAACGCAGCGGGAGGCGCGCGGGAGCAATTACCGCCGCGGCTGGCGCGGGCGCACGAGGAGCGGCGTCGCGCCCGGCTGCTGCGCGGGACGCGGCCTGTTGCCCCGTCTAATTGTTTTACTCTTATGACGGGTGTAAATGTGTTTTGTTAGTACGAGTATATTTCTATTTTTGGTGGTTGTATATCCCTGGACCAAGCACATAAGCAGATCGACCAGTTTTAGCCATCCCACGTGAGACGTGCGCGAGGCGACCTGTGTCCTTGTTACTAACTACGAAGCCGGTGTTTAAGCCTGGGCCACACCGGATGCGTTGCGTAGACGTGCACGTGTGCGTTCGCGTTCCACTGCGTTGTATAGCTGCGTCCTCATGTGAGGATTCATACTATACAACGCAGTGGAACGCGAACGCGCACGTGCACGTCTACGCAACGCATCTGGTGTGGCCCAGGGGTTATCGCTGGCCTGTTTAATGACAAACAGACGTACGTGTAAATACTGCTACCTGTTGGATGAGGATGCACGTCATATGTCATGATCCCGTATTGTATGAAGTAACCGCGAGCAGAGACGTCGTTTAAAGCGCGTGCTAGATGGTTTGAAACCACGGTTTCAAACCAAGTGACCTCGGTAGTTTGAAACCATGTAGACAGTGGTTTCAAACCAAATTTCGCAAAGTTTGGTTTGAAACCACTGTGTACATGGTTTCAAACTACCGAGGTCACTTGGTTTGAAACCGTGGTTTCAAACCGTCTAGCACATGCTTAAAGGAGAACAATGGGGGATGCGGCCAACCAAGAACCGAAATAATGTAATGTCGAGGCAACCTACCTATGTATGTACCACTGACTGTAGAACCCTTGTCGCTGTGAGGTGACACAAGAACGCCAAATCGCTCTAGTTTGAATGATAGCATTTGGAACAGTAGGTAGGTATCTGAAGGTAATCAGGATAGGTAGGGACTCCTGTTCTAATAATGATCCCAGAATGTATTGAAAAATTAAAAAAAACCCGGTCAAGGTGCGTCGGGGACGCACTATTACGGTTCATGTAACCGAAAAAAAAAACAAGACAAATACCAAGAAACGTAAACCTCTGGACCGTATAGGTACTCGCAGTAGAGATGTTTCCCGCAGCCCCGGCTCGGCGTCGCGGTGGCGGTCTCGCGCGGGGTCCGTCTGGAACCTCACCGCCTCTTCGTACCAATTTTCACGCTGCGCTGTTCCGATATGGCGGTAAAACAGCCGGTGAATCGACTAGCACTCCATCCCAGTCCTCAGGGTTGGCAGCATATTAGCAAACTTGAATTGCACATGTCCATGGGTCCCAATTGTCCCAAACCATCACTCCGTGCGCTCGTGTGCCCTCTTCACCATCTCCGTGCCGGCAGCCGCCCGCTCACCCCACCGCCAGTGGTCACCGCCAGCGACCCCCAGCCGCAGGTAACGCGTACCTGTAGTTGTTGGAGTCGCCGGGCCGGAGGGAGCGACGGACGGGCGCTTCCCGGACACGGCCCGCTCCGGCCAGTTCCAGTTGGTGTGCAATCATTAGGTACACAGTTTATGGCGCCGAAACTTGGTTGACACATGTTGATATGATTGTTTATGGTGATGGCAATTACATTGCTATATCGAGTATCGATTTAGGAATGTATTGACGTAGGTACATGAATTTTATTGCGCACAAATAAAACTAAACAATATATTGTCTATTAGGATCTGTAAAAAGGTACTTAGATGTTAGTACTTACAATGATATTGTAGGTACCTAGGTCGCTATTGCGTAGTTAAGTCTTTCGTCACTTCATCAGTTTAATTGAAATTATTATTGTGATGAGTGGTTTATCGAGATTATGGTAGGTAATGGTTTATCGAGATTTTCGGCCAATTTGGTTTTCGACGGAAGTTAGCTAAAAGTTTCGCGTGACCAGGTGCTGCCAGGTGATTGATTCTTTTAGGTAAACACTTCGCCTGTCACTGTCACTGGTTTCGCCGACTAAATGAAAATGCAGGCAGTTAAATGCATTTTACACATAATGACGGACGACATAAATTCGCCGAAATGTTTATAACAGAATGACAGGCAGGTTTAAGCTATTACCAAATCGGTGCCGTTTTCCATCTTATGGCCTGGCCACGACTTTGAGCGGCAGCGGCGGCGGCGAGCGAATTCTCTTTTTAGCACTCGGTCAAGACCGTTAATTGTCATTACGCGCAGTGTGTTCGGAAATCGCTCGCCGCGCCGCCGGCCGCGCAGAGTCGTAGCCAGGCCGTTCATCTTCTGCGGTGAACAACAAAAATATATTTTAACTATGAAGTTACGGAATTTATAAGGAAAACGTAAAACAATAAAAGAAATAAGATGGCGGCGGCTAGACTCTTTTTGCTTTGTAAAGTATTTATATATTTTTTATATTTGATCAGTAGGGCCGTACTTACTTATATCGGTATTTCTTTAAGCGGCGGGCGGGCGCGGCGCGCCAGGGTGGCGCCTCGGGCGGCGCGCACGCGCAGCGGCCGAGCAGCGCGTCCTCGACGGGGCCCATCTGCGCCGGCGCCTGCGCCAGGCCGCGTCCGGCGGGGAGTGGCGCGCTCGCCCGGCCGCGCCGCCGCCGCCGCGGACACACGATGTTTGTATTAACGGGGATATTTGAAAACACTCGTTTCTTTTGAATCGTCGATGGAAAGACATAACACGCTCGGGTTCAGGTAAATAAAACCGACTTTCATACACTTGTTCGATTTTAGAGCCGGTCACCGGTTCACCGAAGCCAGCCTAGTGGACGTTTCTGCGAAGCCCGGCGGCTCCGGTGGCGGCGCGGGGCGCGGCGGACACAGTACAATGCTGTAGGTAATGTGAGACCGGAACCGAACGGTTTAGAAGCTATGATTTTGATATGAAAACCTTGTTGACCGTTTTTTTACTGCATAATACCTACAGGTTAAATAGGCGGAAGTCCAGCGATGGAAAGTGGTCGCCATCTTCGAAGATTTGTGACACCAGTGGCTCTCTATTTGCGTTAGGTACCTACCTATACCGACACGGCACCTAATAGATTATAACGCTCTGTAAAAAGTACTCATTGTTGCCCAGTAAAATAATAATAAAATAAAAATAAATGTAACAAAAGAAAATCTAGGAAAATTTTAGCAGAAAATTCGTTAGTTTCCCAAATCATCCATAATTTTTTTTAAGTTACGTCCCAGGGGGCGGCTGGTAACGAGCAGCGATGGCCAAGACGAGCGCCGCGGAACCCGCGCGGCGCGAGCCCGGCGCGGCGGCCGAGCCGGCACGCGAGCCCGGCGCGCGAGCCCGGCGCGCGAGCCCGGCGCGTGAGCCCGGCGCGGCGGCCGAGCCGGCACGCGGCGTCTACAAGTTTATTACACACGCCGCCGGCGCAGAGGCTCGACACAAATTAAAGTTTATCACTAGAAACTAACGTAACTACTATGTAACACTTCTCTTGGTTGTATCTCTTGTCCTTGCTATACATACGTAGTGTTCAATAAAGAGTTATCGTATTGTATTGTAGCTGAAACCTGGCGCACTAAGGGCGGGACTCGCCCTCCAGCCCGCTGCGGGGTGCTGCAGGTCAGGCCCCAGCCAAACATTTTCCAGCATGTCATTAACCCACTATACCTTAATCTGACGCGCTCGAGTACACGCGCAGCTTTATACAGAGTGCTTAGATATGGTGGAGGTACCCGACAGGGTGCAAGGTATGTCCCCCCATATGTTAATCTGTCGCGCTTGAGAAAATCCCAAAATCCCATATTGGGCTCCCCTACTAAAACACATTGATGATGCTACTGTAAAAGGGCATTTTTCGTCAATTGCGTCCAGGGAGGAAGCGCTTGTGTAGGCGGCCGTGTTGCTAAAGGATTTTAGTGCTTAATTAATAAAATCCTGAAGTAAAGTTCGAGAACAGGGTAGTAGAACCAAGCGGCGATTTCTTCGCCCCCTTTAAACCCCCTATACTTATCAAGTTTCTTTGCATAACCAATATGAACGTGGCGGGCGTTTATTGCAGCATGTTAGTTTAGTAGGCGTTTATTGCAACATGCATCGTACTTATTCAAAACTGTTTCAGTAATATTTAATGTCTGTCTGTTAGAAGTTACCTGATAAGTATACCAATAACATATCTCTCGAAAAAGTTTATAAATATTAATTATCTCTCTAAAACGAAGACCAAGACGAAGTAAATTGGAGATGGCGGACCTACAGGGCCTTTACTCCACAGCGTTTCTCCCCGTGTTGCAATCGTATTGTTTCCGACTCGGCCGCCTTTACCGGCATGGTAATAGGAGCTATCATAATTTTAACAATACGATATCATTACGGTAATGACAAAGTGGGCTAAATTCCCAAAGTGGCAAGCGCCATCGCATCGGTATCAGGTAGCGTGTCGCCCCGTCTCGTAAACATTCAGCTCGAAGAGGGTTTTTAATTCGACCGGTTATTGTTTGTTTAGGCACGCCAAGTTTTTATCTGATTCACCAATCTGCGGATTTTTTACTTACCTTTTTCCTGTTTTGTGTTACCACTTTGGTAGCAAAAAAAAGTCATAAGGAACTTAATGATGTAAATATTATGGTAAAACCAAACAAAGTTTCCGTTCGTCGTCAACATATTTAATGGGCGTCTTAAAATAGGCTATTTGACTAATGTCAAAATAAATTGTTTTTACACTACCACTTTAGTGCTTCAGTTTATCAAGCTTTCAAAAATAACACGGACAACGTAGCTTCGTTTATTTTTGGAATTTAAACGATTTTTAATTAAACAAAAACATTATAAAGGAACACATTGTGACGCCACGGATCCTATTTAAATACTAACTTCATACAAATTGCAGTTTTGACGTTTCAATAAAAGTTCAATAAAAGTCAACTAGGCTATTCCTCGAACGTGAGCGGTGCACTCAATGCTTCATAACATAACATAACACGTGTTCCGGAGACACGTTGTCACGAGAACGATGATGCCGCTGCTGGCGGTATTAACATAACATAATGCATTAAATTGGGTAGTAGTAATATGTTTTACAAGGAATAAAATGATGGAACAAACAAATAGTTTTTTCTTATTTATAATCATAGTAAGGACGAGGCGGTTTTGGTTTCCCCGCCAGCCACGTTGTCTGCCTGCAGTAACATGTAGTATATCGCGATGATAACATTAGAACAACGGCGTCCGTCCGTGCTGTGGTGGAGCCGCGTCACGGCGTCGCGTGCGCAGCGGACTGATTACTGCAATCTTCGACCCGCGTGGAGTGATTACGCTGCATGACGCTGCGCCGGCGCCGCGGCCGCGGCCCGCGATGATGCTGCCGTTTGCCTGCCGCGCACGAGGCACGCGGGCACGTTGTTCTGTACTACTTTTACCGTGTAGATACTCGTCTCAGCTATGACTGTATCCCGATTTTTACAATTTCAGAAACCTGCGTAATTTTTCAAAAATGTGTAGTACCTAATACCTATGACATATACATATACGTGTAAAGTGTCGAAACTCAATTCCGGAACCGGTAACTTAGATTAGATTAGTTGTATGTACGGACACCTTAAAGATCAAAATGTAAGTAGGTAGGTATAAGGTCCTCGAAAGCATTAGCCGTATTATCCACCGCACGCTAACTATGTACGTCGCCGAATCTGAGATCTAATAAACATATGGTCCCTGCTGATCGCAGGTGATAATGCGCGCGCGCCCGACGCGCCGTCACCGCACCGCCCGCCGCGGTCAGCGCATTCCGCACACGTATGTACCTATGTATGAACAATCTGTTTGTATCAAAAGTCGAGTGGGCCTGAAGTGAGCGAGTTATTTTTTTGTCATGTTCAGAAAATTATTTGTAATAATATTCAAAGGTAAATTAAATTATTTTTAATGCAGATGTAGGCCATGTGAAGATGCCTTCAGTGAGTCGTCGTTAGTTGGTTAGTGTTGGTCGGTGACGGCTGCGGGCGCCCGCGGCTCCTCCGGCCCGGCGGCGGGGACCGCGAGCGGCGCGGCGCCGGCGCGGCCGGCACCAGGTACGCAGTTTGCTGCGCGGGCGCCGACCCCAATCCTAACAAAAAGCCTCATTAGCGCAAACTTTTTGCTCTCCATCGCGACCTGTCAGCTTCTCGAGATCATTAAATATTATGAATACCCGATACGTGAGCTCAAACCGCGCGCTCACTTGAGCTCGCAAACACAAATCAATCCCATCAAAAACATAAAATGTACAAAAATGTCAAGTCTCGCAATGCTTCCACCGTAAAAAGTTGTGAGATCTCATGGAAACCCAATCCTACATTAATTTAGTGAATGTATTAATATTATACATCTTTATTTGTATAATATAAGTATAGTAACTTGGCAATCACACAGCACAATTAAAGCGCTACTGAGTGACAATACCTTTCAAATCTCCAAGTTGGTTACCTAATGATTCGCCGACAATTTTTACGCAGATTATTGATTGGCAGACAACGTTTCGCCGAGTAACGGTCCGCCGATGGATTTGTTTGTAGATGTATTGTTTCGCAGACTAACGTTTCGTAACTCAACCTTTAGCTACTATTTAGTTGGCTTATGAGTCAGTAAGCTGTACAACTATTGACAGAAATTCGTTTAGGCTATTAATCACTACACATTCTGAATGTTTGCTCGAACAACCTTTCGCTTTTAAACGGTTGAACTATTACTCAGTGTTCATATCAACTTTTCGCCACCTTTTCGTTTTGCACCGGAGAGGCATCAAATAGAAGTCAAAACAAACCAAGTCGCGACGCTAGCAATTCGGTTCTGGCACTCGTCGGCCGCTGCCGCGGCACGCTCGCTCCGCTCGCTCGGCTCGTGCGTTGTTGGTCGCAATTCTACCTAACACTCCTCCTCGCTCACGCTCGTCGTCGTACCTAACTACATTTTGATAACAATATAGTCATCAAAATGAGTTAATTTTTGTTGGCAATGATATACCTATTAAATGTATAAAAATGCAACAGTTGTACGGAAACAATTCCGAAACAAAAATCGACTGAACCTTAAATCTAATTAAAAATAACGATGCCATGTGATAACTCTGCTTATCATGTTTCACGAACAGGTGTTCAGTAAACTGAAACAATTACGAAACAAACAATCGACTAAACGTAACTCTGCGTATCGCTTTTCTTCCTACCGACTACTCGGCGAAACAAATAATAAGCGTAACGAAATTATACCAAACGTTACTCGGCCAAAAGAAAGGTCTGCCAATAGTTGTCTGCGAAACAAAAATCTGCGTAATTAAACTCGGCGAAACGTTATTGCCCAGCAGTAGGACACTCAAGTGGGCCAGAGAAAGAAAAAAAGATAAGTTATTATGTTACCGTGCGATTGCCAAGTCAATATACCTACTTATTATAGAAATAAATATGTCTAAATTATGTAGGCTTGGCTTTCCATGAGATCTCACAACTTTTTACGGTGGAAGCATTGCGATTCGAGACTTGACATTTTTGTACATTTTATGTTTTTGATGGTATCTCATTTCTTTTTGTAGGTAGTCCACTTTATGACAGATTGTTTACATCTATCTGTGACTGACTGTACCTACCTATATCCACTACCTAGTCTTACAAATACGATGACAAAGTTAGGTACTTGTACAGTTCGTAAAATTATTTGTCATAGACTTTATATGGAGACGTGAACTTACCAACCGTAAAGAATACGTGACAAAAATGAATGTTTCAGTTTTTCCTTTCTATTCTAAACACTACCTGAATGGAAAATTTCATTTTTGTGTGTCTGCTAGAAGTACCTTAGAATTTTGATGATTGGTGAGTCAGGTGAGTCAGTCAGTGACAAAATTAAGGAAATTTGACTTGCAGTAACTCTTAAACTACTGATCCAAATTTAATGTAATTTGGAAATATAGTTGATTTTATTTAAAATGTCGGAATCCACTTGAGAGCTTACCTTCCAATGAATGGCTTTGTTATCTATTGTGAAGCCCGACCGCTAATTAGCAGTGCAAAATGAAACGCACAAATAACAAAAGATTTCATATGAATAGCAACTTTACCGCTTAAAGAAGAAGGTTCAAATTGCAATGGCAACGCATTCGAGATAGTACTGTTTGTACTGTTGTTTGTACTGTTACACAAACAAACTTCCTGGCTGCCGCTTTCAATTTGAAACAGTACTATCTCGAATGCGTTGCCATTGCAATTTGAACCTTCTTCTTTAAGCGGTAAAGTTGCTATTCATATGAAATATTTTGTTATTTGTGCGTTTCATTTTGCACTGCTAATTAGCGGTCGGGCTTCACAATAGACAACAAAGCCATTCATTGGAAGATAAGCTCTCAAGTGGATTCCGACATTTTAAATAAAATCAACAATACTAGCTGTGTAATGCCCTCTTGGTCACTGAAAATTTAGGCTTCTAGTTTTTTCCACAACGAAATTACAGGGGGTCGAAAATGACCCGAATGGGTTCGGGAAAAGGATGGTACGGCCGTGCCTTTTTTTGCTCGACTTGGCGGGGGCAGCCTATGTACACTACAAAAACACGAAAAACAATGTTCTGAAAGTCGTAGTCACGAATTTCAAAATAAGTACCGATTTTTATAATTCCTAACACTCCTCCCGCTTCGCTCGTCGTCGTACCTACACCGATCTGCCTTAGAGTCTCTCTGATACTACTTTGAACTAATTTCAAATTGATGAAATTACGGAAAATTGATAATCGGAATAGGTACCTACTGCTTTTCGGGCCAACGTCACTTCGTGCTTTTCATTCTTCGGAGTTATAAAAATCGGTTAAAAATCATATCGAAATTTTGAAATTCGGCATACTTAGTAAATTTCGTGTTTTTTAGTAATCAAAATTATAAGTCTTAGGAATTATGAAATTCGGGGTTTTGAAAATCGGAATTAGCAAATTCGAAATAAAATATTTCGGAGTATATGGATGTTCCCGGCGGGGGCACTACCGTGCCCCCAGATTTACAAATTGGGCTCCCATGGAATGCGAGTCATTATGTATACTTATTTGAATTGTTATTCTGCAAGAATTTTTAGTAATTATCTGTATAATCATATATGTGAAGTGTCGACGTTCGGGTATACCTAAAACAGTATTAAGTATAGAGTAGCGTGTCTCCGCAGATTATAAGTACATCACGGACGAGTCCTCAACCTGCCTCGCAGGCCCCCTAGCATGCATGCCAGAGATACAATTTGACAGGTGCTAGGGAAATGAATACATCTATTCCATATTCTAACGTAAGACTTAACACTTAAGGTATATATAAAATAAAAGTGTCCCGTCTTGATAAAATCGCAAATAATCGCTAGGTAATAAAAGTCAGGACGAAACACTTTTATTTTAAACCGTAAACGTTAAGTCTTACGTTAGAATATGGAATATGTATTCGTTTCCCTAGCACCCGTCAAATTGTATCTCGTCCCAGCATGTTAAGCCTGCAGGCAGCTCCCACACGCGCGGCCGACGCCGACGCCCCCGGGCAGCGCAAGTCCGGCAACTCCAGCCTTACGCATATCGTCCATGATCCCTGACGCAGCCGCGCCCGCGCGCTCAAGGGCCGCGTGCGAGTTCCCGCGCACGGCCCGACACTTCGAGCGATCGCCCGGCTGCTCCTTATCACAGATTAAATAAGAGATACTGTCCTTACATCTTACGCAGAAGAGCCAATCACAGACATTTTCCAGGATTAAGCAGCAGGATTTTCCAGGCTGTAAAAATGTTGCCGCCTTTACCTCTCCACAAGTTTCAGTTCCTAGATTATTTTACTAGTACTGGCACCTGTCTATCATTAATAAGTATCCATTGTAGATTTGTTCTTAAATATAAATCACCAGGTAGCCCTGCGGAACGGTTTTCATATTTCCAAGATTCCTTTTGGTTATTAACCGTCGTTTATAATTCTTCGAATTCCGTTGGGAATTATAGAAAGTACCTATCGTAGTCTGGGCGGGCGGCCCTCCGCCGAGTCGCCGAGTCAAGCGCAGCCGCCTCTCCGCTGAAGGGCGGGGCGGGACGCTGGCCTCGCGTATCTATGTCGAAAGAGCTGTTCGCGCTGATGGTAACAGAATAGTAGGCAGGTCCGGACAACCCTTTCATCGGGAAAAGCCTTTCAAAGGGCTTCCCTTTGATATAGCTAGCCCCTTGATTTGCTCACCCATTCCAATTGGCAACCCATACGATTGACTTTCCCTTATCGAATGAAGAACCCAACGATAAGGGTAGCCCTTTGAAATAGGTAACTGGTAACTGATTCATCTTGATGTCCCTAAGAAAGGGTTTCCCTAACGATTTAAGCGCTTATTATAAAGCTTTCCCTTTTGTACGAGCCAATCACAAACGTGTGCCATAGGAAATCGAACCGTATTAGATCTTTTGCCGCTCCGCGCGGTAACTTCAAACGATACGCCGTCGGTAACGTATACTAATAAGGGTTTTATAAGGGTATTGGGTTAGCGCTTAGTTGAATGGGTTGTTTACTTGCTTCGAAAGGGACGCAAGGTAACGTGTGTTTTATGAAGTCTACAAAAGGTCTAAAATTGCGTATACACTAGTAACCTTTTTTAAAGGGTTTTGAAAGGGTATTGGTTAGCGCTTAATAGAATGGGCTATCGTTTGGAAGTAGCGCTTTAAAAGCACATTTAAAGGGTTTTGACGGGCAGAGGGTTTGGTAAGTAAATCCTTACGAAAAACCCATACAAAACCCATTGAAAGGGATAGCGGGCCGGTCCCTGATAGTAGGTGTTCTCTTATTAGTTTTGTATACCTAAATAATCATAGTCATAGTTTAGTTTAGTTTAGTTTATTTTATTTATTCATCAATGTAATATTGCAATATATAACGCATTGCATGTCAGAATATACGAAATTACATTGAGATCGTCAACATAAATAAAATAAAATAATTAATAAATATCATGAATTATAAAATTAAATAATTAAAACAAAATTAATATAATAAACTTAACTAGTAGGTAAATGGGCACTTATCCGAAGTCAAATTACAATAAAATATGTCAAAGCAATACCTAATAATAATGATAATGATATTACAAGATTATTCTGATTGCGTAATGTTCAGTACCAAATAATGTTTCCATGATAAAAACTAAATAGCTCTTAAATAAGAAGAGAAGAAGATAAAAACTCCGCTATGCGCTTGATCTACGAGTAATTAAAACGCTGCAACCGGCGGTTTGTATATTTCATTGTTCGTGACAACAATCACCCGTGTGACCGGCGCAGCTTATAATGATCAATGACTAATGAGTAATACCTGGCCACGGGCTATTAGGGCCTGCGCAAACCGGCGGAGCGCAGCGCAGATCACTTTAAATTTATCAATGTATATTCTTCCCTATTTTAATTACAATAAGGTATACATTTCAATGCTCTGAGACTGACCTCGGAGCATCACGGGGGATTTCTACTCTGCGGTTGCGGCTCTAAACTTATACCTTATTGTAATTAAAATAGAAAAGAATATACATTGATAAATTTAAAGTGATCTGCGCTGCGCTCCGCCGGTTTGCGCAGGCCCTAGTGTAGCTTACAAAGGTCGTCGCCGTCAGTCGTGGAATGTTTATTTGTTTTTATTAGTTATCCGCTGTTGGATGGTTTCCTGTTCGTTTTCCTCAACACCTGTACTTGCACCGTCTTGTAATGTAACGGCTTCAACCGGCTGCTACAGTCATTTTATCAGAAGAAGACGGTCGTCAACGCGTTAATATTCTGAGGGTCTACTGTAAGTTTTGCAACGTTTTTTACGTCTCGATCGCGTTTGCGTACAAGTGTCACTTTGTATGGAACTGTCAAATGTTTCGAATACGCGCCGCTAGGGGCGCTGTCACACTTCCATACTAATTGAGCCTAAACGCAAACGCCATCGAGACGTAGAAAACGTTGCAAAACTTACACTAGGCCCTCTGAACACACGTATTCGTGAAAAACTATACCAGCTTGAGATCTTTGCTACTATGTTGCTGCCACGTGGGAATAAGCAAGCTGCGCAGCAAAAAAGGAGTTTGGTCCACCACGGATGGTTTAAAGTTTAAAACTTTAAACTGTTTAGCATTAATAAAAAATGTATCATAACATGAACAACGAGGAACATGATGGCACTCTGAGGGATACATCATCAAGCCAACTGCACCGATACCTTGTACAAATGAAATCAACGTTATTCGAGGCTACTGACGAATTACACAACTGTAGGGCTCGACAAGTTGCTCGCGACTTTCGACAAATAGATATAAATAAAAACCGGGCAAGGGCAGTCGGGCCGCGCTCAGAGCAGGGTTCCGTCGCCATTACTACAGATACAAATAAAGTGCACCAAGAGCGCATGCAAAAGTGCAAAAAGTGCAAAAGAGCGTATCTTCATGGCACTTTTTTGGACAGTCGAGGACAGAAAGATGTTTACACTTTTTCACCTTATTCCATTGTAATAAGGTCCAAAGGTGTAAACATCTTTCTGTCCTCGACTCGACATACAGTTGGAAAGATAAACACAATTTATGCAATGTGTTTTTGCTAACAGCTCCCCATAGAAATATTCATTTTTGTTATTTAATGACCAAACTAAGTAGTGGCTTATACCTACCTATACTCCAAATATCATTACTATACATCTTGTAGTTTTTGAGTAAAATGCCTGCGACGACACACGGTAGGGTAGGACGGACGGACGGACATGACGAAACTATCCGGGTTCCGATTGTGCGATTTTACCCTAAAAACCGGTCAAGTGCGGATGGGACCCGCGCACTGAGGGTTCCGTACACTTTGGCCGGTTTTTAAATTTGTTGTTTTTCTATTGGGTTTGTTCTATACTAATCATAATAATCATACCAAATTTGACGCCTGCATGTATGTACTTATTACCGTTTTTACGATAGAACAAATACAAAAAACCCTTCGGGTACGGAATCCTAAAAAGGTAGCTGTTTATACAACTTTTCATCGAGCTCTCCGAAAGCGTGTCAGAGTCGAAAGCAATCAGCCGCCGCAGGGCAGAGCGATCACTTATCCTTTACCTACATGTTTATTTTTAGATAAATTAAATGTGTCTCGAGATCTTTCCCGGTATTGATAAATAATAGTCATGCTCTGAGTCACTGTCACTGCTGACCAGCGCCGGCGCGGGAGAACCGGCGAGGCGGTGCGGCGCGGCGCGGCGCGTGACCGCGCGGAGGGCCTTTCCCTAGTGCCCAAGGCCAGGCCACGGTCGCTCGTAACCACACACAACACTCTATGGGGGAAGTCCTGCAAGGAATAGACCTACCAGAAATTGCTGTGAGAAATACATATCCGACAGTGCTGTTCGACAGTGCCTATTTAGTTCAAGTTTCTTACAAGTTACTGTCGGACAGCACTGTCGGGACATTTCTTGCAGGTGTATTTGCGGGCTAATTGGTATTGCGATCGCAAGAGATCAAACTATCCTAGTTCAGATTTTGTAAATTTTTATAAGAATAAGTGTATCTAAATCAGCAACTTTTCAATTGGCGAATGTAACATTAAGCGCAGCGCTGTTACTCTACAGCATGACCCCTCTCAGCCACTCGCGTTACGGCATGGCCACGACTTTGCGCGACCGGCTGAGCGGCGAGAGAATTTTCAAATACATTGCGTGTAACGTTAACTAACCGCTGCGCGGTGAGCGTCTCGGCCGTGCAATGAAGAGAGAATTCGCTCGCCGCCGCCTCCGGTGCCGCTCAAAGTCGCGCCCAGGCCGTTAGAACGCCGATCAGCCCTTTGCGAGTGCATGTGGTGCAGTTCCCAATATCTTTAGTAAATCGTCCTATACCAATGTGCTTCAATACAAGACGCCTCCACCTAGGTCTAGTAATGCCAACTCGGCCAGGCATGGAGTTCCGTGAACGCCAAGTATTAGCCGGTCACCGGCGAGGAACACCGCGCCGTCGCGCGGTACATTTGCAACCCGCGGTCGGCACACCGCGGCGGCGCACCGCTCCGTGTGCTCCTCGCCTTACACTCGTTCAGCCCCGGCAGCAGTAACAAAACAGGCGACACGCGGCCCGCCCTGTCGCTGCAGGTGACTCGATCCTGCGACGGGCATGTCAAAGTACATTTCCACTGGCACGTGACGGTCGCGGCCACCCGCGCCGCGCGCCACTGCCGGCGCATGCGCCAGCCCCCTCTACAGTTTACACTCCGCGACGAATCAACTCGCTGGAAAACATGAATTCGTCGCGAGAACGAGAATTAATGAGCTCTCCATAAACATGCTTCGCAATTTACTTTAAGTATAAATAACATTTTCCTTCCTCTTAAATCTACCTAGTGTTGCATAACTAACACAGGTCCGAGATAAGGAAAACCGCACGAAATGAACCCGTTTATTAGATTGCGGCCCGTGAAAAACGGTCGTAAAGAGTAATCGAGCGGCGCCGCAGCGCGCAGCGTGCATGCCATGGTGGGTGTCGTTCCGAGTCAATCGGCCGCGGCAGGAGGCAGGAGGCAGGAGGCAGGACGTCACGCTGGTTTGTTCCGAAAAATAAGTAATAAAATCAGGAATACAAATTAAGTTATGGATAATAAACCTTTTATTTTAGATACCTACTAGCTTTTGCCCGCAACTTCGACGAAAATAATTATTGTTTATCGTTTTCAAACTTAAATACAAATTACAATCATTTATTCTGTGAATTGAGCCATATCAGGCCTCTTTTTCCCTCAATAAATATCTAATTGTTCATGTTTGACCAGTATTCTATTCCAGTATTCTACACACCAAGTTTGATTGAATTGGTTCAGCGGCCGTTTTGCCGAAAATGCCAACAGACAGATGGATAGAAAGACTTCCCAAGTAACACAAAGGCTGTATGAGCTTATATATACAGCCATTATAACTCTAGTTTCAGTATTTTAAGGGCTGTAGGTATAAGCTCTTATACAGCTTGTGTGCTACTTGGGTTACTTTCACGTTTATAATATTTGTAGAGATGTAGGTATTTCTGAAGGTTTGATTTTTTTCAATTTGGTCTATTTGGAGATGTTGGATGGTTGATCCACCTGTCAAAGCTCCGGTTGAGTTGGAAGGGCATTTCCCCGGTGGTGATAAGGATTCTGACGATATCAAACACGAACGTTCTACGGTTGGGTCGTAAAGAAGTTATGGTGGAATAAAGTAACCTACACACGAGTATAATACCTATACCTACATATTATGAACACTGAACGGGAAATGGCCCCTTTTTATATTGACCACCTTGACTGAGAAGAACTCGCCGAAAATCGTCCACAATGGCGCAGAACTGTTGGAGGGTCGCAAATTTTGCGATGAAACCTGGTTCAAAGTGCTGGCTGTCACGAGACAGAGACGACATCAAGGAGGGCCGGCTCCACCTGCATCCACCGCCAACTCCTCTTGTCAAGCTCGTGGTAAGGTATGCCGCTCTCGCATGGGCTTATTTAGCCACCAAAGGCGTCGTCTTGCAGATACGAGTAGTATGTACAATGTAAATCGTCTGTAACAGACGTGAAGGCCTATAATGAACACTGAAAATAGCTACAACTGAAAGTCGAGCAGTCGTATAGTACCTATTTTAATACTTAATTTTATTCGTGACGGAATTAATGGAAACTTTTGGTATCATTATGCCCCTCCCGGAAGAGGCGTCCACCGTGCTTGGGAAGCCTTAAGGTGGACATTCACGGTCAGTTAAACTGATCAGTTAACTGACGTACATCCAGAAGCTGACCTTGAGTTCGTATAATTACAACTTAAGATTTCACATTCATGGTCAGTTTTTGGATGTACGTCAGTTCAACTGATCAATTTAACTGACCGTGGGTGGACATTCACGGTCAGTTAAATTGATCAGTTGAACTGACGTACCTCCAAAAACTGACCGTGAATGTGAAATCTTAGGTTCGGGAAGCGGCAGAATGTTCCGCCGGTGTTTTATATTTTATAGCACGTAGAAGACAAACGAAGACAGTCACTTAATCTCTTAAGCCCGTGGACAAGTGCAATCACAAGATTCCAAATCATTGCCAACCCTGGACAGGTTGATGATGTGCTGTCGTTTCATTGTCAACGAGTCTGCGAGGAGCCTCCTGTGATATTAATCGTGTACCTGGCCTGGCGTGATGAATCACGAGTCAGAGCCGCTTTGTTTGTTTTGTTTATTCAGTATTACGTTAAAACATGTGCAAATTATGAGTTTGTTTAACTTAAGATATGGTTAAGATGAAGAACAAATAAACAAAGTCTTAAGAGCTTCGTCATAATGACGTCAGAATATTGACTGAACTGGAAATTTTAGACAAGATATTATTTATTCACTAATGACTAGTCGCAGGTAATTCGTATGATATATGTATACCTAACATGAAAACTATGACGCACTTCAATCGACTGAGAAGACATACACTAGGCTAGGCTATAGTTTGCAAATATATACATGCGCCGTACAAGTACATGTTCGTTTTTATGTCCAATCATTTATATTTTATATACTGCTCGTTAAACTTACCTCGATTTTACCAAATAGATGACTTGTCTCTTTGAGTATAGTTATCAAAGTGGGTTTTGTAAGTCGATCGCCACTCGCGTGCCTGCCACGAGTGTGATGTAAACATGAACGACAATCGTATTCGGTCCGCGCTGTCGCTGTGTTCTCGGTCGGGGTTGCGAAACTTGTTTTATACTTTTATATGCCTTTATTAATAAGTTACGGCCTCAACTGTTACGTAACAAACTGCTGAACTTGACGAACGGTCGAACTTGGAGGTCGCGTGCTTTATGCGTGTTTATAAAACAATTGCGTTTGAGCAAAACGCGACGGTTATATAACAGAAGCTACCGGCGCGGGGGTAGCAAAACTGCCTGTAACGCCGAGCAGCGGCCTTTCTGACGCCAAGCTTCTGTTTTTAATAAATCGACGCGTATGAACACTATGTATTGTATGTTGGTATGTATCGCATTTGCCAGAAATGCATAGAACACCCCCCGTCGCTAGACATTCATTAAACAGCATGTTCATTAATATTAGGCACCAAATAGGCATTATCTAGGAGATAGGTAATTATTTTACCTTGTTTAGTGGGTTTTTGAATAGCCTAAGTAATACACATTTCTCATCACCCTTGACAAACAAAAGTCGATGTTCAAGATGTAGGGCCGTTACTCATTGAGGAGTTCTCCCGGTACCTACACCATCCGTTGCACTTCACCACATGCATGATGAGCAAAATTAGCTTCATATTCTTAATAAAGATATCTCATCGCTGTCCGTGAAACACCTACGACTAAAGATTTCCGCCTTTCCGCTGGTCATCTCTGGTCTTCATCAGTTCCTCTCCACCAAGATGTGCTTTTAGAATGCAGAATGAATCTTAAGGTATTACAGGAAATACCAAAATCGCTGTAGGCCTATAACTTTTGAGGAGTTCCCTCGATTCCTCATGGATTCCATCTTCTGATTCTGACTTGGTGACAATGGTCAGCTGCTGCCCAAACTGCCCTTGCGAAAGCGCAAGGAAGGGCTCAATGCACGCCAGAACCAACCATGGTGGTGGTAATGTCTTTACGATATTTACTCAAGAACGTTTATGGCGTATTTTGCTCAATAGAAGATGCACGAACACGTCGCCGCACGTTGCGAGGCGCGTGCGCGGCCGGAAGAGGCGTGCGCTGCGGCTGCGGCGGGCTGCTAATTAATATTAATTCTTACTAATCTTTATTTTATTGCCTTGTAATACCCAAAGATATTATTTTATAGACATTTTATTTTATCGCTTTCAACAGCTGATAAATATGGCTATGGTTTTTTCCTGAGATATGTACAGTCACCACACGGGATTGTTGAGCCACTATAGAACCCTCTCACAGAAAGTCGACGGAAAATTTTGACGTAATTTCTTTTGAGTGACTTGACGTTATCATTATGACAGGGTTCTATCGTGGCTCAACAATCCCGTGGGGTGACTGTACCTACCCACCTACCTCACGAGGTCGTCTGCTAAAAAAAGTATGTACTTACCTACTACCTAGTATTAGGTAAGTACATACTTTTTTTAGCAGACGACCTCGTGTCCGCGACGCTGTGTTAAACAAAATTGTCTATAATGACGTGTAAGAGAGCCCAGATGTGGCCAATTTACTAAATCAATATTTTTAAATTTACTTTGGTACTTACACCCGTATTTATAGACAAGAAAAGTAATTACTTGAGTAATAGTGATGTCAAAAGTCATAAAAAACTGTTACCTAAGTAACAAGTAATTACTTTTCTTGTCTATAAATACGGGTGTTAGTGTTGCTATAGGTACTTAAGTGTGTCTTTCCATTATGTCACAAGACGAACACTGGATGATAAACGAGCCGATTTTTAAGAATTATTTTCGTTTCGTTAGTCTAGTTTGCCGTTAGTCGGTGATTTCGGCGTCTGCGATGACGATGGGAACAGCTCCACGACGCCTGGGTGAGCTCGCGGCTTGCCCGGCTGACGCTGCACGCGTGGTCTCGTGGCAGCCCCGCGCCGCGCACGCGCAGGAGCCTCCTGTGGGGCTAGTGGGTACAACGGGTGCGCATTTTTTCACATAACTTTTTAAGTCCTACTATCGGAAGTCCGAAAATATTTCTCATACCATTTTACACCATAATGATCACTCTTCATAAAAATATTTCAAACTAACGATCGAAACTCATAATCATCAGAATTCATAATATCATAATACACCTTGTTTATACTAATATTTGTTTTCATATATTTTCTTATACTAACGATCGAAACTCCTAATCATTCTTATTCATAACGAAGGTCTCCGTTAGGTACGACGACGAGCGAAGCGAGGGGGAGTGTTAGGTAGAACTGCGACCCTACAGCGCACGAGCCGAGCGAGCGAAGCGAACATATTTTTAACCGACTTCAAAAAAAGGAGGAGGTTCTCAATTCGACTGTATGTTTTTTTAATTAATGTCTGTTGTGAAGTATAATAAGTAGTTATGAAAAAAAAAATGAGTTCAAACATGTTCTTAGTAATGACAGTATTAAGAAAAAAAATATGATAACTGTCTGTTATGAGTTCCGTTGGTAGTAATAAAAAAAAATCCGGTCAAGTGCGAGTCGGACTCGCGCACCGACGGTACCGCACAAAATTGTAGGCATGTCATAAATCATGGGAATATTTCATAAATCATGGGAATACCATATAAACAAAGTCCAGTATAAACTGACACGCAATCGGTATGCACTTTCATACTAAGTGAGTGTCAGTTTATATTGGACTAATTTTTTATGTGATGTAACTACAAATTAACGGTTTTCGGACTTTTTCCTTTACTTGTGCTACAAGATATTGCTTCTTGCCAAATTTCATGTTTCTACGTCAACGGGAAGTACCCTATAGGTTTTGATTCCCTTGAGATTCCCTTCAATATGCGGCATAAACGGCAGTATCTTTTGATTGCGTTGACTTAGATGTTTGATTTTTTCACTGATCTAAGGGATTGCAGACCTTATAGTATTTGATATTAATTTCAACTTGATACCTTCACGCGTTCCTGAGAAAAAGGGTCTTGACAGACCCACAGACAGACAGACAGACGGACAACAAAGTGATCCTATAAGGGTTCCGTTTTTTTCATTTGAGGTACGGTACCCTAAAACTGAACAAAATAAGTAGGTATAAGGAAAAAAGCCGGTCAAGTGCGAGTCGGACTCGCGCACCGAGGGTTCCGCACAAACTTGTAGGCATGTAAATAGTTCGTAAATCACGGGAATACAATATAAACATAGTCCAGTATATACTGACACGCAATAAGTATGCACTTTCGTATTTAGTGAGTGTCAGTTTATACTGGCCTAATTTTTCATCTGATGTAACTACAAATTAACGGTTTTCGGACTTTTTCCTTAACTTGTGCTATAAGACATTGCTTCTTGCCAAATTTCATGATTCTAAGTCAACGGGAAGTACCCTATAGGTTTTGATTCCCTTAAGATTCCCTTTAATATGCGGCATAAACAGCCGTCTCTTTTATTTGCGTTGACTTCGATGTTTGATTTTTTCATTGATCCAAGGGGTTGTAGACCTATTTGATATGAATTTCAACTTGATACCTTCTCGCGTTCCTGAGAAAAAGGGTCTTGACAGACACATAGACAGACGGACAACAAAGTGATCCTATAAGGGTTCCGTTTTTTTTTTTCACTTGAGGTACGGAACCCTAAAAATGATGAAGAGTGACTATTATGAGTACAAATCGGTAGTAAAACAAAAAATAGGAATAAGAATTGTATGTGAGCCAATATGGACACGGGTACAACTTGTTTTCTTCTAGCTAGTCCGTTACCAGCGACAAGCGAGGAAATACAAGCTCGTGCTAGCCGAGTCGCGGCGCCGCAGCCTCGGCGCCTGCGCGTGATTTATAGCGGAGGGAGGGGCAATGCAATATTACCTGAGTAAAGTATCAGGTAAAGCCACAAATCGAAAAATGCTGTTTGTTACAATTTGTTAGGAAATTAAGCATTTGAATACAGTTTACATTTCCTTAGCACAAGGCATAACACGTACGTGAAAGGAGTAGGTATATAGCACCTATAAGTTATCAATAACTTATATAGTTACATTTTTTTTACTTTTCTTGTACAGTAAGTAGAGGACAGAAAGAATTATGTAAACTAGATTTATGTAATAAGGTCCAAAAGTTATACATCTTTCTGTCCTCGACTGACCCTAATTTGAGTTAGTTTCATGGGATCTTTTGAACCTTGATGGAAATTGAATCGCGATTGGCAATAATCAGCATTGAAATAGAATTCCCAAGAACTGACGTTTTTCTAGCAGACTGTAGGGGAGACCGGGGATGGTTGACAATAGGTGCAGGTTGACTAACTATCAAAAACTCGTCCGACGCAAAGGCCTTGAGTCAACCAATGAGCCCCCGCTAAGCGGGGGGAGGTGGCGGACTCTCGTGCCTTATTGGTTGGCTCAAGGCCTTTGCGTCGGACGAGTTTTTGATAGTTAGTCAACCTGCTCCTATAGTCAACCATCCCCGGTCTCCCCTACATTTTGGCAACACGCACTGCGCAAGTGCTGATTGCCATAATATGGTCTCCTAGGGTAATTTTCGCGTGGCCGGCCGGAAGGGTTCTTTTGTAGTAACTGCCCTTACAGACCCCACTCAACTTTCCACTCAGCGCTTATAACTAACACATAACTTTTCAAACACTGTTATTATCAAAATACTTACTGTTTAATTAACATAAAATGTCAGATCACCCGATCTAAAACTTCTATTTAATAATGAGCGTTTTAAATAGTTTAGCGTTTTGCTCATCAATGATGATTTTGCATTAAAGTAATTAAATGCAATCTATGAACATCGCGTCAGTTGTTTATTTCGCAGCGCGGTAAAAAATCTGTTAATTCACCAAATTTGAACAATGCATGAAGAACCGGTGCCGCGGTGCCGCGAGACCGGAGCAGACTCAATTACACTCGTAATTTGAATGGTGTTGCGGCTGACTCTATCGCGGAGCTGCCCGGTGCGCCATTGCATCCTCGTATTTATAATAATATAATAAATAATAAAAACTTTATTAATAAAACTTAATGATATTGTTTACATATTGCTTATGTTTACATAGAACTAATATTATTATACGTTTGCCTGAACTAGGATGATCCTGTTTTTCAGGCAATGATAAGCTTACACATTAATTATTAAGTATTCAATCGTTAAATTCACATACTAATTTATAAACTCGTACACAAAAAATAAGATTTTAGGGTAGGTAATACATTATTTTACACTCACTGAGAGTTACAAAAAATGATTAATAATAGTGACAAATAGCTTCTTATATCTAAAAAAGTATCATGGCATAAACCAGGCTTGGTTAGAGATTGAGATAAGTTTACAATTCTGCTGAACGAAAATACGAGCTAAGAAAACCTATAGCTTCATTTAGGAACCGTCAGAAATTTTTCTGTATCCTCGTAGGACAAGTTTACAAGAGCTTTATATAGGACTTTTTACATTCAACTAGGCTTTGATGATATATGCATAAGTCTGGATTTAGCCTATTGTATAGACGAGGACCTAGAAACCAAAAAAATCTCGTTGAAAAGGCATGTTTAGTTCCTGTGAGTTGTGAGCAAACTAAATCTTTCCGCCTTTTGTCTGTTATTTATATGGGTAATAGGGTATAAATTTCAAAGCAACCGCATTCCCATCAACCGAAATTGGGGGTTGCCTTGAATAAATTTCAACTTCTTTCACTCGATCATTTAAGGTTTCGCTTTTGTTTGGCAACATCCCAAACGGCTAATATTTCGATATTTTCGGCCCGGCGTGGGCGCTCCGTGTCGGGTTGTTTTGACCCGCAGCCGCGGCCCACGCGGTCCGGGACCATCAATACCCGTCTCGTTATACTTGCTAATGGCATCCTCGGGCAGCGCGCCGCTCACGTGCCGGGCTCGCGGTCGCCGAGATCGTGGCGGGGCCGTGTCGGCACGCGCACGACTAATCGCCGGCGAGCCGCAATAACGGCCATTTGCATAAGTAACGAGACAAACGCTTTGATCGCCGCCGCTCATTCCTCGACACGCTTGTTCCTGTTGCATTATGTAATCAGTGCGCGGCGTAGCTCGTCTACGGGCCGTCTACCGTCTACGGCGTAACGGCGCGGCGCTACGGCGTAGAGGCGCGGCGCAGGGACGCTACGCGTATTTCGCGGAAGTAGTCATTAAGGGAACACGAGCGGAGCAGCCCGGGGGAAACGAGGTGCTTCCTGAAATACGTTCGCGCTCATCAATTGCTTTTAGCAATACGATTCTAATAACGTAGGCAGGTACTATGGGTATGAACTCGTGCCTGCTCGTATGTACAGTCAAGGGCATAAATATATATACGTTCCCAAGATCTCAAAAATATCTATACACCTTTATGCCACTGGCAATAAGGTCCATGTATACATATATTTGACGCGATGGCTGTATAGATATTAATGCCCTTGACTGTACAGACTCAAGAGTTTAGAGGATTTGGATATTTATACAGGGTGGAAAGTTGAAGTAAGGACCGCCACGGAAACCTTGCAGGCTCGCGAAACATTCTAGCGCTCTATTAGTAATTGACTCGGTCCTATGATACAGTTTTATGATCCTTCAGCATTATAAAACTGATTGGCGTAAACAAAAAGAGTAGGTATGTACTTATTTATTTTCCCTTTTTAATTCCTTTACAAACAAACTGCATGAAAGAGTTTTTTTTTATTTGTGACTATACCGTTGGTTGGATCCTTTTATTTTCTTTTTGTCAAAGAATTTGAAAGTTTTAATATTAACTAAGATCAGGGTTAGTGTTGTGCTTGACCGAACGTACCCTAATTATAAACATTAGCAATTCAAACCAATTAGAGCCGCTAATCCGGGCGGCCGGGCGCGGAGAAGGTTCTCCCCCATCAGCGCGCCCCCGAGCCCCCCAGCCCCCCAGCCTCCCAGCCTCCCGAATCCTTTACTTGTTTGAACATGTTAATCTGTTTTTTCTTTTAATCTGTAAATTTCTAACAGAAAACGCCGGCGAGGTCAAATATATTTGCCAAACAGAAACTGCGCAACAGACGACCAGCGGCGGGGTCCTATTAATCAAACACCAAAACAAGCTTTTTTGGGTTGACTAGCCTAGCCGGTCTTCGCACTCAGGGGCAATTAACGCAGGTGAACTAACATTATCAAGTTCATTTCGTTTTAGGAAACACGAACGCCCACACTCAGTTTAAACAATCGTAAGTCAGTGATAAAATTTATTTTTTCGATTAATAAAAATGTCTAACGCAACAACAAAAAGCATTGCCAAATGCCATACGAATATTAATAAAATACTAAGTGCTAAGTTATTCGGATTTGCATATTATAATATAATATAAATGAATTCTAGAAATCTTAATATATTCACTAAGTAAGTGGTCCTTGGACTACGGACGCCGGCGCGGCAAGTGCACTCGTACGGTCAACAGCTTTGATTGTTGAGCCACCATAGAACCCTGCCATGACGATAGCGTCAAGTCGAGAGTAATAAATTACGTCAAAAATGGTTATTGGCTTCCTACGACACGACATAGTTAATATTAATGCCCACTAATAAAGTTGTTGACCGTACCTGCGACAGGTGGCAACCCCATCCACCTTGGGTCGTGATTCTTTTCCGCACGTGTCATTATAATTCGCGCATTCCCACAATATCTTATCTCGATAGAAACACTAATAATTTATTACAGAATTAATATCATGTGATATAAATATCAGGGGGACAATCTCACACAAATTGACCACTAGGTCACTAGGTAACTAAGCTCTAGGCTTGTACTATAGCGTGTGCTAGACGGTTTGAAACCATGGTTTTAAACCAAGTGACCTTGGTAGAAGCGAGCGGCTACACGGTTTCAAACAAGCCCATTTGTTTGACATCTGCCAAGGGCGTTTAAGGTCATGCGAAATTTGGTTTCAAACCACCTGTTTGAAACCGTGGTTTCAAACCGTGTAGCACGCGCTTATGGTCTTAGCAACGATATACATACTTGTAAGTTATTATATAGAGAAATACATACTTAAATATATAGAAAACATCCATGACTCAGGAACAAATACTCGCGCTCATCACGCAAATATTTGTCCATACCGGGATTCACTACCAACTAGGCTAACCGCGTCGTCATAAACAATGAACGATATATTTTATTTAATAACATTGTTTAAATATTGAAAGCATTCCACATTGCCGGTGACACACATTGCGTATCTTAATTATAGCGTGGCACTTTCTTATAGCTCCTGTTAAAAAACTCAACCAACGTCAGAATTTGATCGACGGGGCCGCGAGGAGTAACGGCACCGCGCCGTGCCGCAGGCGCCCGGGCTGCGCGGGCGCAGGGAGGCGAGTTATACCACGCGTAACATGCGGGTGACGTCATAAAATAAAGGTGGACATTCACGGTCAGTTAAACTGATCAGTTAACTGACGTACATCCAGAAGCTGACCTTGAGTTTGTATAATTTTAACTTAAGATTTCACATTCACGGTCAGTTTTGGATGTACGTCAGTTCAACTGATCAGTTTAACTGACCGTGAATGTCCACCTTAATTGTGATCGACGCGGCACATGTATCGGTACTTAATTACCTGGGTGGCGCAAAGTAAGTACCTACCTAACGATAATTTGTTAAATATTCACAACGACGGTCAAGGCCGTTGGGAAGCATTATTGATTTTTAAAAACGCTCGTATATTTTAACGCAACATAACTAATTTACCTAATTCACTTTTACGGCAGCAAAAACATACCTATCTACTCCCCCGAGTTCGTTTCACGGCTGGTTTCTCTTAGCTTAGCCCCACCGATTTCAATGAAATTAAGATCCAATGCTCAACAAGCTTTTTTAAAAAGCCGCATTAAAGTCATATATAGGTAATACTCGTAATAATGTTCGGAATCTGTTTTACAGTTTGTAATGGCTGTGCTTTTTAGTAAAACAACAGCCTAGGCTTGGGAAAATGTTGGTAAATTATCCAGGAAATAGATACAGATTTAGGTGTTGAGTTATTGTTTCAAAGATGGACGCCATTCCACTCCGGCTAAATCGGGCCATAAGGCGTAGGTCTGTACAAGGGAGTGTCTGTGGCAAGGAATGTGTGAAACAGCATGCAGTGGCTCAAGTAGTTCAGTATTTAGGTTAAGATGAGTAGACTTGGTAGAGTACCTACATAAAGAAAACGGGTACAATGCTTAAATGAAGTAATTTTAGAGCTTATTACACCTTCCTGAATAATTAAATGACGAGAGAGTTATCTTCATCTCATTCCAACGTATTACTGCGTCCCTCTTGTCACTGACTAATTCAGAAAGGTACTTATTCAGGTAGCTTTAAACGCCTGCAGTAAGCGCGCGGCAACAGCACCAGGCAAGACGTGAGCGGAGCGGAGCGTGGTGCGACGGCCATATGATACAGATAGCGTGGTTCTCGTTCCGCCGACGTTCTGCTATTATAAATTATAAATTAAATTTGCTAATTTATTGTTTTAGGTACGGCTTATAATGTGTGGCGGAACCAAAACTTGCGAGGCACGTATGGGAAGGCGCCTTTGAGCACAGTCAAATAGTCAAAAACCGACTCCCGTTGGCTCGCGCCACGGCAGACTCCGGTTGAGGCACGCCTCGGGCTGAGGCGCGTACGCATTTGAGGAAATAGAGCGAGCCGTGCACACCTTTAGACTGTTTTTCCATTTCCTTTCATTTACCTTCCGGGTGCAGTAGCGTTTACAACAATTTTATCGGCTTATACCTACGCATACCGGCGCGCGGAAGTGGATGCCGGCGATGATTTATGATTGCACACTAACAGTGTTATTACAAAAACTTAAACAACCGTTGAACCCTTATTTAGTAAATGTCAATCCATAGAAAACTATCGTTTTAGACTTATGTAAGGCGTGTCTAAGTTTTTTATACTAAGACCGGTGTCCGGTGGAGAGTGTAACGGCCGCACTCAGAGACGTCAATTAACTTTTAAGTTAGATTAAAGTTGCTGCTGTCCCTTTCTTTACTATAGCAATAGAATAAGACGCAGCAACTTTAGCGAAACTTAAAAATTAATTGACGTCTCTGAGTGCGGCAGTTAGTTGCTGCACGTGTCGATCGCTTCTGCCGAACCGGCCGCCATCTTGGACTTCTTTTTTGAGAAGTGAAGCGTGTAGTGATGGAGTTGAGCGCGACGGAGTGGTCGGAGCGTGAGGCGATTGACACTTTCGCCACAGTTCTTCAATCTACCGAACAATTAATTATATATAATATAAAAACAACTGATTTTGGCACAAGCCCTGTGGCCGCCATTAAAGAGAAGAAGAAGTAGACCGTAAATGATAGTAATCGGAGATACTGGTCACCTACTCCATTAGGTACACAGACAATATAAACTAAGGTTATATTATCTGTGGTTACATGCGTAGTTTTTGCGGCGCAGCAAGGATGGCGCGAGGCCGGCGGGCGGCGGCCGCGGCATTCTTGTCAGATCACAGGTTTCCTGCGCCAAACCACTACGTCAAGTGAAGGTAAAGTATAACATACCTAACTTCGTTATTTTTGAATGAACAGAAAAAAGGTCACTAAAGTGCGTAGCAAATTATCGACGTAGCGATTATTCGTATCGGGTGTCTCCGAGCTATCCAGACCGCCAGCACAAGACAGTTTTGGGTGATTTTCGTTCTTTAAACTCCCAGTTTCCCTAAGATTAAATATTATTTATTCGTCCTCCAAGGGCAAGAGTTAGTCAAGAGCAAACCCATTAGGTATCAATAAAAAAAAGATAAAGTTAAGTAGGTAAATGTATTCGCGTACCACCATAGAGCCCCGTTGCAATGGGGTAACAATTATGGTTAGACGGTAGAAGGTAGATACGTGAATACATTTATTTGGCTGAAGTGTACGTCTCGTAAACGTCATAGATGTTTGGTGTTCAATGAAACGCAATAAGAGTGTGAAAAACATTTATTTATTTACATACTTACTACTATTAAATAAACTTGTTACTAGTTTCCGAACGCTGCAATCGCGAGCACCCCCTTACGGATATGAATGAGCATAGACACACACCGCACAATAACTAAAATGCTATCGATTATTTTAATTGATGTATCAGTGAACGTTACTTAATAAAACAACCAATTACAAAGTGTTGTTATCATTTACATTACAACCCTGGCGACGAGGATCGTGAAAAGTGAATCTACATAACAATGGTGAAGTTATCTAAAGCACTTACACAAATGGTAGAAACCATGCAAGGCATGCATTTACAACAAGCCGCATTACAAGGCACTTCAAAATCAAGGTACAAAATCAGTCAGTGGCATTTCCTTACAAATAAATGAATCTTTTAACAGTTAACTACAAAGATTACAAAATTACATAACCTTAAAAGGCGTCACATGTGAAGACACGAATATATAGAATATTACAGCACCAAATACGCCAGAATCTAAAATATATGACGAATTAGTAAAACTTTTGGAAAATCACATTGCACCCTAGCCAGGCGAAGTTGCACAACAACACCAGCTCTGTCTCAGAGCACAACACGAACACGAGAGCATTGCCAACTATGTATCCGGACTAAAGAAAACAGGGGGTAAATGCAATTTGAAACACACCACATTTGATATACACCTTCGAGTCCAATTTATTAGAGGACTGCGAAATGCAGAAACTAAAGATACTTGAAGATGTTCCGATAAAACATTTGTCTTCTTCTTGTCTTTAAAAAAATGGCTTCTGTCCACTTTAGTAGACAATTTAGCCAGTGTCAGTGTAGATTAAACCGTGTACTACGGTAGAAATATATTTAAATAAAATTGGTGTGCGGTAATGTGGAGAACTGTGGCGAAAGTGTCAATCGCGTCACGCTCCGACCACTCCGCCGCGCACAACCATGAAACATTTGATGAAATAGTGAAGATCGCCATAGCCATCGAGACATCAAACTTTGACAGTAAAGAAATGGGACCGGAAATACAACCAAACATAAATAAGGTATCAGTAAAGGAATACAAAAAAAGCCGTGGTAGCCTAATGGTTTGACCTGCCGACTCTTAAACAGAGGGTCGTGGGTTCGAACCCGGCCTCGCACCTCTTTTTTCGATGTTTGGAGTTAAAATTGATGTACCAAATGTTTGGCAAAGATAGATGGACCAAACCTTTCAGAGAATGGAGGACACAGTCTGTTTTTTTGATGGCATCGCCCTACAAGGTCATACATACATGCAGTTGTTAGAAAGAATTAAGACAGTATTCCAGAAATTACAAAAATGTGGACTGCACCTAAATAAAGATAAATAATTTTTTTTCTAAAAGTCCGTTACATAATTGGGACATACAATAAATGAAAAAGGACTACATCCTATGCAAGACAATAGCACTCGTCCGATTTCCATCACTCTTTAAATGTAAAAAACTCTTCTAAGTTATAAAAAGATTTTGATATCAAAAAACTCTTTGACTTACTACAAAATATAGACTCTTTCTTTAGATTTTTGATTGTGAGAGGTAACTTATTGTAAATTTGTACAGCCATGTGATGTGTCCCAGTACTAACAATTTTTAAATTAGTAAAAGAGCTCAGTAGTTTATGTATTTCTCTTTACGATGTTTAACTATACGATTAGTACACAACGCAAATTTTCTAGCAGGCATTGACTTTGAAATACAACTCAGGAAGACGACGGAACATGCGAATGCTTTTCAAGATTACCAAACACTACAACTACATTTAAAGATGCTCTCACAGATGACGACGCTTTGTACTTTAACCAAATTGCAGAAATGCCATTAACATTGCAAAAAAATACAAGAAGCAACAATACAAGATCCAGACCTACAAAGTAATATCTTGACATTCAATCGGACAACGGCGATCATAAGAGACAGCATGAGTTTTCTTTACAGAATAACTGCATTTTTTATGGTGTAAGAATCGCTATACCAAGGAAATGACATCCTCAGATCTTACAAGAACTGCATACTGCTCATACTGGGATTGTTTAAATGAAAGCATTAGCCAGAAGTTATGTGTGGTGGAAGAATATTGATTCTGACATTGAACATATGGTAAAACAATGCAAAATGTGTTGTTTGATGCAGAAGAACCTTACTAAAGTACCAATACATAGCTGGAACCTTGGAACAGAATCCATATTGACTATGCCGGACCGTTCATGAACCAATATTTCCTAATTGTTGTTGAAGCCTATACGAAATGGCTGGAGGATATATTAACTACATATAGATGTAGTTGGTATAACCTCCAGCCAGCAGCAACAGCTATAACAGCAACAGCTACTATTAACATACTCAAAAAGATATACACTTCTTATGGCCTACCAATTACTCAAGTTTCCGACAGCGGTAGACAGTTTAGATCAGAGGAGATGCAGACGGTTTTTTTATTTTTATTTATAATCTTTATTTATTTAGAAGCTTTGTTCAACCATGAACATGTCAGCTCCAGCTGGCCTAGATACAACAACACTTACAAACTATAATCACACATAAAAATATCGCTAAATGAAAAGAAGACAAAGAAAAAAGCTACCAAATTTGAATACGCTTATTTAGAAAAAAAAAACCATAACAAATTTAGCAACCTCTGACAGAGGCTCTGCCAATATGGATTGGAAGATGCCGAAACGAAAAGGAATTCAATCAAAATTCACAGCACTTTGTCACCCATCAACAAACGTTCAGGTGGAGAGATATGTACATCACAAAACTTAACAAATCAACCGAGCAGCACCGCAAACTACCGACGTCGCTAGTTAAATGGTGAAACATTTCAACTAGGCGCAGCGGTTCCGGGGATGACCACATCCACATACACACAAACTCACAAAAGTCGCACCTCTCTTTATAATAGGTATTGGTTATAGGAGTGTTTAAGATCAGTTTTCGCCCGCGCGTGGTAGGTGGTTTACTAATGTTTTACCAAAAAACGATAAACTGATTCATTTCACAAACAAATCATTTGGTAAACCGAAAAAAAAAGCGGTTTGCCAAATGATTTGTTTGTGAAATGAATCAGGTTGTAAATGTTGTTTGGTAAAATGACAGGATACCGTGGTGATCATATGGCCATTTTCTCGGGAACTTTTCAGGCTAAAATATACCCTACGTCTATGATTGCAATAAGGGAAACGCGAAACAAAGGGAGACAATAGAGGGCCTGTATTAGTAGTATACATTTTATATCGGTCGAGGGTCAGCTTGCCACCCACGAGGTGGAGCGAACGATCTGATCGCGGGTCGCAGGAAACTGCTTGATGCGAGTAGCTCAGGACCGATCTCGGCGGAGATCTTCGGGGAAGGTCCGAGTTCCCTATACGAATGCTACATATATTTGATAGACAGCGTCAGGGTTTGGCCTGGCGGTCGGCGGCAGCGCGCTGCTTCTTGAGGTCGCGGTAGGCGGCGACGGCGGCCAGGCGCGCGCGCTCGCGCCGCTCCAGCTCCAGGGCGCCCCCCCCGCCCGCGCCGCGCCCGGCCGCCAGCTTGCCGGAGGCCGCGCCGGGCCCGCCCGCCAGCTTGCTGGACAGCAGCGAGGCCGGCTGCAGCATGCTGGACAGCAGCAGCGAGCGCCGCCCCGGCTGGACCGTATATATAACATGAGTAGGATAAAATCAACATTACCATTACCATCGTTGTATTGTCACCCGAAGAATATCCAAGGATTCTCTCACAACTGGCAACACACTGCTGTATTCTTACTCGTTTTAAACTCCTTCTACACGGTCGGAACAACCACGCAACTCAACCAAGGTCATGTTGTCCTGGATCGAGTTTTTTTAATTGCCTTAGACAGACAAACAGGCAGACGGCCCACCTGTTGGGAAGTTGTCACCGCCGCCTGGACATTTGCAACACCAGAGGCGTCACTAACGCGTTGTCGATCTCGAAGAAATTTAATGACACCCTTTAACAAACAAACCTTGGTTGAAGTGCTGCGCTTACGACCAAGGTAAAATAGAGAGCGTTGAGTCGGCCACCCTGGGTCAAGGGCCTGCCTTGTTTGTGGGATATATATGTATAACAATTAATATAAGAGCTATGGCCACTCGAATTTTTGGTTTTTCGTAAATGACATGGCATGATCACTGCTAGCCGCTCGCGGTTGAACTGAAATTGCTTCCAACTACACGACCGTGTAGAGTAGAACAAACAGTTTGGTTGGCTCGACCAAGGACACAGTGGTCGGGTGGTCGTACCGAGCGTGTAAAAGGCGCATTGGACGCGGTGTAACAAGCGAGTGATATAACAGTAAGCAGGTAAGCGGTCCTCACCCGGGGCGCGCCGGGCGTGTGGGGCGCGCGGCGCGGGCGGGGGAGCGCGGGCGGCGCGTGCGCCACGGCGCCGAACGGCACGCGCTCGTAGCGCAGCTCGCGCGCCGCCGCCGCCGCCGCCGCCGCCGCCTGCGCACACGCGGACAAACCATCATGGACAAGTGCACTGCCGCGTGTAACATATTCCTCCAACCGACACCCGGTGAATTTGCCGAGCGGCCGTTTTGAGTTCAAAAGACGATCCATCAGCCAGTTTTTATCAAACACAACAAAATTCAAAGTTATGATTAGTCAAGTATTGATTAGTTAAACTGAGTAGTCATCACTAGTTTTATATATAATTTAAAAATTAATTTAATTTTGGTTGTATTCGGTTCTTAGTATCTTAAATCGCTAAGAACCTATGTAAAGTAATATTTTTAGAATTTCTGACTTTTTTGTGTTTTTCTCTAAAAACAACCTATAGCATGCTGTGGTTGTCTGTAATTAGTGTAGCATTTAGATTTAAAACCTAGAACATTTTATTGTTTCCCACTAAACAATGTATACACTGTTGACAATCCTAAATAAATAAATAAAAATAAATAAATAAAAACCTCTGACTGCTAAGCTAAACTACTCGATATATTATACATCTTTATTGCGGAATAATTGCTCAGAGACCGGGAAAGGCAAATCCAAACGAGATGGTGTTCGAAATATTGTGAGCCGATGCTCGCAGATTAAACAAGCGATATGGGCTTTATTATTTTTTACTCAACAATAAAGACTTATATTGCTCAACAATATTATATTATTGGTTTAGCATTTCGTGATTTAATAGCAATCTCCAATTCACCACCCTTCCTACAATCCTACCCACCTCTGCCTGCTTGGTTTTCTGCTGCTCCTTCTTGAGCAGGGCGCGGCGCTGCGCCTTGCGTAGGCGCTCCCCCTCGCCCGCCCCCGCACCCGCGCCCGCGCCCGCCCCCGCCCCCTCGCCCGCGCGCTGTGCGGCGACGAGCGCCTTGCGGTGCTTGCGTTGCCGGCGCTCGCGCTGCGCCGCGATGTACTCGCCTCTGTTGTCCGCATCTTCTAAATCTAACTGAAAACCAGTTTCAGAATATTTTTCTCACGCATGGAGAAGACGAGCGGGCAGCCAGTGCCCCAGTGACTTTAAGCTTTTATTTATAAAGCATTTTAAAATTAGCTGTGACATTTGCTTCGTCCAATAACCAGCTTATTTTATGCAACCGATGAAATACTAATACAGTGTGTTGCAGGGTTCCAGAAAACAAAATCACCTCATCAGAAATAGCATTTGAATAGCTTCTGTATACAACATCTTGTGAGACATACATAGACTGTTAACTACATTACCCTTCTTTTTGCTTCACAGTCGAGTAAAAATAACTGGTACGTTGCTAAAAACTACCAATGAAACAGAGCTTTAGATGCCAAAAACGCAGTGATGTCTTTCTATCATTATTGTTAGAAAGACAATCACATGATATCACCCAAGGACAACCATTTTGCCTTTAAAAACACTATTTTAGGCAGGTAGGCAATACGCAACAAAACCATTACCGACGCGTTCATACTAAATTTACAAGATTTGTATGAACACGTCAGCAATGGTTTTTTAAATACCAAAGTTTTTTAAACTACGGTATGTACAAACATTTGTTATATACCATTTTGAACCTTATTTAATCAGCTAACGAATTGAATAATAGCAATACAATTGGTCAACTAGTTGATTGGTTGTCAATTTTGGTGAGTCACATTTGTAGGGAATCATATATCATATTTGTAGTTTATTTGCCGGTACTGTATGTATAGGACTTCAAAAACTAGGTACAAGTTAGGTACGACGACGAGCGCAGCGAGGAGGGGTGTTAGGTTGAACTGCGACCATTTACCGATATGCTGGCATTGTAATAGGATTCTGGCAAAAACTTGGCTTTATGGAACTGCGAGCATTAAGGCAAGTTATCATTAGGACAAGATATTTATAGTACTACTAGCTTTTGCCCGCGACTTCGTCCGCGTAGAAGTCGTTTATCACTGCTCTCTCGGGAACTGTTCAATTTTCTGAGATAAAAAGTAGCCTATGTCATTCCTCGAAACTCAGGCTATATCGGTTTAAAGATCTTTATTTCTCAACAAGAATTACATAATTCACTTATATGAGAAAATTACAATTAACTTATACGTAATAATTTTTGTAGGTGAGCAGAAAACATTACAACATTAATAATATGTGTCGCTAAAATAAGTTGTATGCAGTAGATTTTTGCTAAGTGGGTAGAATTAAATACGATGCATATCAGTTTCGGCCGGAGCGCGCTGCGTGAGCGCACTTAGTGACGACTGAGATACACAGATATAAAGTTTGTTGTGGCGTCCGTCTATCGGGTACGCTGTGCTTGGTGTTGGAGTCTAATTTTACTTTTATTTTGTCGGTTTTTAGATTATTATTATTATTATTATATTTTTTTATTATTATTGACAATAAGTAAGTCGTTTTACTTTATTCTATTTCAGAAGTAATTGTTATTATTTTATTTTATTTATGTTGCTGCATTAATAAGTGTCTCTTTAGCAGTTTCTTAAAAGTTATCATAGATTTGGCGTCTTTTATAGCGTTGGGCAATTTATTATATAGGTTTGCTCCTTCATACAACACACTTTTTTTACCGTAATTGGTACGCGGGGCACGGGGGATGAGATGGTTCGCATTTCTCAGTTAAATTTTTTGTACATGGTTCTTTTTTGTAAAGGAGATCTGTACATGGAGTTCTTTGGATACTATTTTACGTATGAGTACACACGTGTAGTAGATATAAGTTTGATTGATGTCGAGGATTTGGGTTTCTTTATATATTTTAGATGTTGGAGTGAGGAAATCGTATTTAAATAAAACTTTAATAAGCTTATTTTGCGCTCTTTGGAGGATTTTTAAATGAGTATCTGCTGCAGTACCCCATATTTCTATGAGGTATTCTATATGGGGTTTAACAAGTGTGTTATATATCAGGTAACGAACACTTTTTGGAGACAGCGTACAATACTCCAAAGAGATCCGGTTAAAGCGGTTATTTTATTTTTTATCTGGTCGATATGCGGGCGCCATGTTATTTTTTTGTCCAAAACGAGACCAAGATATTTTTCTTGATCAATTCTTTTAATTGGTTGATCATTAATTTTTAAGGGTTGGAGATGTGTTAGTTTTTTGTTTTTTGCCGCGAATATTATGTAGCTGGTTTTAGTTATATTTATTGTCAGTAAATTACTTTGGAACCATTTGTTAAGTAGGTTGAGGTCTCTTTGGGCGTCATTGATAATGTCCTGTAAAGAAGCACCATAGTAGAAGAGGCTGGTGTCATCAGCATACAAAGTGGGGTCTCCTTTTAGTCCAATCTCGTTAATGTCGTTTACGTATATTAAGAAAAGTAATGGTCCAAGTATTGAGCCCTGGGGCACACCACAAGAAACACTTCGTTGCTTACTTTCGTATTGGCCTATTCTAACTATCTGCCTTATATATCCATACTAAATTTCATCGAAATCGGTTCAGCGAATTAGCAGGGAAAGCTTTACAGACTGACAGACGCAAAAGTATGTCTACTTTCGTGTTTATATAATATCAAGTATAGCAACCCGCCCTCGCTTAGCTTCGGTTATAAGTTAAAATATAGCCTATGTCCACCCTGAAACCTCATTCTGAATATCACTGAAAGAATTTTAGAAATCGGATGGGTAGTTTCGGAGATTACCCCCTACATCCAAACTTATTAAGTACCTCTTTCTCCTCTTCTTAAGTAAGTAGTTTATCGTTTTTACCCTGGACACTATCAAATTGTCTGGGATAAAAAAGGTGCCAACCCAGGATAACAACTACCTGTGTGACAATTTCATCCGAATCCGTTCAACTATTTAGGCGTAACTGAAAAAACATCCCAACATCCATACAAACTTTATTTAGCGTCGTCGCTGGGGTCGCAACCGATTTTTCATCGAATTTCTATACAAAAACAAAAAAAACGGTCTATAGCTGGGGTTCGAACCCGCAGTCTTTGCGTAGTAGGCCAACGCTCTAACCATCAGCCTATTCAGACGGAAGCAGCCGCCCCGTAATTACGAACCATTGCGCGAGAATTCTTTTTGCGTGAAAACACGGGGAAAACGAATTTTCCCAGACATGAGACCTAGCTAGATCGAATTTTCGCCCCTGTAAACCTCCATGTCGCTAACTTTATCAAACTCGTTGGAGCTGTTTTCGAGAACGTGAACTGAGTACAAATATATATATCAAATATATAAACGCAATCTTTGTTAAAAAGTACAGATACAGTTTTCATTATCGTACGTATCATGCATGATGGGATAGAAACAAATTTAAACCATACGATTTTTTTAACCCTTTTGCGAGAACATACAAAGGTGTTATTAAAGGTTCTGCCAGAATTTCCAAAAACGCGAAAACTCATATTTTATATAATAAGTACTCTACAAACGTATTTCCAAAATAACCAAACTCTAACAAACCTACACCCTCAATTTACGGTAGTATTTCCAACATCATCGAACGTAATACTTTTAGTTTGTAAGCAGTAGCCAAAATAAATTTTCACGTTCCTAACTTAAAAATTGACCAAGTATTACCCCCATTTCATCCCCTTAGGCGAAGTTATGCAAAATCACCGAAAATTGTATTACTTTATTTGTTAACAGTAGCATATATACCTATTTCCACGTTTCTAACTTCAAAACGAAAATAGTGTGTTTTATTTATTAACAGTAAGTAGCCTATATACCTATTTCCACGTTTCTAAATTCAAAAATGAGCAAACGCCCATACAAACTTTCACCCTTCCCGTTTCTCCCCCTTAGGTGTAGTTTTTCCAAAATCACCTAAAGTGGTATTTTTTATTTGTTCATTTAGCCTATACACAAATTTCCATGTTTCTAACTTCAAAAAGGACCAACCTCCTTCCCATACAAACTTTAACCCCCCATTTCATCTTCTTAGGGGGTAGTTATTCAAAATCACCGAAAATAGTATTTTTATTTATTAACAGTAGCCTATATACATATTTCCACGTTTCTAACTTCAAAAATGACCAAACTGCCATGCAAACTACCACCCCCCATTTCATTTCCTTGTTGTTTTAAAACTTCAAAATTGACCAAACTCCTATACACACTTTCATCTCCCCTTTTAATCCCCATACGGGTAGTTTTTTCAAAATCGCCTAAAGTAGTATTTTTTATTTGTTAACAGTAGCCTGTACACAAATATCCATGTTTCTAACTTCAAAAATGACCAAACTCCCATACAAACTACCACCCCCAATTTCATTTCCTTAGGGGTAGTTATCCGAAATCACCGTAAGTTGTTTTAATCTGTTAAAAGTAGTCTTTTTAACAGTTTTCACGTTTCTTACTTCAAAATTTACCAAACTCCTATACACACTTTCACCTCCCCTTTTCATCCCCATAGGGGTAGTTTTTCAAAATCGCCTAAAGTAGTATTTTTTATTTGTTTACAGTATCCTGTACACAAATTTCCATGTTTCTAACTTCAAAAATGACCAAACTCCCATGCAAACTACCACTCCTAATTTATTCCCTTAGGGGTAGTTATCCGAAATCACCAAAAGTTGTTTTTTATTTGTTAACAGTAGTCTTTATAACAATTTCCGCGTTTCTAACTTCAAAATTGACCAAACTCTCATACACACTTTCACCCATCCGTTTCATTCCTTTAGGGGTAGTTTTTTTCAAAATCGCCCTAAGTAGAATTTTTTATTTGTTTACAGTAGCCTATACACAAATTTCCATGTTTTTAACTTCAAAAATGACCTAACTCCCATGCAAACTACCAACCCCCATTTCATTCCCTTAGGGGTAGTTATCCAAAATTGCCTTAAGTCGTTTTTTATTTGTTAACAGTATTCTTTTAGCAATTTTCAAGTTTCGAACTTCAAAAAGGACCAACCACCACTCCAAAAGGAACTACCACCCCCCCATTTCATTCCTTTAGGGGTAGTTTTTCCAAAATTGCCGGTAGTACTTTTTTTATTTGTAAACAGTAGCCTATAAACCAATTTTCACGTTCCTAACTTCAAAAATGTCCAAACCCCTATACAAACTTTAACCCCCCATTTTAACCCCTTAGGGGTAGTTTATCCAAAATCGCTAAAGGTGGTATTTTTCATTTGTAAATAGTAGCCTTTATACCAATTTCCACGTTTCTATCTTCAAAAATGGATGACTTTCATATAAACTTCCAACCCCCTTTTTACCCCCTTACCCCTAAGGGGGTAAAAAGGGGGTTGGAAGTTTATATGAAAGTCATCCATTTGGAGATGAATTTTGAAAAATCCTTTCTTAGTGCACCCCTAGACCTCATAAGGAACTTACGTGCCAAATTTGGAATCTCTAGGCCCAGCGGTTTGGGCTGTGCGTTGATATGTCAGTCAGTCAGTCAGTCAGTCAGTCAGTCAGTTTCTTCTTTTATATATTTAAGATTTAACTTATCTTCGTTAAAGCAGTTTGTCATGACAACTATGACATACAACTTTTGTCATGACAGAATATTGAAACTATAGTTAACTGATTTTGTCGATATTTAGGAAATATTTCTAGAGAATTGTCTATATTGCAACTATAATTAAACAATTTTCCGTTTGTGAAATATTAAGCTTTAAAGTGCTAATTTTTGTTAGAGCAAAGTGTCCTTTTTTATTGTAGTGCAATCAATTATCAAAACCGAAATCACTTGTCTTGTCCAACTTCTTTCTCAAAGAAAGTTAAGTAAACATGGAAATGATTAATCAAAATAGGAAAACAACGCAAACTCGATGTTCAGTCACCGTGCTCCGGGCAGGTGACTGCGAGATACAGCAAACTGACGCGTCTATTTGGCGAGCATTCTTTCATGGCTAGCTGAGGTCATTTATGATACAATAAGTAGCCAGGACAACACCTGGGAAAGTTTGAGTTATGTGCATTGGTAATATCATTTTTCTTTTAACAAGAAGTTACTCAAGTATTACCAAATTTTTGGTATCTGTGTGTGTTGCCATTCTTGTATAATCTGTAATCTTTGTTTCGTATTTTTTTTTCTTGTGATCATCAAATAAATGTTTCTATTTCTAAAGTTACTGTTATATATGTGCAATGTGGGTAGATTTGGTGATAGTGAATAAAAGAAGGTAGATGAAGAAATCAGTCTGTCATCGTGGTTCTGCAACTTCCACATGTGCTCAGCTCTGAATTAGTAAGTTATAATAGTGGCGACTACGTAAACGGGACTTAAGCGTGTATTTAAAGTGTATAAAGTGTGTATTGTAGTGGTAAAAGTATTATTATAAACATACTAGTGCAAAATGGGTATAAAATTTGGTGAGTTTGATATAGCACATGGCTGTTGGAAGAACTACTTAGAAAGGTTTACTTTCTGTCTGCAAGCAAATGATATTGTAGAAGTTACATTATTTTGTCATGACACGGCAGCATAGGTGTGTAGTGAGACAAGACGAACTGACAGGGTAGTCCTGATCGCCGGGGCGGCGCAGCGCGCGCACGGCGCCGTTGATGCGCAGCGAGAAGGCGCGCGCCGCCTCGCCCGGCAGCCGCCGCAGCGCCGCCACCGGGTTGTCGTCGCGCCCGCCGCCGCCGCGCTCTAACAACACAACACAACCGCATCACTTGCTAACTTAACACTACCTACCACAGAAAATTGTGAAAACACAGAATTGTATGATATTGTTACTGCTTGAACAAACTCAATGGACGTCCCGGTTACTAACCTGCAGGGTGTTTAGGCTTTTTCTTCCCGGCGGCCCTTGCGGCGGGCGCTGCGGGCTGCTGGAAGGCGAAGAGGCGCTGCAGCGAGCGCGGCACGGGCTGCTCGTCAGGGTCCGTGGGCGGCGCGTTGATTTTGTGCTTGATGCTGCAAAACCACGCGCGATCACAACAAACACTCCACGCCACACACATACACAACGAAAGTGCACCTACATACTTACCTTTGAATACGTTGGGCCTGCTGTTTCAGCGGATCTTTTACACCACGATGTTTTTTAGCTGGAATTTTACGACCCATTGTGAAGGAAATAAGCCAGCGTTCTTCCAAAAATATAACCTTTTGCAATGTTTACGATCGTCCGTCCGTCACGCCACGCCGTCACTTTGACGTTTCTCCGACTTGACACTGACACTTTTGACAGATCTGGAATATGACCAGGTACAAAAATTTTACAATAAGCAACAGAATAAAAGCAACTTTATTGTTCAAACATTAGGTTCAAATCAAAGAAAATATTTTCTTTATTTTTAAACTTCGACCAAAGACATTAACATAGATAATATGGTTCTTCTAGGATGCATTCATATGGACAGTATTTTAACGTGGTTAAAGTTAAACTGAAGTTATTTATATTTGTATAGAAGTTTAACATGGTAAAATGGAATATTAATTGTGGTTTATATGCACTTCCAGGTAAAATTTAAATTTTAAATTGTTTTTATCATTTGTTTAACACGATAAAAAAAAATTAACATAATTTTCGGTCGATATCCTTTACCATAACGAAATCGTACTCAAAAATGTCAGTGGTTAGCGCATCCACCAATCGGAAGCGATCAGATGATCGTGCTGCATCTGGAGGGGACGACGAAGGCAAGGCGACTGCCATCCGTCGCGAGCGGAGGGAGGGGGCTTGTTTTTAGCAGCAAGGTCGTTCTTTGTGTCAAAAAATTCTTACTTCTGTTGTGACGAATACTCGGTTCATAATAATATAGTGTGTTTGTGTTCCGTCGCAAAGGTCGTCGCGCGCGTATGTCGTCCGTAATCGATAGTTATTAATTAAACCAACCCGTACACTTCGATCGTTCCAATGAGTCTGGGAGGACAGAGCACAGATGGATCAAATGCAGGAGAAATGTTCGTCCAATTTAACCAGGATTGCACGTAAGTGTTACACCATACGTTAGCTTGGGAGTCGGAAGGAGAGCGCCAGGGCTGCGGTGCCGCCCGCAGCCCGGACCCAAGGCCGAGGGCGCGGGCGCGGGCTCGTTGCGACAGCGCCAGCGCTCACTGCTGCGGTGATGCAATATGTCATTGCCAGCTGTGTCGCAACGGCGGGCCGCGACGCGTCCTCTGCCATAACAAACGTAGTAAACAAATATGGCGTCTTGCAAAAAAATTTGCGAGCGCGAGCGGGTGGCCCGTCCGTCCCCGGGCCCCCGCGCGCCGCCCGCGTCGGGCTGCGCGTCGAGAGGACCTGGTTATGGTAGCTGACGGCTGCACTCCAAACACAGCTGATTGTTGTTTTGATATTGCCTTATCAGAAGATCAGTTTATTCAATGTCAAATAGAATATGTGATTGTGATATGAATGCTCTGTACTCTGTATCTGAGAGCTTGGCAGCTCATATCTATGAGGCTGCTCCGGCCCGAGAGTGCTGTCCTTGTGATTGCGGCTTGTTATGAAACTTGTGATAACACCACAATACCTATTTAAATACATTCATTACAAAGCCCTATTCATTATTTCTCAACTATTTTGATATTTCAACATACTTTTGTCAGATAAGTACAAACAAAAGCAACAGTCAGAACTATCATATTCATGTCACTTAGTAAATTGCTTTTTATAGTTGTATCAATTAAATAGCAGGGTATTAATAGGCTACCTTTTTATTTTAAAACAACTTCACATAGAATGAAGCTATTACTAGAATTGTATTGCACTATGGATCCCATTTTCCTAAATTGGCTTTCCTCATGCTGCTCCTCAGTGGGTGACTGGGCTGTTACTTTTACCTCTTTCATTGTTTGTCTTTATTCTATATCATTAGATTTGTGAGTGATTAATTAAGTCTGTACAGCAAGCACCCTCGTAACTCAAAAGTTTATGAACCAAAAAATCTGAAAAATTCCCAACATATTATATTATTTATATTTTACTGGAAAAATGTTCAAAATTTACAGTTTTGTCTTTAATACTCAAAATAAACCTTATTGCATACGAATTAAGAAAACGCAAATCTATATTTACCAACCATATTATCTTAAATACAGAACCCTCAGTGCGCGAGTCCGACTCGCACTTACTGTTTTTTTGTCCACTTTTAAAACATCAGTTACATTGGAGCTTAGGCGGTAGGGGAAGTTGTATATAATAATAATAATAATAATAATATTAAAGTTATTAAAATTAATTATATAACTTATTAAAGGTGTGAATATTTAGAAGTTTTCTTGTATTTTATTTATTTATGGCTTAGAGCATAATGTTAATGGCTGTAGCAGGTGAACATGCAGACAGAATGGATTTATTTAAGTCTGTAGTTGTTTTTGGATAGCTTCAGGAGCAACAGAAACAAATAACAACAGAACAACAGAATTCTTGGTCACCAATTCAAACAACAACATAAATAATGGTGAAATTGGTGAAAACCATGTTAATTGGCAACATTTTTTTTTTACCAAGTTCTAAAAAAAGGAGGGTCTCTGTTTGACACCTATGTATTGTATGTATGTATCTATTTATGTTTATATCTTTGCGATTATCTCAAAAACTACTGCACGGATTTGCAAAATTCTTTCAGAAATATAATCCTCGTACTTTTGAGATGGTTCTTAGATATAATACACTATGACTTTCTTGCGGTTTGGAGTCAGTTCATTGTTGTTTTAAAATTTAATTTTTGCTCTTGTTGGTGCAGTAATTGCCACTTTGCGATGCAATGAAGTGTGACGGTGAGGTTGTGTGTCGTGCCGCAGGTCGCTGGTGGCGGGCAGCAGCAGCGGCTACCACCTGTTCGCGCTGACGCAGGACGACGGCGTCGAGGAGATCTACGCGTCGCGCTCCGGGCAGGACACCTGCCTCGTCGACCGGCTGTTCAGCTCGAGCCTCGTCGCCGTCGTCACCGTCGCCGCGCCCAGGCTAGTGTCCAACACACGCGCAACACATACGCACACACGCACACTCGCACAGATTACCAGACGTATGTGATAACTGATAGCAGATGACATTATGCCTACTATACCTACATGTCAATACTTTATACAGGGTGTCCCATAAGTCGTACGCCATATTGACACCGGCGAGGTAGACCAGCCCCAAACGGACCGAACCAGCCATTATTTTTTTGACGGGTGGAAATGCGTTACGCATTATCCCCACACCGGACCAGCCTAACATGACCTCAGTAAAAGAAGAAAAATAAATAAGAAAAAAGAAGAAAAATATCTTGAAAACCATGCGATTTCAAGATATTTCCAGTTTAAAGTTTAAATTGGCAAAAAACTTAACTTTAAACTGGCATATCTTGAAAACTTGGTTTGGTGCGTCTTAGGCTGATCTACCTCCGCTGTCAAAGTGACGTACAACTTATGGGACACCATGTATGTATTCAACAAGTGTCAAATTCAGGTGCAGCTATTGTCATGAAGGCTTTTTATGGCATACAACCTAAGGAGTTAGATGGAATGCTTCTGTCTCGCCCCCGCACCGACACAACACAACAGGTCGCATTATACTTACTCTCGTTTGTGAATGCACAGTTATTGTACGGATGGAATCACCAAAATAAAAAGCACACTCGGATAATACGTGATTATTATACCAAAGCTTCTTACAGACTGAAGATACAAAATCAATATAATGTTTTATTAATAGTTATACCTATATATATGTAGACTTTTTTTTCCGGATATTTCCGGGACCTGTTCGCGCTAGGGTCCGTTCACACAGACCGGCTCCGGAGAGGAGAGCAGATTTTTATCACGTTGGAAACAGAGTTTTGAGTCATTGTAATAAGGTTTATTTTAGCATGTGCACTTTTGTCATTAAGAACGCTGGAACAATTTTTGCACATGCAAAAATAAACCTTATTACAATGACTCAAAACTCTGTTTCCAACGTGATAAAAATGTGCTCTCCTCCGAGCCGGTCTGTGTGAACGGGCCGTAAGGGTGAGCCCGCGTCATTCCCGCATATATTTTCGGTTATTTCCCAACAGTTTGCGCGGCGGTGAAACGTTTTGGCACTTCATCTATAAGCACATGTCCAGGGCGCTGATATGATGTAACAATCACCTTTGCCTGTCACGTTCTTTGACTAGTTTCCTTAGAGTACGTTTTGAAAGAATTTCGAAGGTTAATACATGGAATGACGATTATTATGAAATTACACTTTGAAGTCATTAATGCTAGTCCAAACCGACGGAATCAATGTTGTCAGCCTTGTACTTGTGTTTTGGTTTAACGTGTCAATTGTCATTGAACGCTGTAGCTATACTGTGTTTGATGGTGTGTGTACAATGGCAATCGTATCTGCTGCTGCTAGCGCTGGTCACAGTTGAGACAAAGGCGTCCCGGGTGCTGCGGAGACTCGTGTTGTTGTGGAGCTGGTCCCCGCGCGCACGCACGCGTTGCGTCACGATGCGCGTGCGCAACTACACGCAATTTGCGATACCAATTAATACTAACTACTATCTGTGCTACTTCCACAAACCGCTATCGTGTTTGATTTATTCGCCAGAATGAACGCTCTAAGTAAATATGACGCAGGCTACGAGCGTAGTGGCCTACTGCGATATCGTAATTGTATTGCGAGCCAAATGACTCGTATGTACCGGAACTGTGGCCTTATCGCTCAGCGCGACCGATAGCTATGTCCACACCTGTACGCTTTCATGTTCAACTTGCGCTTTCAAGATTTCAATATGTCTTGCGTCAAGCGCTTGCAAAACGAGGGTGACACTGAATCTTCAATAAAATCCAATGTTTTGATTTTATCTTCCGCCATTTTATTTGCAAAATGTTGCACGTCGACCCAACGGTGACGGATCAGCGTGCGCTACGGGTATGCGCTGATATCAAACCAGTTTGAGCGCAAGCGTTATTGCATGCGCTGTGGTTGCAGAGTCATGCGTCAGAGGAAAGCGCAAGTTGAACATGAAAGCGCACAGGTGTAGACATAGCTGATCGGAGCGGTGGACTCGGTCGTCACAAGCCGCTGGTAGATTTCGACCTAAGGCCAGTGTAGGTAGCATCTTGGATGCTGAAGCTGCGTTTAGGGCACGTTTAGTTTACGGAGGCGGTGGGCCAGCGAGCCGGGGCGCTTCCGCCGCGGGGTTGGTGCATCGTGCCGCGGGGGGCGACGGCTATTTCTGGCGGCTGTCGCGACGTGAACTTGGCCGTGGCTCTCTGTTACACAACCGGCCTCGTCCCCCGCACCAGCGCCAGTTTTACGTTCGGCGCTCGCGTTTCCCTCGCGCGCTGCTCGCAGGTCCCGCGCCCAGCGCACGGACGCCGCGACATTGGGTCCGACCTCTAGCTAGCTATCGCGTAGGCGATAAATAAAAGTTTTCGGTGCAATGTATCGTGTTGTTATTTTGGTATCGTTTCGATGCAGAGAGGTCGCGGGCGCAGCTGTTGTTGTCGCGATACGCGCGCTGAGTCACGCCGAGCTGACGCCGCTCCGCTACTGCGTATACGCTGCGTCACACGCACCCTTTCTAACACCTTTAATTTATTTATTTATGCCGTATAAATTTGCAACTAATAGCGGCCGAACTGACGTGCAAGATAGCCTACATTATAGCTGTTCTAGTGAGTGGTTTTTGCGATGAATGAGCGAGGTGAGCGGCGTGACGTCACGCACGCGTCACCACAGCGCTCCGCTCCTTCTGATTGCGCAGATGTGTAGATGATCGCGGCTGCGCGGGCGCCGATAAGGCCTCGTTAGCCGCGCGTTGTTTCCAAACAATCGGCAGCCCTCGCCGCGGCACGTGCGCTCGTGTAACATGTTGCGGGGAGTGACGCGAGCCGGCGCGAAATGCCGCGCTAATCCGGCTCGTTGTAGCGAGATGATGTTTGTGGAAAGTAATTAATTTGCTTAAGTAATAATTAATTCCGGAAAAATGTACAATGCTATTGTTTCATCCAGTTCATCAGACCCGTCCTAATCGGGGCTGCTCGGAACAGTACGAGTATAATTAATTGATGTAATCTAAGCGCATATCCCCGCGATGACTCACGCGCAAGGAAAGTTACCAAGTACAATGGGTTTTGTCCTTTTATGTCCCTCGTTCCTGCAGCTATTGTCGTGTAAAGTAAATAACACGTGGAACAGTTATCGGGCGCGACGTCACGCTCATTATCGCGATGTTCAATAGATACCTACCTACCTACCTAAGGCAGCGAATTGTTTTTTCAATGTCGTAGTTAAATTATATGCCGTCAAAAGAGATAGTGTTCTGGATTTTAAAAGTATAATTTTTAGATGAAATAGGTATAATTATTTTTATTATTGTTTGAGTTTATTTAATGCCTACACTAATAAATATTATGCTTAGTTACCAATGAGGAAAGACTTTCTCTGATGGATGATATTAGTTATGTCAAGATAGGATGACCATGACAGTGCTTGATAACAACAACAATAATCAATCGTTTATTTAAAAAAAAAGTAAAAAAAACATTTATTGCCACTTAAGAAAATCATCTGTGGTTTGAGTAAGATAGAGTCGGTGTATTGGTTGTCTAATGATTGGTGTAACAACTTTTTATCCATTTACCATTTGCATAATTTCTGTTTGTCTAAAACTACTCGTCATAACTATTCACTTTGCCTAGTTTAGTATAAAATCACTCTTCATAATCAATTGAATTAAGTATACTTATAATTTCAGTTTTTCTAATTTTTATTGTGCATAGTATCAGCTTGCATAATATCCGTATTTTCTAATCGTCTATTTGTCTAAGTATGCATAAATAGTGTTTCTGATAACTCTCAAGGCTCAAGTTATTTATAAAGTGCAAAGAGTTCGGCTCTGGTACTCGACGCCGGGCGCTGCCGCGACACGCTCGCTGCGCTCGGTCGATTCGTGCTTGTGGTGGTCACAATTGAACCTAACGCTCATCATCGCTTCGCTCGTTGTCGCACCTAACTTTTAAATTCCATTTATTCAGACTACATTATTATTCAGACTAGATTTGAATGTTGCTGGTTCGTAGAGTACCTACTTAAGTAACCGTGGCTCGCTCGGATTGCAGGAAACTGATCGTGTGCCACTACAAGAAGGGCACGGAGATATGCAACTACAGCTATAGCAACACCATCCTCGCCGTCAAGCTCAACCGCTCGGTGAGTTTACAATTTTTGAAATCCTGAATAAAATTTAAAATCATTTATCTTTAAAGTATAGATAGGGTCCTAAATACTTCTCTTGTTCTACTAAAAAACTGGTCAAGTGCGAGTCAGACTCGCGCACTGAGGGTTCCGTACACACTTGGCCGGTTTTTAGTATTTGTTGTTTCTCTATAGGGTTTGTTCTATAATGATAGCAAATTTGACGCTTGTATGTATTACAGCTTTAACGATAGAACAAATACAAGAAATACGTATTACGTGTACTAAATTAAAACTTAAACGGTCTAGTATATTCGAAGCAAATTGCTTGTAACATTACAACTGCAAATGAAGTTCGTACGCACAATTATTGAGAAATTTCCTATTATACTTTAAATATATACACTTATTATAGGTTTTCCTGTAATCTATAGGTAAAGAACTAGTTTCAGTATGATTTTCAAAATTTTATACCCAGTAGTTTCGGAAATAAGGGGGAAATAGTAAATTTTCACCTATTTTCTTAAAATTAAATAAAAATATTCAAATTTCAAAATTATTTATTGTATGGCTATAGGTACCTACATAAGGTGATACAGTAATAATAAATAGTTCCTGCTATAGTCCACCATCCTTGTGGTGTACAAAATTTTACCTTAACCTAATGTACCTACTACATTCAGTTTTGTAAGCATTGCCATTAATAATTACCTTTGTTATTAAAAAATTCTTCAATAGAGTAAAACATTTTCCCTAATAACCATTTGTTAATAGCTTTTTAAAAGCATCATTGTCAAAACCCTTAAACATGTCACGAATATTAATCTTAATTGTCATATTATATTTTTTTTTGTGAAAAAATTACTGCGAACGGAACATAACTGGCAATCTTGATTTGTTTCGTAAATTTCTGTTACATCTACTTTTTTTTTCAAACAGTTATATGTTTCTTAGTAAACACAGCTATTTCTTTAATATATTTATATACATGGAAGTGGAAGTATTCCGTACTTAATAAAGAGGGGTTTGCATGATTCCCTCTGGTGTGCACCACAAAGAGCTCTTACGCAACGTTTTTGCATTCTAAATGCCTTCAACTAATCGGTAGAGTTGCCCCAGAATACGATGCCATAGCTCAAGCGTGAATGAACCTAACCAAAGTAAGTCATTTTGCCCGCTTCGATTGGTGAGCTATGTATTATACTACCTAATGGGTATATAAGTTTAGAGAGCCTGGTACATAGCTCATTTATATGTTGCTTCCAGCTACAATGTTTGTCTATAGTAAGACCTAAAAATTTAGTATCCTCAACTTCCATTATGGCATCAGAACCATGTGTTATATTCATTGGCATGACCGATCTGCGGCTAGAGTGAAAATGCATTATATTTGTTCTACTATGTCATCTAAAGTATTAATTATGTCACATGGATACATATTTACGGTAGTTGAGCATTTTCTGTAGCAGCACTATCGTCCGCAAAGAGTATCATTTGATTATTTGTCTGTCTCGGTAAATCGTTTATATAAAACAATAATAGTAGAGGTCCTAATACGCTGCCTTGTGGGACACCTTTATTATTTAGTTTATAGTCTGACTTTACAGTTTTCATAAGTTTCGTGGTCTAGCTATTGCCTTCTGTTGGTAAGGTAGCTTCTTAGCTAATCGAGAGCTTTACCTCGTATGCCATAATGATCTAATTTGTCAAGTAATATATCATGGGCAACACAGTCAAAAGCTTTTGACATACTTATCTGTGAATATCGCAGATACGGGTAGGTATTGTTTCGTAGAAAATTAATAGCTCGATTTTCTTTTGCCCGAACACGATACTTCGATTCTCAGTAACGCGAATTTTTACTTCTTCGAATTTTCGTTTCTCCGAATTTCATTACTTCGATTATTACATTTCCGATTTTTAATTGAAAATATGTTCAAATCTACGAAGTTTTAATATCCCGAATGCACTTTTCACAGAATAGGTTTTCCCCGATTGTTCAGTTAACCGATTGTTTAATTTCCCGAATAAGTTTCATTTCTGTACGCGGTTTCACACAAAGTCGGAATATAAAGATTTTATGATTTCTTATTTATGTTTCGGGCGCTTCGCCGGCCGCTGCCGCGGCACGCTCGCTTCGCTCGCTCGGCTCGCGTGCTGTTGTGGTCACAGTTCTAACCTAACCTAACCCAACCTAGTGAGGGGGGTATTGGTTTTTTTTATGGCGGGGGGCTTCGCCCCCCGAGCCCCCATTGTGGGGGGCTTCGCCCCCCACACCCCCCTCCGCCTACCTATCCCACTCCGCCTTCCTAAAGTGTGTCTAACATTCGAAGTCGAAACCCATTCGAAAAGTATTAATTAGGATTTCCAACTATCAGAATCAACCGTTTTCGGTGAAACGTTTTCGAGAAACAGAAAATTTTGCCTATTAATATTCGATGTATTGAAAAAGCAGCAAGTGAAATTAGGAGAACTGTGGTTTCGGACAACAGATGACTTCGAGTAAATGAAATTACAAAGCAATGAAATTCTAACTATCGTGATTCGAACAACTGGAAATTCTGACAAACGTGGTCGGAGAACCGAAATTCGAGGTATTGACTTTCTACGAAACGATAGGCACCCCGCAGATACATTATTTATATTATCCATGCATTCGCATATAGTTAAAAAAATTAATATAGCAAATTTGTTGACTTATTTTTCCTAAATCCATTTTGTTCATTAGTTATAAGTTTATATTTATCAGAGTACTTTATAATTCTATTATACATAAGGTGTTCAAATAATTTTGAAAATATCGGAATAAATGTTATTGGTTTATAATTACCTAATTAAACAACTTCATAACTATTTATTTAAAAATTGTAAAAAAGCATACATTTGAGATTCTCACAACGAGCCCTTTCATTTGATATGTCACACGATATAGTTTGCAAAACTTTTTTTTTTCTATTTTTTTACTTTGTAAAAGTGGCCCCCATGTATAAAATTAATTTATTTACGTTACACGCTCGTGTTTGGGTCACTGACTTACATGTGTGTACCAAGTTTCAACTCAATCGGTCCGGTAGTTTCGGAGCAAAGCGGCTGTGACAGACGGACGGACAGACAGACACGCGAGTGATCCTATAAGGGTTCCGTTTTTTCCTTTTGAGGTACGGAACTCAAAAAAGAACACGAAGTTACAAAACTAGTGAGGTATCGTTTGTTGGCGATGAATGCCGGTAGCTTTCAGCGCTTTGCGCCTCATTAGCTTTAATTCTTATAGTTTTCCATAAAAACATTCTCGCTACGGTTTAGGCTTGTATCTGTTATACAACATTAGTTACTACCTGCCAACAAACTGCCGCCCAACTGGAATTTATGATCTATTTGAGGATTCCAAGGTATCCGCCGAACTACGTCCACCGCCGGACGGTTTAAGTGTAAAGTCGCCGTCAACAGAACTTGTGATTGTGAACGATTCACCATGATTACTCGATAATCACGTACTTTAAGGGCCTGCGCAAACCGGCGGAGCGCAGCGCAGATCACTTTAAATTTATCAATGTATATTCTTTTCTATTTTAATTACAATAAGGTATAAATTTAGAGCCGCAACCGCAGAGTAGAAATCCCCCGTGATGCTCCGAGGTCGGTCTCAGAGCATTAAAATTTATACCTTATTGTAATTTAAATAGGGAAGAATATACATTGATAAATTTAAAGTGATCTGCGCTGCGCTCCGCCGGTTTGCGCAGGCCCTTAACTTTTTCAACGCTATGTCAAATAAAAAGTAGAGCTAATGTCAACCTTAATTCATACATACTCAGGTTTATTTTGCGTTGTCAACCATGACGGATATTTCCGTCAATGGCGTTGAAAAGGTTAAAGATCATGTGAGGTCTTTGCAATGATTTATACACTAGATCATTATTTTTATATTAAGTGTAAGATGAAATAACTATTCAATATACATTATTTTGAATAAAAACACGCTTGGTGAATATTTGAGGTTATGTGTCAAACAGTACTAATTTGTTTACATCTTTTCCAAGTTCTATTGACGGCGACCTTAGCACAATTAATTCTCCTGACAGATAGGGCAGCTTAGAATATAATTCAAATAATGCAATTCATTTAATGCTTCGCGTAAATTGATGCAGATTTACAGCGATCGTTCGTGCTAACGATCAGGGTTCTATTCTACAAAAGTTGCCATAAAGTTCAGGGAATTGACTTGAATTGAATGCGATATTCGTATTGTTTGCTATTTATACCGAATCGTCACTTATCACCAGTCTTGTCACTTTGGTGAAAAAAGAGCCTGGAATAATAAATAACGACTTGTTTCTGCCGTTTTAAATCGACTGACGAGATGACTGAAGATGACTGACGCGTCGCATAGTCATCGCTACTCCGTGAGCGGTCAGTGGTGCATTGCAGTAGTGGTGCAGTGCCACGGCTCAGCACGGTTTCAGCTTTCGTAGACACAGCTGCGGTCATCATGATTTTTAACCTTTTGCCCACCGCAGTCTGATATATAAGACACCACACCTTAGCTAATGTGAACCATCCTTAAATATACTTAGGTCTATTTCACGCTGTCAACCATGACGGCTATAGTCGTCAATGGCGATCAAAAGGTTAAAGATCTCACTTTTAAGAAGGATCACTTTCGTATATTAAATACATCTGATAGTTCAGGCCCGAATTAATGAACTGCGCTTTTAGCGTGGGGTCAGACATGCGCAATTTTACGAGTTATGTCGCGAAATTAACGTCGCATTCAGTTTTATATAAGTAAAAATTATAATCATCGTGTCAATTACAACCAGCGACTCACAACTCTCAAAATTCTGCTCGTGTGGCCTCACCCTTTCGCTGACAGAGTCGGGTAGTCGTTTAGGGCGTACGCTAAAACACACTCGGGCGCACGCTTGGCGGGTCTGTAATGAAAAATAGTATGAGCGGCGCCCTCTGGCTGGATTTTTGTATGAAAACGTCCGGAGCGGGCGCCGCCCGCGCACCCTCGCGTGTTTTAGCGTACGCCCTCTTTTGGTGCGCATAAAAGTATGAGTGACCTAAAAGCATTATCAGCATCAGCGTCATTAACCTTTGAACATCACGGCCGATTATAATTTAACGTGCCCCTGACCTGTCGCCGGGGCGTCACCCCGCTGCACCGCGCACGCAGCACGACTCGTCGCCGGTCGATGTCCGCGACACGCAAACCGTCGACGTGGCGTTCAAAAGGTTAATCAGTATCTCGTGTGTGGCGGCGCAGCGGCTAATCGTGTGCCTGGAGGAGTCGCTGCACATCCACAACATCCGGGACATGAAGATCCTGCACACGATCCGCGACACGCCGCCCAACCCGCGCGGGCTGTGCGCGCTGGCGCCGGCGGCCGAGCGCTGCCTGCTGGCCTACCCGGGCTCCAGCGCCACGGGCGAGGTGCAGATCTTCGACGCCGTGCACCTGAACGCCAAGTGCGTGCTCAGCGCGCACGACTCGGGGCTGGCGGCGCTGGCCTGGTCGGCGTGCGGCCGGCGCCTGGCCACGGCCTCCGAGCGCGGGACCGTGATCCGCGTGTTCGCGGTGCCGGAGCGCGTGCGCCTGTTCGAGTTCCGGCGCGGCGTGAAGCGCTGCGTGTCCATCGCGTGCCTGGCGTTCAGCGCGTGCGGCACCTTCCTGGCCGCCTGCTCCAACACCGAGACCGTGCACGTGTTCCGGCTGGCCGACCCGCCCGCCGCGCCGCCGCCGCCCGCCGACCAGGGACAAGGTACGGACGCCGGACGCACAACACAAATTCACCTAATCCCAAACAAACCTCTAGACTGGTACTATAGGTACTAGGCACGATAAACGTACTTACATAAAGAAATACATAAAACATCCATGACTCAGGTTCATCACACAAATATTTGCCCCCACCGAGATGTATCTAAACCCGCTGTATTATTCAAGGGAATGAATCTCAAGGGATAGCTCATCACAACGAAACATTTGTCAATGCGTTTTGCGAGTAAATGAAAATATTGCGATTTCATTGTGTTGACGTGTACCTACTATAAAGTGTTAATCTGATTCTGAACTTTAAAAGTGGTTTTAGCATGGGAAATTGAATTTGACACAATGACTCCACTCCAAGTGACTCAACTAACACTTTGTGTCCATGCATCATTGCAAACGCGATGGGGAGGCTCCTAGTTTTGGCTTGTTTGCCCTTTGGGTATAAGATCTGATTATCTAACAAATCTAACTATTTAATACCTAAGTCTGAGTCAACTTCTATCTAACGATTCGAGTGGCTAATAATTACGAGATGAAATGAGTTCCGATCAACAGAAAAAAATGTAATACTATTGAGATTTCTCGAAAATTTTTCTTTATTTTCTTTGGTAACTCTCCCCTAATTCGTTTTTGTTGATTATTTCGGACGGCGTTAATAGTCCGTAGTATTCCGCCCCGCGTGTCTGTAGCGGTGTCGTGTTGCAGCGAGCGGCGCGGGCGCGGAGGGCGAGGCGGGCGGCTGGCTGGGCTGGCTGTCGTCGGCCGTGGCGGCGGGCGCGGGCCTGCTGCCGGCGCAGGTGGCGGACGTGCTGGCGCAGGGCCGCGCGTTCGCCGCCGCGCGCCTGCCCGCCGCGCCGCGCCGCGCGCAGGTCGCCGTCACCAACGTGGGCCGCGCGCCGCGCCTGCTCGTGGCCACGGGCGCGGGCGAGCTGTTCGTGTACGCGCTGGGCGCGGGCGGCGACTGCGCGCTGCTGCGCACGCACGCGCTGCTGCCCGCGCCGCAGCCCGAGCCCGACGGTCAGTGCCGCCCCACGCTATCCCCTTAGCCGTTCAACTCATTATTTTTTATTGGTCTTGACCGAGATACCCGTCTGTAGCATGTCTCACAAATTACACTTTTCTATAACTTGACGTTTACATTCACGTGTAACGTTTAAATTGATATTAATATGACTAAATATCAAGACTGAACTCATTATGGTGTCCTTAAATATGTTTAAATTGAACACCGTGGAGAATTTGCTATTTCGCGATAGTGTATTATGTGACTTCATCGTTTACTAATTTCATAAATGTCCACACCACCTATAGTCTATTGCTTTAGGTATTTAACAAAATGTAAACAAACAAAACCACATGACGCAGTTCATCAACCATTAGAAGGGGTCCGCTGATCCGTCAAAGTTCAAAGAACTGTTTCCATCGGCCGTTTAACATACCTGGGCAAATCTCCTGGCGTTTCAACCGCCGGTCATTACCGTTTTCAATATATTGGCGAAATCAATGACACCTACCAGCAAATGCTGATATAATCAGAAGCAGAACCGAGGGTAGTTTCTATTAGCATCAAAAGTTGCTGGTAGGTGTCATTGATTTAGTCAATATATTGAAAACTGTAATAACCGGCGGTTAAAACGTCAGGAGATTTACCCACCTACTCGCGTGGTTCAGTTTGTTTACATTTATTTTAAGTACCTACCTAAAGATATAGACTATAGCGTTTTGAGACTTCTAAAAAGAAGCTTATTTGAATAGTCAGTCAACATTTCTTTTGCCGCGTAGAAAAATTTATGATGTCGATACAATCTGTCGACGTCAGTTGTCAAAATACTGTATAAACGGTAAACTGTATTTGTTCCTGGTGAGTCCGCCAGTGAACGCGCTCTTGTGTAGAACGGGGCGGCGCGCCGCGCCCCGCCCGGCGCGCCGCCCCGTGTAAGTAGTCGTGCCACTCGCCACATTACTCGGCCGGGCGCCGCCGGGCCGCCGCCGGCCGCCGGCCCGCGCGGCGCCCTCGCCGCACATGGCCCTGCTCGGCCCTCCCGCCCGCCCGCCCCCACTCCCCCTCCCGCTCCCCGCATCGAACCCTGTTTCCGAAGCCTCGTGCAATCTCGCCTGGACCGACTCGAGTCTGAACCCGCGTTGCCCGACTCACTCTTGTATCTGTCTCCCTCATCATCATACTCTAATCGGTATCTACTTATTTTTATTCCTCTCACATGAATAATATTCATCCCAAAAATAATAACCCCGTATGGTATCGTATTAAATATTGTCATAATGTATCTGTATAATAATTAATATGTATTGTTATATATCGAATGTGCGAGAGTTGCGAACGGGTCGAACGTGCGAGTGGCCGGGCGCGGTTCGAGCCCGCGCGCCGAGGGTTCCCGCCTCGAGAACTCGTGTGAGAACGTTCCGAAGTCGCATCTGTCATATTTAGGATCCGTCCCGAACGTGACTCGTCTGACGCTCGTCTCGGTTCTCGTCACGGTTGTCGAAGATTTTTGGCCGTTCAGAAGCCTTATGTCCCACTGTTGCTATATTACATTAAATCGAATCTTTTTTATATAGATATTTTGTATAAAATATATCTCTTTTTTATATATTTATCGAAAAGCGTCCCTCCTAAATTGATATAAAGCCAGCCCGTGGTCGCCCTCGGCACGGCCACTCGGCGCGCGGCCGGTCGCGTGTGCGCGAGTAACGCTCTTGTCGGTGCAGTTCCGGCGGGCAACAGTTACGCGGGCGCGCTGCGCGGCCGGGACCCCGAGCGCATGACAGGTACGGTCCCGCACCCGCTTAGCCTCCCGAGCGCGACTCGAGACCCATATCGACCTCCGAAACCCTCACGGGCGTCCTCTTTGGCTCGATCCCCTCCCCTCCCCGGTGAGTACCGCTTGTGGCAGCGAGAGGCGCGCGCTCGCGGCGACCCATGTCGCCGGGAGCAGCGCGTGTAGCGTAAGGCGTCGCCGGTCGAGTCCGCGAGTGACGGTCGTGTTCCGCAGGGCCGGGGGAGGGCGCGCGCCAGTAGCGGCGCGCCGGGAGCCGCCGCGCGCCGCCAGGACCGCACTGTACATACACATTTTATACCAAATATATTCCTATGATAACGCTTCGTTTGATGTTTTCATTCGAGTCCGCGTCCGCCCCTAGTGTGTCGCTTCGGACGAGCAGACCGGGGTCACCGTACCTAACCGAATAGGTACCGGCGTAGCTGGTAGAAGAAGTAGATTCATATTATAATGTGCCCGGGCAGCCTCGCGTGATTTGTTCATGTTGCCTCTGCATTGGCGCAGACGAACCGAATAACTCGGTGGCCCCGCGGAGCCCTGGCTAGAGAAGAGCCCGGACCCCGGAGCACGGTGAGTACCTACGTCGTGCCTGTCGCGCCCTCCCTCACTGCCTGGATCTCACTCGAACACCGCATTTTGTTCACGGTTTCAATATGTTCTCGGCGTGGGTACGAAACGAGAGATGTTGCGGTTCAATACTGTTTACTTGACAATGATTTGATATTTATACCGGTTTGTACAATTAAAATACGAGTATAATATTACAGGATCATGATATTAAGTTAATGTTCTGTGGTATCTCTGCCATTCTTTGGTATTTTCTCTAGCTCTCCGTGGTATTCGCACTACGTTATAACGCGCATAGCGCTTACCGCCTTCCAAGACATTATTTATCTCAGGACCGCAGAAACAATGTACAAAAACCCAAAACACCACCTTTTACTTGGGGGTCGCCTTAATTGAGATTTTGAGCCTTGGAGACTGACCGTACAGTTTCTATTGCAGAATACAAAATAATACTATTGCACACAGTGAGAAATAAAAATAAAACAAAGAGTAACGGCCACTACATGAATGTTTCTTATGAAAAAATACAACAAAACATTAATGGGAAAATACAGCCAAAAAATAGCATAGCCTATATACAAACAATTTGCTAAATAGAACAGAGCATTCAGAGTCATCATCAGAGAGCAACTTGAACAATTTTAACACTCGCGTAATTTTAAATAATAAGTTCTAAATAAAATAAAAAATAATTGGAAAACTACAAATGGAACATGTTAGTTGTGTATAAGGAGTAGGTAACTCGGAGGGCGCTCGGCGCTCCCTTATTGTACGAGTAGTGTTGCGCACCGGGTGCTGGGTGTACCTAATTGTTGTAATTTGTTTGAATCTTTTTTCCATATAGATTTGAGTTATATCGCTAGCGATTTTAAAATTGTTGAAAACCGTAAGGTCCTTGACGGCGGCGGCGATAAGAAAACGCTGCGAGAAACGGACCGATGCCGAGAGATATTGACACCCATCACCCTCACTCACGCTTGGGCTCTGTCGCCCTCCGCTCGCGGCGCCGCCGCGGGCCTCGCTCGCCTCCGCTTTCAGTGTGCCTGCCTTCTTCGCGAGGGAACCGCGTTCGATTTCACGGTGTTCCATCCAAATCAAAGAGCAAAAGTGTTGTTGTTAACTTTCCAACTTTGAGAGTCGTTCGAAATTATTTTACTTGGACTCCCGATACCACAGTTTGCGGCTGCGATGGCCGGAGTCAAATCAAACGCGGGTGCCCCGGTGTTGTGGAACTTGGACTGAACCGACCGCGCCATTAGACGGCCGTCGAGACCGGACTCATTAGCCAGGGCTGGAAGTACCTAAGTCATAAATTATATATACATTGTACCTATGTAAGATTTTGCTAACATTAGCTGCGAGTATACAGTGTAACTAAGGGAAACGATAGGCTACCTACACCCATTCAAATAGTCGCCCCGAATAGTCCGTTGAAGTGTTCCGCCGCGGTCTGGTCTCGACGAGCGTCAGTGGTGCTGCTCTCGATCGCACCCGCCTCTCGGGTCTCGGAGGCGACTGTCGAACGACTTCCATCCGTCCCCCGCGGGGGAGGGACGGGAGGGGTCGGCGGTCCCGCCGAGGCCGGGGGGGCCGGGCGCGCCCGGGCCGCAGTGACGAGCGATGAGCGTGTGATGCAGAGTCGGAGCGCGCGCACGAGCTGGGCGCCGCGCTGGAGGGCTCTCCGCCACGCGGGCCGTTCGACCTGCGCGACCACAAGCACTTCCCGCCCATGCGCGCCGCCGCGCCCGCGCCCGCGCCCGCCGAGTAGCGCCGCCCGCCCCGCCCCGCCCCGCCCCGCCGACGCCTGCAAGTAACCATCGCGTCGCCGCGCCGCGGGCGCGCGGGGGCTCTGACCCACTAAATTTGTAAGTGTACGTCGGCCGTTCTCCGAGTACGCGGCTCCCACCGGCCGCGGCGCGGTGGCGCTCGAGGTGCTACTTGACCTAATCTTATCAAAAAGGATCATGCGACCTCAATATTCTTTTATGTATTTGATTTAACTCTCGAGGCGCTGAATATGTAGGCCGGTTGGCCCTTTCAAAATTGTACATTTTAAATCGTCGATGAATCTAAAGCTGGGTTTTTAATAGTGGTGGTAAAAACATTAAGTATTTGACTTGGATTCCATTATTGCAGGTGTATGACCGCTGTTGGAGACCCAGCTTTAGAACGATAAAATTGTAATGAATATTTATAATAAGTAATTGGTCAACGCGTTTGATGCGTGCACTCCGTCAACTCCGCCAAGGCTCGGTGGCGGCCCTCGCGCCGCTGTGGCGCTCGTGTGCGGACACCCGAGGTTACCTTGACCGCTTGACGGCATGTAACGTGTTGGCGCGACGGCACCACTCAAGGTGACTTTTAAGACGTAAGTGACAAAAGTGTATTATTTTCTTAATTCTCGTCGTGCGAGCCCCCTCCCGTAATTTTTTAATTTCTGTCTTCATTTATCATTTTTTACTAGCCACGTCTTTAAAGTCACATGCAGTATTCTAGCGCCCAAATTTAGTTGAGAATGCAAAAATATTCGGGCACCGCGACGGCGGCAGCGTAGTCGTCTTGTTTCTGGGGAGCGATGATGTAACATAAAAAGAGTTGGATAGCTTGTCTACACGATATGTCCAGCGCTGGATAGACTAGTTGATGCCGTAAACAATCCACGCCTGTGGCCCCATTTTCAAACAGCCTTACCTTTCATGTGCTAGCAAATTATTTTTTTGGTGCTGTTTATGGTGCCCCCCAAGACGTGATGCCCTAAGCAATTGCTTAATTTCCAGCTCCATCCAGCACTGGATATGTCGCGTGGACTGAGGCCGACACTCGCACACATAAATCTATTGGCGTAGTTTAAATGTTCCTCTTTTGTGAAGCGCCTATCTAGGAAACCTATCTACCTCTTTTCATATTACATCATTGCTGGGGAGTTTTCAAAAACAAGACTATTTTTTTATTCACATTTAGAAAAAATAATTTGGTTGGGACCATCATTGCAGACGATAAAAAAAATGATCAAGTGCGAGTCGGACTCGCGCACCGAGGGTTCCGTACTTAAATAGTTTGCACCAAAACTATTTCCCGAGTGTTTAGTACTTAATATATAAGTATTAATATTCCGACGCAACGAGTCGTTGCCATTAATGAAATAAATAGTAAAAATAACTTTTATTTTCTAGGTATGTGTTAAGTTCCATTTTAGGTTGCCTATATTTTAATAACGAATTTTAAAGGACAACTATTACGATGTAGACTTTATTGGTTCTTGATTTACAGATGACTAAAATGTTTATACCTACCGAAAATTGTCTAAGGCAACTTTTAGAAAATTAGCAATATTTATGGTTTTTGGAGATTGTTTTTTGTACGTACAAAAATGACTACCTACAAATTTGTAGTAATGGTGACGGAACCCTACGGTGAGCATGTTCCGACATGCTCTTGCCCGGCTTTTTTTATCGTTCAGTATGATGATCCCATCCAAACAGCATGTTTTAAACCCCTTTCGTAGTGAGCCTCGCTGTGGACCCGGTTTTCGTAAAACTATGTCTCTTCGGCTCATATTTATTTGAGACTTAAATTCTTTAGTCTAGGGTAGGTATGAGTACCTAGTAAAGATGGCGGTTTATTCGCTAAGCGCGTGCGCCAGCAGGGCTCAGTCGCGGGTACCCTCAGTTTGTAAAACGCGACTTTGGCGATCCACTCGCGCGTGCCGTGAAAAAATACAAAAAAGTGAAATTTAAAAAAAATGTATTACTTATCATAACAATAAGGACACATGAGAAGTGAGACACATCTAACTTGTTGACGATTTTTATATCGTTTCTATTTTGGGGGATTTTACAGTACAGCGTTACAGTGTAATATTTGTATGATATTTTCTGAAGAAAAACAATTAGGATTCATTCAAATTGTTAAAGCATAAGGTCGAGATCAAACTGCGACCGAACAGACTCGCGCTGTCAATTTATTCGTGTGTCTTTATTATTATGATACTAGTTTTAAAACTATTCAAACATTAGAAAAGATGCTTTAAGACATTGTATGTATACTTAGCTAATTAGTTTTACTTATGGTGCAAACTAGATAAAGTGTTGCGGGGAGGGACGGACCAGATGACGTACGGCCGACGAGGCGCTCTCGGCGGCGCTCCCCCTAGCTTGCCACCACCAGCGCCCGCAGGCGGCACTTATACCGCAGGAAGTGTGATCTCCTGCGGTATAAATGCCGCGCGGCCGCCGATCTGACAGCTGTTGTATTTATAGTGATTTAGCTGTGACTGTCTGCGAGGTTATACAATGTAATGTTCATGCAATAACGCGTTTCGAAGTTATTTGTTAAAGCTTCCCCAAAAAAAAAACCTGTAGGATCATCGGATAGATGATGTTTGTAAACCCGCAACCTATCAGCTCGGAGCCGAGCTTATATCGATGTACGTACCTTTAAAATTCAAAAAACGCACTCGTGTTCATTGTATATAGAGTATATATGATTCGAATATGTCGTGTTAAATGATAAGTGTAGAGTAATGAGCCGGGCCCGCGCGCGGGACTACGCGCTGCCTCGGCAGCCCCGCGCCGCCAGGGCTCCCCCGCCGGCTCGCGGGCCGCGCCCTGAGCGGCAGACAGCCCGAGGGATCTGCTCGCGAGCTTTTAATGAAAGATACCATTTCCAGAAGTACGTCAGTGTCACTTGATAATGACACTAAACTAAATATACTAACTTCTTTGATAAGAAGTTTCGTAAATAGATGTTTAGTTTATTATTTGTTTGTGTAAGTAGTAAGTTTTTGTTTGTGTTATTCTCAAAAAGTCGTTTTATCGAAGGAGTCCCATTAGATCTAAATATTTGTCTCATTTATGGATTTCCCCTTTAAATAATTTAAATGATTGTCGATTATTTCACCAAAACTTTGACTATTACTTTAGGGCCTACACAGACAGTCTGCATTGAAACTTCAAAAGCTGTCATATTGCAACTTAATATAATGTTATGTCAATGCACAAAACCCGCATCCAAACTGCAAATTTCCAGCCAGATTGCATTTCTGTACAGAATGCCTGCTGTTAAAAACTACTTACATGGGTTCTCAAGTAAATCTGGGTTATGATTACGAGTCGTTCTGTTTCTGGCTCTGGCCGGCTGAACGCTACTTCTGAAAATGGTTTCACCGGTCAGCTGCGGCCTGCAGCCTCACAGCGCTTCACGACTTTTAAAAATTGGCACAGAGGCCGTATCATGAACTCTTCAAACCTGCCAAAAGGACAGAGTTATAGCGTCGTATAGCTCTCCCTCTCGGTTCCTGGAATTTGGCTGGTTCTAAGAGTTCAAATACGGCGTCCGGTTTAAAGACGGAGCCATTTCTTAAAGTCGGAACCGCGGTGAGCGCGGCGGTCGCGGTGCGGCGGCGGCGCGGGCGCGTCGCGCGAAGCCGCTTGACGCCTAGTTACTAAATTGTACATATTGAATAAATATTTTTACAAAATCTAATTTAAAATTGTTTCATTGTTTGGTGAGTTTGGGAAAAATTTGGGCGCTGTTTAGGGTTTAAACTAGCGCGAGTCATCATTAGAAACAAAAAACGAACACTCGACGGTTTACTCACGTTTCAGTCAGGTAACGGTCTGTTTCGGACTCATCAACGAGATTAAACCGTTGAGTGTTTGTTTCTTGTTTGCTGTTAGGGTGTTTGGCGACGTTACCCGCCCATAACTGAAGCCTGGTGGCACTTCCAACTTGTTTTAGTTCTGCCTGTCAGCACGCCGAACAATTTTCGTCAATGTACTTACGCTACTTAAAACTAGTAGGGTGAGACACCCAATTTTGGCAACTAAAAAAGTTTTGACACTTCGTGATTATTGAATTACCTTGAAATAAAATCCATGGTTGCTATAATCGGTAGGGTACCAACAATATGGCAGTTTCTGCTGCACAATAATAATAAATTTATTGAGAACTAGCGACCGCCCTCGCTTCGCTTCGGTTAAAGTTCCCCCTCCCATTCCCCCCTTAATGTTGAAATACTCAATTTATCTCTTCATAAAAACCTTCTCCTGACAATAACAAACACAAAAAAGAATTAGCGGAATCGGTCTAACCGTTCACGCGTAATGCCGTGACCAAGGGAGATGGGGATTCATAATTATATATATAAATAGATGAAGCCGTGCGTCGTGTTCTTGAGTGCAGGAGACCACGAATCGGCAAACGTAGTGTAGGACGCCCTCAGGCTAGGTGGAGCGATGATCTTCGCAAGGTGGCTGGCAAGGGCTGCATGAGAGTGGCCACGAATCGTGCTCGTTGGCGTGCAATGGGAGAGGGCTATGTCCAGCAGTGGACTAATATAGGCTGATGATGATGATGATGATGGTGCGTCCTGTGCCTCAAATATGCTATTGCAGTGCAATTACTTACTCGTGAAGTCGTCCGTGTAAAGTCGGCTTGACTAACTAGCGTAAGTGTATGAGAGCGAGTGAATAACAAGTACTTACCTACAACTAAGTATCCGAAGGTCGTTTTTAGAGCTATTGCACTATTTTTTTCGAGATCGATTGAGAATTTATGAGAGAAATTTCTGAATATCTGCAGTATTTGTAACGGATTTTTACTCTAATTGTAATTAGAACTGATAAAACGATCAGTCACTTCGGAATGACTCCTAAATTATTTTCGAGATGAAATAACAATTGAAATTCGACGAACGAGGATAAGTAAATACTTATCCTCTTTATCCTTATTATATAAATATATATGAGGATAGCGATGCGGAAGGTGCCTATTGTTCTCCAGCGGATGGCCTTTTATGGGTCCGTGGGTCAAAGCAGAAGGGAACCCTAGTGGTGTCCGCTATGTCGATCTGTCACTCTGTTGTTATGTCAGTTACTTTTTCATAAAATTGCTAATTTACCTATCGCAACTACGCCAGTTATTCCACCGGCTGGCCGTCCTACTCGCACTGAAACACGACAACACGCACACCGGGAGGACGCCGCTAAAGGTCCTACCACCTCTAAAGGAGCGTCCTCACTGAGAGCATTCTTACCCGAGCATTTGTAAACGAGCAATAATTTCAATGATTTGTAAGCTTTGTACGCTCGGCTCAACGTCCACACCACTCGAATATTCGACGCCGAATGCTCATTACACGCGAATGCTCTCAGTGGGTACCTTATGCCACCTTTAATTTCAAGTTTATGCTATACTATAATGATAACAATACAGTTTTCAATTCAATTTTTAAATTATAGCTCCATCGATATTCTCGATGATTCCGCCAACGTCGAGGTTAAAGAAGACGCGCGTTTCAAGATAACAATTGACCGGTAGGTAACTTGCGACTGAAAAATTGCCTCTGATGAGAATCTAAAAAGGAAGGAACGATAACAATATGAAAACTACGATTTAAGACAATAGGTAGGTAGGTAAGGGCTCAGAATTATTCTTGACAAAATATAACCTACCTACACAAACAAGTACCAATAAAAATAGAGATGATTTATTTGCTTACAATAATATAACAATGATTTAGTTTCACCTGTTTAGCCTATAATGGCATGCAAATTTTTGTTTTTCACAATAAGAATATTATAATGTATGACTTAATACTCTTTACAATTTAAAAAATCACGCACAATATAAAAACATTTAATTATCTACAAGCCATTTTAGTAACTTTGTCATAAAGGTGAGGTCTAAGATTCTATAAAACTTGCTCTAGCTTCACGAAAGCGCCGGCGGGTTGATTTCCGGGCGTTTCAACCGCCGTCATCACTGTTTTCAATAGGTAATATGTTGAAATCAATGACACCTACAGCAACTTCTGATGCTAATAGAAACTACCCCCTAATTTAACCCGAGCGTTTGTGTGCGAGCCCCGGCCACACACACGGGGTCGGTCGCAACACACCGCCAGTCCCGGCCCAGGTCGGCGCAACGACGCGCGACGCCGCTTACAGAAGTAAGTAGGCTATTCCCATCTGCTATCAGCCCGTCGTTACTAACTGAGGAGCAAACATTCAAAACTCGATTTGTCACAGTGATATCAAAATGAGATAAATGGAAAAAACTACTATTTCTAACTACTATTATTAGACTGGCAACATTAACTCGACTTTTTTTTAATGACAAATCAGGTTTTGAATATACCTCAAATAGTGTGAGTAAACGAGTCCCACTGTAAGAAAAGGGTGGTAGACGGGAATAGCCCAAGAGGGAATAAGTCAACCCTGGAAACAATTCGGGAAATCCAATATGTCTAACTATGTAACATTACTTAAGTTCGACCATCGATTCTCTTCGCCCGCTCGAGCTGCTCCCGTCCCGAGGGCCGGCTGCGGGTGACCAGGCACTACAACGGCGGGAAGAACTTGCTACTTGTGCATTTACAGACAGAAATTAACAAATCTATAAAAGTGTGGTTCCTTAATCCACAATTTCACAGCAGATAATATTGACCCTTGATAAAGTAGCGTACGCACATACTGCCTTTTTGTTTGAACCGGCACCATACATCTGTGATAGCCTATTAAGGGTATTCGCTGTAGACTAATACCGCTAAACCTAGGACAATAATAAAGCCTAACCTGAAAAATAAATATTGTCTGGACCAAATTCTTTATTTAGGTACTTGCCCAAAATACTCAATGGCGGGTAGACCATAGATAAGAGAGAGATGCGGTCTAAATTTTCGGACACGAAATATTTTAAGCGAATCGAAAAAAAACATTGCACTAAAAAAATATCTTGCAAATAAAATTTGTTAATTATCAGACTGGAAACTTTGGGATCGCACCAGGCTCCTGTTCCAGATAACTATTAAAGGTGTACACGGGGTCGGATGAGGCGTAAATAAAACGTATTTCCTGCATTTCACTTTGTATTTCAGATTTTTCGCTCTTTCTCTCGTATATAAAAGTGGCCGCCGCGCCGGCCGCTACTCCATAAATAAAAAATTAGCGTATCTTAATTACGGCCCTCCGCCTCGGGCCCTCCTCAATATTTACATAGCGTTCCCCCTGCGGACAAGCAAACACCACGTTACACATGCTCGAGTGACGAGTCGTCGGTGAAACTGCAATGCCGCGTAACTAACTAATTGAATAGGTTGTAAAATGCAATGGGTACCTGGGCATGGCGCACATCTCGCAGGCGGCGCGGCGCGGCGAGTTGTGGAAGGTGCAGAGCGCGCACGTCCACACGCCCGCCTCCGCGCCCGCGGCCTCCGCCCTGCCACGCAATCAACCATCACACCTTTACTCAGTACCTAACCAATCCACACGGGCACTTTTAAATGACAAAAATAGTCAAATATAGAGCTTAGTTTGGAACTCAGTCTAAATTTATAAAATTGTCCCCTCGAATTTTTTATCTATTACTGTACATGTCTGGAGACAACCACAAATCATCGAAGCTATACTCAACCATGGTGCTGTTCATTGACGGTATGTTCAGCGAGAATGTAACACTAACAAAATATGTATGTGGGTACGCCCGCTTCTGTGTGCGCACGCGCGTGTGTGTGTATGCGTGTGTGTGCGCGTGTGTCGTGTGCGTGCACTCACGGCGCGGAGTCGGGCGCGGCGGCGGCGGCGGCGAGGTGGTCGAGCTCGGCCCAGGCGGGCGTGCCGGCGCGCCAGCGCTCGGCGGCCGGCGCGTCCTGGTCGCGCACGGCCTGCAGCAGGGGACCCAGGGTGTCCAGGTCCAGCGGCAGCGCCTCGTTGCTGGCCACGTACAGCAGCACGTGCAGGTCCGACATCGCCTGCGGAACACACTGTTAGATCACGCCTGGCTTAGATTGCGTGACCCGCCGGCCTGCGATACGCAGCGGGCTTGATTTGTGGCTGGAAGGGGTTTATGGTGCACAAACTTAAAACTACACTTACAGCTAACATTCACTGGTTGGTCCCGTGATGGCTAACGCCTGGAACTCGCCGGCTAAGTCGGGTGTGTAAGTGTTTGTGTATGAATGTATGTGACGACACCGTCCGGAGCCCGGGGCCGTCAGTCCGGGGCTAAGATTGTCTTCAACACGAGGCGACCCACGCGCAATGTCCGTAAGTCCGCAATAGTCAGCAACAAAAACACAAGGACCGCGTCGAGGATTATCAAAAAACAAACAAATTACGCTCGTTTTATCAAACAAACATTACAAGTGGTTCAACTGACAGCAGTGACAGATGACAGCTACGGTGTCAAGCTGTTTGAACCACAGACAAAAAAACGCGTGTTCGAGTTGGTCCGGAACACACACAAATATCATTTCTAATTCCTCGTATTTTGTATAAACAACGCTTATGTCGCCCCGACTGTTGCGAGATGATTGTCGCGAAGGAAGCTGGGCGCGGCGGCGAGGTGGCGGTGCAGGGCGGGCAGGGTCTGCAGCCGGGCGGCGCGGGCCACACGCCGCGTGCCTCCTCCAGCAGGCTGGACTCGCGGACTCACCTCCAGGAAGCTGGGCGCGGCGGCGAGGTGGCGGTGCAGGGCGGGCAGGGTCTGCAGCTGGGCGGGCAGGGGGCGGTGGGCGGGCGGGAAGGTGGCGCCGGCGCTGAAGGCGGGCGCGGCGCCGCGCGCCGACACGCCGCACGGCACGTCGACGAGCAGGTACGCCACGGGCACGCTCTTCGCCGCCGTCGACACCTCGTTGCCGTACGCGTCGCGCTCCTGTCAGCAACAACGCGACAGTAACAGACTGGTGTACCACAGTGCATTGCATTTCTGGCCCACCTCTATTCGACCGGGTCGAATCTAAAGTTAAATCAGAAAAATCTACCGGAATTTTATTTTCGTTTTTGGCAATCAAATATGTAAATCACAAGATCTAAACGGACATAAATAGCAACTTTTAATACTTAACTTAAATATTGTGTATGTGCAATAAACAAGTGGTTTATACTGACGCAACTCTAAGGCAAACTCAACAGACAAAGAGCTTTTATTCATCAGAAATAGCCTAAAAGAGAAATGATGCAATAGTATTGAAGAACACACATTTTTTATATATAAAACCACAGAAAACGCAATGCCTTTCAAACCGCATTGAAGGGTAAAATAAAAGTCACGCACGGTGAAGTTAGACATCACGGTTGAAATTCTGTTTTAAGTACATAAGTACCAACGTTTCGTTTTGTCCGGGTGTGGTTAGTGTTCCCCGTGTGGCTAGTGTTCCCCGTGTGGCTAGTGTTCCCTGTGTGGCTAGTGTCCCCCGTGTGGCTAGTGTCCCCCGTGTGGCTAGTGTCCCCCGTGGGGCTAGTGTTCCCCGTGCGGCTAGTGTTCCCCGTGTGGCTAGTGCTCCCCGTGTGGCTAGTGTCCCCCGTGTGGCTAGTGCTCCCCGTGTGGCTAGTGTCCCCCGTGTGGCTAGTGTCCCTCGTGTGGCTAGTGTCCCCCGTGTGGCTAGTGCTCCCCTTGTGGCTAGTGTCCCCCGTGTGGCTAGTGTCCCTCGTGTGGCTAGTGTCCCCCGTGTGGCTAGTGCTCCCCGTGTGGCTAGTGTCCCCCATGTGGCTAGTGTTCCCCGCGCGGTCAGTGCCCCGTGTCGCACCGTGTAGTAGACGTCGGGCACGTAGCGGTGCGGCGAGGCGGGGCGCACGTGGCCCAGGTCGGGCGCGTCGCGCGTGGGCAGCAGCAGGTCGGCGCGCTGCAGCGCCTGCGCCTGCACCGACACCTGGTAGCCCTCCAGGTGGATCTGGTTCGTGTTGTCACCTGCCCACACCACACGCGATTCGTTCAATTTTTGACAGTCTTTCTAAAAGCAAGTTCTTAGGACCCAGTCACCAAAGTTTAATCATCAAAATGTCAAGGATTCCCAAAAAAGATAGCTGTGTAAGTATTTAAAAAAACCGGTCAAGTGCGAGTCGGACCCGCGCACTGAGGGTTCTGTACACATTTGACCGGTTTTTAGTATTCGTTGTTTCTCTATAGGGTTTGTTCTACAATAATACCAAGTTTGACGCGTTTTTACTATAGAACAAATACAAAAAAAACTGGAAAAAAAACCGTTTCTAATATGGGGACTCCTCTTATTATTTTAATTTTTGGCTTTTTTTTCTACATGTTGACATTAAAAAAAGAAATAAAAAAGCAAGTTGGGATAATCGTTTATCCTTAAGGAATTTCCGCCTGAATGATTAAACATTTGAGCGTCGTTGTGGAGACAGCAGAGCGAGTGGGCTACTGACCGGTGACGCAGACGGTGACGAACTTGGAGCCGTAGTGGCCGGCGGCGGCGTGCCGGCAGGCGCTGGGCCGCCGGTTCTGCAGCAGCGCCGCCATGATGCACTCCTGCGCCGACAGGAAGTGCGTGTCCACGCCGCTGCAACAGCGAGCGCTCAACCACACACCAACACGCACAGTACGCGACAACAACGAAAACTATTGCCCCACGCATCGTTTATGGGAGTGCTACCTGATCAGTTTTTGGATCCAATTTGGCACATGCATCTTTACAATGCCAACTCTTAAGTCATGGTAAATTTACAAATTATAATTCGTACATAAATTCCGAAAAACTTAGAGGTGCGAGCGCGGGTTCGAACTCATGACCCATGATCTTTTCGGTGAATGAAAACATCGTGAGGAAACCTGCACACACCTGCAAAGCAATTTGACGGTGTGTGAGAAGTTCCCAATCCGCACTGGGCTAGCGTGGGAACTATAGCCCACACACTCTCATAGTGAGTGGAGGCCTATGCCCAGCAGTGGGACGTATATAGGCTGGAAAATAGCGTTTTACGGATGGCGGGCGTCCAATAGCACGTGCTTAGTAGCCGAATACAAGAACCTTAATGATATGAACATTACAAAATTGTTTCATATATTCATATAAACAGCAGGTCTGTGAACAGCCAGCCGACGCGGCGCAGGCCGAGCCGCGATCAGCTGGGCCAGCAGCTGTTATATACTGACCGGGTGCACTGCACTTGCCCCTGCTCGCCGGCCAGCGGCAGCAGGTCTGTGAACAGCCAGCCGACGCGGCGCAGGCCGAGCCGCGATCAGCTGGGCCAGCAGCTGTTATATACTGACCGGGTGCACTGCACTTGCCCCTGCTCGCCGGCCAGCGGCAGCAGGTCTGTGAACAGCCAGCCGACGCGGCGCAGGCCGAGCCGCGATCAGCTGGGCCAGCAGCTGTTATATACTGACCGGGTGCACTGCACTTGCCCCTGCTCGCCGGCCAGCGGCAGCAGGTCTGTGAACAGCCAGCCGACGCGGCGCAGGCCGAGCCGCGCGATCAGCTGGTCCAGGAGCTCTTCCCTCGCGTCCGGCTCCAGCGTCACGTGGTCCCGGGACGACGACTGCGCGGGCTCGTAGATGGCCGCTACACGCGCTCGGATGCCTGCGGACAAAACGCCATTCAAAGTAGTCATCTTCGGAGATACAGAACTGTTCTGGGATAATTTATTAGCGACAAAGTCCCTCCCAATAAGTAGGCATGTTGACATTTTTATGACATGCCAATCAATAAGGTTTTTTGTAAGGATCAAATGTATGTATGGACCAACGACAATCAGAGCACTGCAACAGCCGGAGTATGAGGTAACAGACAGAGTTACTTTCGCATTTATAATATCAATAGGGATATCTCTACTAAGTGTTGAAAACGCCCCGTACCAATTGACACTCAACTATGACGTCACGCTTTAGTAAATGTCGTACTAAATATATGGAAAAACTAATTTGTAATTTCGATCGTTATAAACTGCGTTTAAGCACATAGTTATCATACAATTTCTTTTTAGTTTAAAGATATTGGATGAAAAAAAAGACCAAACTTCGAAACTGTGCGGTCTCGTAACTTTATTTATCCCTATTTTTTTTAATATATTTTTCAACCATCGTCAGTCCCTTGATCGCATTAAAGTCGAAATTTCTGTAGCTTTGGATGCCATTTTCGGTTATTTTATAGATTGCCCTTAATTCTACAAAATAACCGAAAATCGCATACAAAGGTACAGAAATTTGGACTTTAATGCGATCAAGGGACTGACGGCGGTTGAAACGCTTGTGGAATCACCATTTTCATTTTCATACTACACAGTAAAATTCAACATGTGTCATCCCTTTTCTGTTAAATAATAATAAAAGCAGGAATATTATACAATTTTCCAACTGATATCTCAAAGACGGGCAATGCACCAGCCGTTCCTTCGATATTGCAGGTATTCTCGAGGCGCGCCAGTAGGCCAGGAAGTCCATGCCGCATGTTAGCTCCGTGTTACCTAGCGGCACGTCGGGGTGGTGCTCGTACTGCCCGATGAGGTAGCCGACGCGCTGGTGGCCCGAGGCGCGCCAGTAGGCCAGGAAGCGCTCCACGGTGGCGGGCGACTCCAACAACACGTTGTCCACGAAGCGCCAGGGCTGGCGCGCCAGCGTCACGGCCGACGGCTGGCACTTCGAGCAGATGCCGCGCGGCCACGGCGGGTGCTCCGTGCAGCCTGCGCACACACCACTCAAACAGTCACTCCAAAAATCAAACAGCAATGGGTGCTTTTGTCATTGTCAAAACCTAGTATTTTTATTAATTATAATTTTTCTAGTTTATGTAACACTACTTTAGAAATTTGAACTGACCTGGCTTAATGGTGAGATTGGGTTCGCTGAGTGATATGAATTTGCCCGAGGTAGTCTTGCGCAGGTACGAGTGGAAGGACATGTGCTTGATGTTGTGCTCGCGCAGGTAGCCCTCGTCCCACGGCTCCAGCGGCGAGCAGTGCACGCAGCAGCCCAGCGAGTTGTGGCGGCATCTGTAATGCACAAACAAAACTCACCAACTGTTTGTTCTAAACTTCCACAATGTTTACTTACACATAATGTGATGCTGGGTACAGTAGGATAGTGTGAGAAGTGGTTGAAATCAAAAACAACAAAATTGGTAATGGATACAAATTTTTGAATTTATGGAAGCAGGTAACTTGTGACTTCGACCGTTGCAGCAGTTGATATGTCCTATGTGGAATATAATGTGTATATGCAATTATGTCCTGTTTTCAATTCATTACAACATTCACCAAACTGTTAACTATACAGTGTTAGTTTTAAACGGCAAGTTGCTATCCCACAGTCCCTTGCTAGCAACCAAACAAATAACTTGTTACCATTCAAGGCTTTCGGTCCTACATGGCTGACCATGCTACAAGACATGCTAATTTGTTTACAGCAGATTTGTGTTTATCTATCTTGACATAAAGGTCACTGTAAGATAAGCAATTATTTCAACTGAAAATATGAATATTCTGACTTTAACTAAAAATATGAATATTACATACTAATTTAGATATTATGTGTATATCATTGCAATCGATTAAATTAATGCTCAACTTTAGGTCAAAGATTTGACTGCCACAGCAACACTCCCAACAAAATGTATCAATAAATACATAAATAAACTCACAGTTTTTCATCTCGTTGCCTCTGGATGAGGCCTGACATCTGGTATAGCTCTAAATCAACTGCATCTTCCACTGGTTTGCTCACTGAGGCAGGGGCTGGTGCTGTGTCCATTGCAGTGGAAGGACCAGCTTCCATTTGACTCTCTTCATTTTCTGAGGGCTACAAGGAACAAACAAATGAATAAGGTTTTCTTTATAGTACATGAGAGTAACAGATTATACAATACAGTATTTCTTCAATGTAAATAAATTCCAGTAAGAAAGATTACAAATAAAACTCAATGAATGTTACAATATTGTCATATATTATAAACAGATTGGTGGTAACTAGGTATATGACTACTAAACAGACATCAAAGATGAGGTAACCGATAGTTGTTTATAATAAGGCGATAAGTGTACCTTTGTGTCTGCTGGGGCGTCGAAGAGTACAGCGCCGTTAACGGGGCTGAGGTAGAGCATGTCTCCGTGCTGCAGGCCGACGTCAGCGAGGCGGCGCGCCTTGCTGGCCGGCAGCTCGTCGCGGCGCGCGCGGTCTCGGTGCAGTGCGAACGCGCGCGAGCGCAGCCGCAGCGCCGCGTGCACGCGCTCGAACAGCGCCGCCATCGAGTCCGACCCCGACGCCTCCACGCGCACCGTGCCTTCCGCCGACTGCACGCGCAGCGTCTGCACGACAAGACACCATCATCGACAACCCGCTACCGTCTCAAAAACGCACCGTCATCCCCCCCTTAGCACCGCTCATGTGGACCCTGGACGCGGGGGACGACCGTGAGTGAACGTTTCCGATACGAAATCGAGGAGAAATTAGAAAAGGACAAAGGAAATGCTGGAAAATTTAAAAAAAAGTTAACGCAAACGTTCTGCTCGAATAGAGCCGATCGGCAACGGTTTGGAAATAAGAAGACCGAGACAAAAGTGTTCGCCGGGTAAAGGGAAAAAGATTATGAAGATTGGCTAGATCAAAACGTAATAAACAATAAAGAAATATTACCATTTTATTTGAACCTGACATTTTGTTCCACACATATACACTCAGCAATCACATACTTCTGTCATTTTCTTTTTTTTTTCATGACGTTCATAATACATTTTATGTGTTGGAAAGTTACTTAAAATACTTTTTTCAATTAAATTGTAATATATTATTTCAGTGTACTATTTTGAATAAAAATAATTTAAACAGCTCAACTATTGTAAATTTGACTTTCAGTAAATTTTATATTTGGTATGAAACAAGTATGACATGTTATTAGAAATAAACATTGAGAGGTATTTGAACAGTTTTAAAGATATTTGCTCATTACACTTTCTGTATTAAAAGACGCGTTCAAGATAAAAATAAAGCTTGTATTTATTACATTGTGTTTAATGCTATCATAATTTTAATAACTTTTTTATTACCCTTTTTACATAAATATGGCATTCTAGTGGTTATTTTTCGAGGATAATACGAAATTAAGACGATTAGCAATGAATCAAAATAAAAATAACATGTGAGAGTAGCTTTATGTCAGTTTGACGTTTGACGTTAGCAAAAGTTTCAATTTGGTAATGTCATGATTCAATGATTGTCATTGTTTGTCATATCATGTTTGTATAAAAAAAAATCGTATCGTCATATCATCCGTCTCCCGAAGAAATAGAAACACAAACATTGTTTAAAAACACGATTTTATTAATATAACAACGGAAGCGCAAATTTTATAAACAACTTAAATGGTAGTCTTATTATAGTGTTTTTATTGACTTAGCTAGCCAGATATTTAAGAGGTGATTATTTAAAAATATTTTCCAAAACTTTTTGTGTGTTACATCATCCCTTATTAGCCGTGTTCCAGCGAGTTATGAGAGCTTTCACGCTCGGAGAAAAGTGGCGTGTGTCGTCCACCGGTGGCGTATTAATACTATTGTATTTTGGGGACAGAATGTCAGAAGTTCGAGGTGTGCGTAGTCTACAGCCGTCCGCGGCGCCCGCTGCCGCTCCTCGCCTCCTTACGCTCGTTTTGCGGGAACTACTCGATCTTAGACATTAAGTTTCTTATAGATTAGTTTGGAAAGAAGGGTAATTTATTTGTTTGTATTTTTTGAAGTTGGTGTAAAGTGTGTGGTACTGTCCCGGCGCGAGTCGGTCGAGATGTCATCGGAGAGCTCGAGCACGGATGGCGAGCCGGTGGACCTGTACATCTACGACCTGACGCAGGGGCTGGCGGCCCTGCTCTCCCCTGCTATCATAGGTATCTGATTCACCTGTATGTTGTTTTGAATACTGCATTGTGGGTTTATCTATTCAAGCTTAACTTAACTTTAGGAAGTAGTTTAGGTTCTGGCAATTATATTTTTTGTCTGACATGTCATTTGAGCTAAATATCAACTAGTGTCTAAGCAAGTTGTTTAACATAGAACTAGAAACTCTCTAAATGATAGATCTGGAGGAAAATCAAGATGGTTGAGTAGTTTAATTATTTCCTGTTTTCTTTTGAAATTATACAATCAGAAGAATCCACAGACATTTAGTAGGTAATGTAAAGAAGTGTGACATTATTGTTTTGTGCACTTTGAGCAATCTACATTAATATTTATTTATATATAAAATGTATTTCCACAAAACATCAAACATTATCAAACTGTTTTCTTCTTTATTTCCTCTCCCAGTAGCACAGGTTGTCAGTCAGATCTGCAAATATCTTTTTATCTCTTATGAAAGGAAACAATTAAATACCAAATTGTTTGTAGAGTTGTAACAACTCTGCACATTTCTGTCCTTGCTTGAATCTGCAATCAGTCTAAATAGACCATGAGTGGACCATGAGTGACCTTGAGATGAGTTGAGTGGGGTACACAAGTGGCTGGGATATTCCATATCCTCAAGAAATGGGAATAGAGCCACTGTCGTAGCAATAGAGTGTTATAACTAAGTTAGTTATGCTAAGATGGAACTGTAGAAGTTTTGCTTTAACTGTGATGCTGTGATACAGGGGATTCACACATTTACTGCCTGAAGGACCCTTGCAAGATACTCAGGGAACTGGCTCTGAAGATGAAGCTTATATCATATGCACATCAAAAATATACAGCATGTTTGGCATTCGGTGTAGGGATTTTAAGGGATGATAGTTAGGTTCATTCTGAACAGTTTTTAAGCAAAGTTTCACAGTTTTTGAGATATTGTAACTTTTTAAACTTTTGAAAAAATTCTATGTCTGCCAGGTTTTTTTTATTAAACAGCCTGTATAGCCTATGTTGAATTAATTTTTAGTGTTTTATCTTCACAGTAACTTGGTTCTTCAAAATAAATTAAACTAAATGCCTACTAATGTTAGACTGATTAAAAGAACCTCTTTAGACATGACAATAAAAAAAATCTCTGCTAATGTTGTAACTTTGCGGGTGTACAAAAAAAAATTAAAAGTGATTTAATATTAAAGCGAGCAGTCAGGTAGAAGGGCCCCCAACAAACCTTGACACAAAGAACAACCATCAGGAAATGGAGATAGAAGTCAAGTTCCAATAAAAATAATAAATAAATAAATATCAGGGGACAATCTCACACAAATTGACCTAGTCCCAAACTAAGCTCTAGGCTTGTACTATGGGTACTAGACAACGATAAACATACTTATATAGAGAAATACATACTTAAATACGTAGAAAACATCCAGACTCAGGAACAAATACTCGCGCTCATCACACAATTAAGTCCGCCATACAATTAGCCCGCGGATCGCGCGAAAGCCGCGACAGGCGCGAACGCTAAGTTTGGAGCCGTATTGCATATTCTTCGCATTTTCACGCTTTGTTCCCCGATTTTTGTCGGTTTTTGTCCCGCGTCAAAGGGACCGCGTAGCGCGATCGCAACGCGCGTGGAGTGTGCGCGAGTGGAATCATGGTTTATCACGCCGCGAAGTATCGGCAACTTCGCGTTGCGAAATCGCGCCGTGATCCGCGGGCTAAGTGTACAGCGGGCTTTATCGTCGCCATACCAGCCTGTAGGCGGAACATGCGATCTCCACCACCGACTTCGTCAACACTTACCATCAGATGAGATAACATAAGTCGCTGCTATTTTTTTAATAAAAATAACAGATGTAGGCAAGGTAGGTTGGCACTCAAGAGGAGTGACTATTCGGCCAGCAACAGCGGTCTAGTAAACAGTGTGAGCGCGCGCTCAGAGACATACGGTAATAAATGTTGAGATCATCATCATCATCATCATCATCATCGTTTTAGCCGAAAGACGTCCACTGCTGGACTTAGGCCTCCTCCAAGTTTTGCCACTAGGACCGGTCATGCGCCGCTTGCATCCATCGGTTTCCCGCAATCCTAACCACGTCGTCGGTCCTCCTTGTTGGAGGTCTGCCCACGCTGCGACTTCAATTACGCGAACGCCACTCGAGAACTCTTCGGCCCCAACGGCCATCTGTTCTGCGAGCGATGTGCCCCGCCCAATGCCACTTAAGTCTAGCAATTCTTAGGGCTATGTTGATGACTTTGGTTCTCGTGTGGATCTCCTCATTTCTGATTCGATTACGCAGAGATATTCCGAGCATAGCCCTCTCCATTGCCCTTTGAGTGACCTTGAGCTTTCTTATGATGCCCATCGCCAGCGCCCACGTCTCAGTACCGTAAGTCATCACTGGCAACACACACTGGTCGAAGATTTTCGACTTGTGACTTTGCGGTATATTGGACGAGAAGATATCGCGTAGCTTCCCGATTGCTGCCCAACCGAGTCAGATTCGACGATTGACCTCTTACTCGAAGTTGGACCTACTTAACTGGACAGTATGTCCCAGGTAAACATAATCGTCAACAAATTCTAGTGCCGAGCCTCCGATTACCAAGGGAGTCTTGTCCATGTTCATCCTCAGATCAACTTGTTCAGAGGCTCTGCTGAGGTCATCGAGCATTGCGTTTAGGTGTTCCATGGTTTCATGGTCCATGATGGCTGAGACCATGGAATGTTGAGATACTCGGAAATAATTAAAGTGGTGTTATTGATTATACTGGACACGCATTATACGTGGCCACGCCGCCCGCACCCAGCGAGTCCCGCGACCTTCACCAGTCCGACCACCTGGTAACTAAAGCCCCTCGGGACTCCCCAACGCCAAGCCCACCCGGCTGCCCCAGTTACCGCTACTCGCCGGATCTGTTTCAAGGACTGTTTTGTTGGACTACTTACCACCTATACATAGACACTTTGTCACTCGCCATTTAAAACAACCGAGATAAAGCACTTACTTTTTATTTTTAAAAGACTTGTAATGAATTTTTCTTTTGCACCTGTACTAATGTACTTGGTGACCAAAATGAAACACTTTTCTCTGCTTATTACCTATTGCTTTCCGATTGATTATGTAATCGCTTGGTAGAGAATGCCATTACGCTTTAAATCTACTTGTTATTGCGCAACAAGGATTAAATGAATGAAGGAACTATACGTATTTCTAACTTTCGTTAATATGAATTAACAGTAAACTTAATAGATAATAATGAATAGTAATGCTTCCGAAAATGGGAAAGAGTCCTCATTTCTAAAGCAAACTGATTCTCTGATCGTGATGTTAGTCAATTCAATTCGTAATTCGTGTGATGTAATATTTAGCTGGAACAGTAAAGCAATAAATCCTCTCGCATTCCTGCGTGTGGGCATTGTTTACGTTTCGAGAATACCGCGCAGGCGCGAGGGGATAATTAGCGCCTCTTCATTCATGGAGTGGAGATGGAATTGAGTAATTTGTGACGACCTAAGATGAAGGGCGGTTTGCAGCATAGAATTAGCCACGGTAGAATCGAACCTTTGAGATAGTACGTTTTTTTTTTAATCATTTTACTATTTACTATTTAACGGCGACCTTACGCCTCCTTTAGCCATTAAGGAGTTCCTATCCACCTCCCGTTTTCATCATGACTGCGTAAATAAGCCATATTTGAAATGGAACTAGGTTACTAGTTTGTATTAGTACTTGTTTAAATTAAAGAATTTAAGCAGTTGAAATTTTTAACAAAAAAATAAAACCGTCTTTAAAAACCCGTTGAAAATGGTTAAATAAAGACCGGCCAAAGTGGGTTTTTGAAGACGGTTTTATTTTTTGTTAAAAATTTTAACTACTTAAAAGTCTTTATTCTAATTGTAAGTAATAACTTTTGAGGAGTTCCCTCGATTTTTCATGAATTCCATCATCAGATTCTGACTTGGTGACAATGGGACCACCTCGAGAGAATACCCTTTCAAACAAGGGAGAGTTAAGAGATAATTTATTTGTAAAACAAAAAATAATTTTCCGAATCGGTTCATAATTGACGGAGAAATCGGTGAACATACAAAAAAAAACATACAGCTGAACCTCCTCCTTTTTTGAAGTCGGTTAAATAGAGAAAACACTAAGAAAAATTGGAGAGGGGTATGCTCAACGGTGGGCGCAAATGCGCAGGTGACACAAAATCTCTGTACTTACACGTGTTTTTTGTTTTATTAGTTGTGTTTGTGTGTTTGCAGGACGGCAGATTGAGGGCGTGTGGCACACATCCCTGGTGGTGTACGGGCGCGAGTACTACTACGGCGCCGGCGGCATCGCCTGCGCGCCCATCGTGAGTGCACACGACTCTATACACCACGACACACACGCACCGCCACCTCGACTCGACAGCGCGCCGCCCGTGAGTCGACTACACCTGGAGACAACGCTACTCTACACAACTCGACCCTACACACTACACTACACACGGCTATACACCACGACGCACACGCACCGCCACCTCGACTCGACAGCGTGCCGCCCGTGAGTCGACTACACCTGGAGACAACGCTACTCTACACAACTCAACTCTACACACTACACTACACACGGCTATACACCACGACGCACACGCACCGCCACCTCGACTCGACAGCGTGCCGCCCGTGAGTCGACTACACCTGGAGACAATGCTACTCTACACAACTCAACTCTACACTACACTACACACGGCTATACACCACGACACACACGCACCGCCACCTCGACTCGACAGCGTGCCGCCCGTGAGTCGACTACACCTGGAGACAACGCTACTCTACACAACTCAACTCTACACACTACACTACACACGGCTATACACCACGACGCACAAGCACCGCCACCTCGACTCGACAGCGTGCCGCCTGTGAGTCGACTACACCTGGAGACAACGCTACTCTACACAACTCAACTCTACACTACACTAGGCTATACACCACGACGCACAAGCACCGCCACCTCGACTCGACAGCGTGCCGCCCGTGAGTCGACTACACCTGGAGACAACGCTACTCTACACAACTCAACTCTACACTACACTAGGCTATACACCACGACGCACAAGCACCGCCACCTCGACTCGACAGCGTGCCGCCCGTGAGTCGACTACACCTGGAGACAACGCTACTCTACACAACTCAACTCTACACTACACTAGGCTATACACCACGACGCACAAGCACCGCCACCTCGACTCGACAGCGTGCCGCCCGTGAGTCGACTACACCTGGAGACAACGCTACTCTACACAACTCAACTCTACACTACACTAGGCTATACACCACGACGCACAAGCACCGCCACCTCGACTCGACAGCGTGCCGCCCGTGAGCTGACTACACCTGGAGACAACGCTACTCTACACAACTCAACTCTACACACTACACTACACATGACAACACAAGATGCGCCAGTAGGTACACGAACCAGCGTATCACAAAGCAGCGCTTACATTTGTAGCGGTAATAGGAAAACACATGAATATAATCGACGGCCCCCATTATGACTATTATGAGCTAGGCGTACCTATGCACAGGCAGCTCTTTGCTGGGCTCTGTAGGATATGAACAAAGTAGATATAATTTAACAATTAATTAATAAGAATTTATTTTAAAACTAGTAATATTCCTCGGGATTAAAAAAGGCCTCCCTCCGAATATATCCCTAAGCTAAAACACACATTCATTGTTTAGTTGTACCAATTTGCAAATTAATTTCATAGATCGTGTAAAAGAGTTGTAGCCTACAATGTAGGCACATCCAAGGAGGTTGTTTCATGCTTGCTCCGGTTCCTCCGCGCCGATGAACTCGATACTGTACAATCATTGCTACCAACGCGGCATGTCAAATAGACGGACTTTGTTGTTGTTTCGTTGGTTTCGTGTATTTGCTGATACCTACACATAAACTCATTTAGGACAAGCAAGGTTACTGCTTGACACCACACCTGAGAAGCAGGCTTTTGGACAGTTCAACAGTAACTGTCCAAAAGCCTGCTTCTCAGGTGTTTTTAATAGGCTTAATAGGTTTTTAATAGGCTGAATAATTTTATAAACTAACAACAGTGTCGAAGGCAAATGACGGGTTTCTAAATTAGAAAAAAATCCATTGTTCGATCGAAAGTTCCGCTTGCATTACACAGAGTACAGTTGCCAGAAGCAGCAGAGCAGTTGAGCAGGCTCATATTCGACATTTTCTAAACGATATGGTTTTCTAGAGTTTTCTATATCGTTATGTTTATATTTTATTTCTTTCTTAGCAAAGGAGTAACCCATAGTAATAACTAACAAATATTAATTAATACATTGAAAAAAGAAATTGAATTTGATAGGATCTTCATCTTAAATTTAAGAGCTAGGCTCTTGTCGGTGGAGCAATTTACATGACGCTCTATCTAGAGCATTTTTTTTTAGGGCCTGATACGACGCGACGTCTACTTTTTCTTTTATCTGATCCATGAATGTTCTCCTTGGTCTTCCTCTCTTCCGCTTCCCTTCTACTTTCCCTTCCACTATGGCCTTAATGTATTCGTCGTGACGTAAAAGGTGTCCTAGTATCTTTCCTCTTCTATTTCAACGGTTTCGGTTGATTGAATAATGATAAAGAAAACGATTCAAAACAATATTCTTTAGGTAATGTAAAAAAAACGCTCACAATGTTCAAGTAACGTTCTCTCCATTATCATCATATTCATCATCATAAACCTATTTATAACGGCTATAACGTCTATGACAGACGATAACTTGCTATATCTAAGAGAAAATGTTTCTTATATTACAGTGGTAAGTTCGATAACGTATTGTTGTATGCACCGAATGCACTCTGCTTTTTGCTTTTCTTTTTGCTCAAGCACTCCATACACGCTATTAGTCGTTTGTGTCTACTGCGCTCTCCCGTCACCCCGGCAGCTGCAGTGCATATCACCCGGCGATGCAGTTTGTTGGCAGCGCGCGCGCCGCGACTCGCCAACGCAGCACGTGCTCGCGCGAGCTCCACTCGCATGGAGTCCGGGGCGAACGTGGCCATCGTCGTTTCAAGTTCACTACTTCACTGTTACCGTGAACTGCTGCATTAAATCTTACGAATGAATCCGCCGTCTTCTATGTCTCAGATACCAGGATCCCTGGTTTATATCTTTCTTAACTTCTACAACAGCGCTTGCGTCGTTGAGGTTTCCAACCATTTGAAACATCACCACGGCACCGGGTTAACTGTTTCAAGTACTGTACTGTATAGAAATTGTTTTATATCATTCTATTTACACAGGCATACAAATGTCAGAAGAAAAATGGTTTTCTTATGGTTGACAGTGTATTCATTTTCGTTCTTATTCTCCAGCATTAGTGTGTACGCACGTTGTTAAAACGGTGGATGATAAAAATATATTAATCAAACAGTTCATTTCAAAGTCACCTGTCATACCAATCTTTGTTTCCTTGACCTATTTGGTAGAGAATGATCCAACTCCGCAGTTTTGCGCCGCTCCATGGCGAGTGGTCCAAGTGCGCCCACGCCGATCTGCCGCAGGTATGCGGCGCTTTATCGCTGCGCCATCAACGTCGGCTCTCAATCTCTCTCTGAGTTTGAGTCAATCCTCCGGAATGTTTAACGAGACGTTTTTGGTTGCATAGTCTGTCTTGTGACACGGAGAAGGCAAACAAGCACACAGACCTACGGACTAACGGCCGCACTCAGAGACGTCAGTTAATTTTTAAGTTTGATCAAAGTTGCTGCGTCTTCTTCTATTGCTATAAAGAAAGTGACAGCAGCAACTTTAATCAAACTTAAAAGTAAATTGACGTCTCTGAGCGCGGCCGTAAGATGGAATGGCTCTTAGCTGCTCTATGCTGTGGCAGCGTTTAGTTTCAGTCGGTTAAATGTACACAACATTATAGTATATTAACACCGTGATCTAGTTGTAGTTTATGACTTTTCCGGAATTATAGATGTTTAGTTTGATATTAGGTGGTTCAGATGTCCAGCCGGTGGGCCGCGCGACCTGACCTGAAGTTGAAAAAGTCGAACATTTGAGCCGTCAAACATTAACACAGTTTAGTGCTCCATATTTCCTGATTTTTGTAAAACGTGCTCTTGATTATCTGTATTATAGGAACTCGAAGAGAAAGTAGTCCTTTTACATGACAAAAAATCTTTGACGAACAATTTTCGACCTGATTTTCTTTGGACCTGTCATTTGCAGTAAAATTAGGGGTTTAAGGGTGAAGCTACTATTAATATTTCGTAATTTGTATTTTGTTAGAAATCGAAAGGGTCCCCACGCGGGAGCGTCACGTGCTGCCGCGACGCGACGCGTGCGGCGCGAGCGCGACTTCCTCGTAATCGCGCTATTCCTGTCACGCAGTTATCACAATCACGCCTATTTATGACGCCCGTGCTATGTTTATCGCCGTTTTGGCAAAAACATAATTTTCCGATCGACGTGTAACGCGCTTATAATTTTCACGATAAGGTGTAATTTTGATTGGGATCTTTGGGTCGGTATTTTCGATGATATTCAGGAGGCGTGTTTACCTTTTCGCAATTTGTTAATCAATATATATTTTTAGACGGAACACCCAAATACTCCGAAATATTTTTTTCCGAATATTTATTTGTCCTAATTGAATTTTTTTCGAAATCTATGTTATGCTGGAGCTATTTAAAATTAAAAACATATTTGAATTGCTATACGTAGGTTAGGTTAGGTTTGATTTATGTGCGATAAATAAAGCCACCATTAAAAAAGTTGCATTCGGAATTATGTAAATTCGGGATTTCAATCAATTCGGAATTGTGACTCTTCGGAGTTATGTAGTGTACCCATTTTTAGACTGGGATGCGCAGTTTTATGCTATGCGCCGGCGGTGCAGTTTGCACCTGTCGCGAAATTGTAAAGAAAACTACTGACACATGTGCCGTGCCACCGCAACGGCTTGCAGCCATGGCTATTGTACTGAGTGCATGCGCTCTGGACCCTTTGGGCTTGGTCCATTTTATGCTAGAAGCATGTTTTCTACGAGTGTGAAGTGGTAATATTAGTTTTTACGAGAATTTTACTCTCATACGCACATTGTCAACTCGACATCAATCGCTGGAGATAATCCGCCTGTGTCGACTCAAACAACCCAAGAAGTGTAGATTCAACGTGTGACCAAAACCCATGATGATTTTTTCATATTTAGGTTTTCGTAACATACGTTTTTACAAATATGTATACTCAAATCTCTGTTCAGTTAAAAAGTAATCCACAGATTAATATTGACAAAATTACAGTACTTATTTAATATGAATAACACAAATCACGTGAAATGACCGCATTGGCGATCGAGCTACTATTGCGATCTTAAACAAGAACTCATTACTTTACTGTCATTTTAAACGTCGTTTCAGAAACGTAAAACGAGAATGAAGAGCGGAAATGGCGCCGTGGACAAGCTTGGCCCTGGCCCACCGTTATTTATCTGTTTGTAATGATTTGAGTGGAAACGTATACGTTATGTACTCACGAATACAAACGAACAATCGAAATATATATTCCGCGGTGAACAGCTGAGAATCCTACCTGACTGCGCCAGTGCAGTAAATTGCGTGCAATATAGTGCAGCTCACGGTTTCCTCATCCCCCCCTCCCCCCGGTCCTCCGTCCCCTCCCCTTCCGGCGCCTGCGCCTGAAATACTTGACCTGGTCGAACTCGCGATAACTGGCTAAAGCACCTGTAAAAAGTGCGTTTTACGTTGATTTTTTTAGTAGCTTGTTTGGTTACGGTTGATTTCGAAGATGTGTATAAATAATAAGTACAAGATTTATCGTTAAGTATAAACTGTACTGAAAAGAGTTACAAATCAAAACACAAATGAAACCTTAACCCGACTGGTAACACGATAATTTTATTACGTTATTTAAAGGTAAAATTAAATTGTTGCAATGTGATAGTCTGAGTAACGGCTTCTGACTGATCAGACTATTTGCATCGGCTCTCGTCGGAGTCGATCCAGATTCCGCGAATCCCGCGATTGTCTCTGGAGCTAGGTCTGTTAGGTAACAGTGCATCGTTCCTGATTCGCGGCCCACTCCCGAAATACCCGCACGCGTCTCGCTCGCACTCGCCCTCTTACCAGTGGGAGCTGAGACGCAAGATGCCGGTGTCCAGCAATAACTGGCTTTAGTTCGAGAGCCGGCCGCTTGAAACCTTACGTCGTTTTAATACCTTCGATCAACAACTACTAACTAGATATAGCTATGGTCACAAAACAAAAAACGACCGAGCGAATAAGAACTCACTTCAAAATGGGTTCTTATTTTAACTGAGCAATACTAAGCCTTGCGTTTATGAGATACGATTTAAATTAAAATGTTTTAGTTTGACAATGACTCTGACAAGTAAGTATCTAAGTTTGTATAGGTTGCCCTACGACACTTTTCTAAGAGAATTTTGTATTGAACCAGGCGTCTATTGTTGGTACGTCAATGAATAATACCAAATCGACACATTTTTGTGACAAATTAGTCCATTGGAAAATTCAACATGACGACGACAAATGGTACTAAGACAAAATATCAATATGCGGATATTTTTCGCTAAAAAAAACAAATGTTTAACGATCCCTTAGAACTTAAAATAAGTAGTGGTATGCCGTGTCAAGACCTGACTGGAGTGTGGTGTGACGTAAGCAAGTGAAACCTGCTTCCCAAAACTTAGTTTTCCGACTGAATCCAATAAAATAAGACAGAAGACTTATGGCCTGTTTCACAATAGTCAAGTAAAGCATATCTGTCAAATAAGTTTAGCCTTTTCCATTTCTTACACTTGAAAATAGACAAGGAGAGGGCTATCTTTATTTGACAGATAAATTTACTTGTCGATTGTGAAACGGGCCTTTACTCTATTGCTCGGTGATATTTTGTATCTCAAAAGGTCGTTTTAAAACAAAATGTGTATCTACGGAAAATGCAACGTTGTTCCTCGGCAGACCAGTTTGTTTTGGCATCTCTAATAAGTAGTCTACTTTATCTCCAAATGTGTTTGATGCAGTAATAACAGTTATTACTAGTTACTACGAGGTAGAGATTTTCAGCGGCCGGCTCTCGGTCCACGCGGTCTGCAGGAATCCTCTTGGAACGTAAAGGTGACTTTGTTTATTTTCGAAGCGGCGGAAGCAGCGTGTGTTGACATTTAGCGGCCACGTGGGCCGAGAGCTCGCAATTTATTACTACTTTACGTTTAAAAATATTACACTTCTACTAAAAGTGTTCAATCGGCCCGGTGTGGGGTTTCGCTGCAGTGCTATTTACAGGCTGCATTTGTTTCCGATCTTTACGTCGGATTTCACCAATCACTTAACAGACGATTAGAGTGTTAACAGCTGTCCAAATTGATCAACTAACATTTAACATCATAAAGCATTCTTGCCCAAGCTGAAACGGAGACGCTTTGCGCACGCTCGGTCAAAGATTTATAAAATTGATTTTACATTAAACTTGAATTGAATGGAATAGTATTCGTATTAATTGCCTAAGGTTCCCCGGACTTTTTTGTTTTTTTTTACATTGTGCTGCATCATCGTACAGTCGATCTCAAAGAAATTTTGGTCTCTTATCGCTTGAACGTCAGGATTGAAATACCAACTTTCGACACGACAAGATTTCTTTACCGCGCTCTCAAGGCGGAGGTGTGCGGGATTGCCCCACTACACTACATAGATTTCCGTAGGTACATTGACGCAACCGCGCACTGTCCACGAGTGGCGGGCGCAACTCCGTGGATTAAAACACTATAATATAGGTACCAGCGCTACTCATAACGTTGACTGTACGTTCAAAACGACACATTTTCCATGTTGAGACGAAGTGTGTTATAACCGATACTGTGTCTGCGCAGGGCGGCACGATGGCGGGCCGGCCGCTCGAGGTGCAGCGGCTCGGCGCGACGCAGGTGCCGCTCGCCGTGTTCCGCGACTACCTGCAGGGGCTCGGCGCCACCACCTTCTCGTGAGTGCCCACACACACACACACGCACACACACACCAATCCAATATTTTTCCCAATTTTGCTATTTGGGGGCAAGATTAAGGGGTAGGCCCGAAGCAAGCCATTTCATGATTGTCATGATTGGGGGGCTGCGTCCCGGCTAAATATGTTTATTTCGATTTGAATTCTCCAAGCAGCTGCTGTATATGTACAGTCGAGTTCATAAATATGTATACATTTCAGTACCTTATCTCTTTAATGTCATGTTTAAACTGCCATATATAAATTGTCACAGCGATTAAAGTAAGGTAGGAACCGCGTACACATATTTATGAACTCGATTGTACATGTAAGTTCTGCGGCAGCCGGTTGAAAGTGTTTGTTTGTCGCGCAGGGGCTCGGCGTACCAGCTGCTATCGCACAACTGCAACCACTTCACGGACGAGGCGGCGCAGTTCCTGTGCGGCGCGCGCGTGCCCAAGCACATCGTGCGCCAGCCCGAAACCGACCTGCCGCCCGCGCTGCGCGCCGCGCTCGCCGAGCTGCTCAACCAGGCGGCGCCGCGCGGCGGACAGGTAGCGTGCCACACCACACTCCCGCACCAGCCGACACCGACCTGATTGAATATTTTTTTCCCAATTGCAAACTAGATAGTAGCGACAAACAAGTCTAAACTAGGGAAAACAGCTATTTTTGTACTAGCAAAATGGCACCTAGATCCAACGCCCCTTGGGTCAGCCTTAACCATCCAGACGCCCCGGGCGAGTCGTTCATTTAGCGCCCTTCAGCGTACAATTAAAATGTTATCAACTGAAACAGGACTTCCCATCAAAGAAGGCAGCTGAGCTACCACTAATTTATTCGTCCGTTATCTGTGATATTGCGTTAAGATGGATTTAGACGGCGCGTGATAGCGCGAGCCGGGCCAGGCTCGTGTTGCAATCTCGTCTAAACGGCTGAACGGTTTTGAATAAAATTTGGTAAACAGATAGTTCAGAGTCAGGACTATCTGTTTGCAAAATTTTATCAAATTCCGTACAGCCGTTTAGACGAGATTGAAACACGAGCCTGGCTCGGCTCGCGCTATCACACGCCGTCTAAATTCACCTGTAGGATTGTAGTGAGTGGGTAGTCGGTCGCAGCTGCTCGAGCAGGCAGCGCCACCTAGTGAGCGTACCGTTTTCGCCGCCAGATGGACCGCAGCAAAGGTCCCTCGAGCGGCGCGCGCGAGCCCCCCATATCGCGGTTCTCGGCGGTGGTACGTACGTAGCGAGCTGCGGCCTGGTGGTAGTGACGGGTGTATCCGGAGCCGGTCGGGGGACCTTGCTTCGCATACAATATATACAGGGCTGGGCAGTATTTCAAGTACATGTATTTGAAATATGTATTTTGTATTTGTATTTCAAATACTATCTAATAAAGTATTTAGTATTTCAAATACTCACATGTATTTTGTAATTTTTATTTTAAATACTTTGTTTTAAACTACATTTGCACAAAAATACTTTTTTTTTTAAATTCTCTAGTGTAGTGCAATAACATAAGGTTTAATTTCCCTTTAAAGAAAAAAAAACATAAGTGTAATCGTATAACGGAACATTTTACGGAAGTGCTATCAGACCAGATAAGTTTCTGCTTGTTGTAAAATGGATATTCAGCTAATTACAATGGTCTCTTCATAATTAGCCTCACTAAAAAATATTTTATATTCTGTAATTTGTATTTTGTATTTCAAATACATGGTTTTAAATACTGTAATTTGTATTTTAAATACTTGTCATAAAAGTATTTTGTATTTAGTATTTCAAAAACCTAATTCAAATGTATTTTGTAATTTGTATTTGAAATACTATGTAGCAGGTATCCAGCCCTGAATATATACCTATTAACTACAAAACTATGTACAGACAAAAGCGGGAACGATTGCCCTGGCGGGTATCTGGACGTGGGTATAAGGGCATCTTTATCATTCATCTCCAACTCATTTCGTTTGTACTTGAATGAGCGAAGCCGAAAGAAGGGTAATGATGTGAACAGTCTATTTATGTGTATGTATGTATGTAAACTATCGAACCAATTTTAATAAATGGGGTGTAATATTGGAAAAAACGAAAATTGGTCTAATTTGGTTAACGTTTAGGGGGTGGAAAACGTTATCGCCGTTTGTATGGAAAGCCGTCAACTCGCAATACTTTTATAATATATCATGTGGAACGCGTCATTATGTTGGAAAGACGGTATATTCCACTACCGTGGCCGAAATGTAGACATGTTGAGGGCTCCTAGTCCGGATATATCCGTCGTGTAGTAAGGTGGCGTGGTCCGCAGGGCCCGGCCGCGGCGCGCGACCGGCTGCCGGACCGCCCGCCGGACCGGCGGCTGCAATAGAACCGCTCGCTCGCTCGCTCGCCTGTAAGTTGCCCAGGGGGCCTTGCCACGATGCATAACGCAAACTTAACGATTTTCGACGTCAAATACAATGTATAGGATTGACGTAATGTAAGTCGCGACCGCCGCTTACGTCAATTCCGCAAATTTTGCTGATTTTCGAAAATTGTTAAGTTATCTTAATGCATCTTGGCTAGGCCCCCAGCTTACGTGTCGCCGCTAGTGTAGACGATTGGTAGGATTTTTTTTTTAATTTTCAGAACTATTTAGATTATTTAAAACGTAAATACCTCGAGGACCACGCCCGAAGTAGGTAGCGTAGAAATAGTTGAACGTCGTTAGCTTGCATTAAACATTACAAACAACATTTAATTTGACGTTTGTTGTTTTGAATAAACTGTCTGTTAAGTTGTAGATGATAATTGGTATATCATCACTTTATCGAAACACCTTTCATCGAACGTATCATTTCATCGAATTTCATTTCATCGAAAGCTAATTTCTGCTGAAACCTTGTTGTTTTCAGGTTATCTTAAGCATGGGTTACATAGGTTAGGTTATGTTAGATCTGACACCACCAAAAAATTATAACTCCTGCACGTGGAAATTAGCTTCCGATGAAATGAAATTCGATGAAATTTATTTATATTTATTTATTTTGTAAATATATTTACACAGCATTACAGCCAGGACTAATACACTGAGAAACTACATTCATAAAATTAAGATATGTACAAGGAAAGAGTTACAGTATTATAAAGGTAAACATTATAAAAGAGTACTCGACTGCCTGCCATCCATCGCCTCATACGTTCGTCATCGTCAATGATACGTTCGATGAAAGGAGTTTCGATAAAGTGATAGCTACCCATGATAATTACGTATTTCAGCGTTTTCAATCCACAAATTCGCGCCCCGCTACTTAGTTTTTCGTACGTGGTCACTTGTCGCAATCGTGCAATGTCAATTTGTACAGCAGGGCGCGCCGTCGCGGGCGAAAATACTATATTTACTGTAGTTTAGTGAAGCATTCCAAGAAAAATGATTAATTTATTGCGTAAATTGCAAACATATGGATTAAATCCACACTTAGTTTAGCGTTGAGTAAGTAGAACAAACGAACTTTGCAAACTGTCATTATTTTGAAAGTTTCCTGCAAATGACAATGTCAAGTGTAATTAGTAACAAATGTCACGGCTCGGTACCGAAGGCCTCCCTAGCCGATGCCCGCCGCTGACGGGCCGTGTGTTGCAGCCGGTGGGCGCGCGCGCGCTGCGGCGGCAGGACAGCCCCGACTACCTCACGCTCAACTCGCAGATCGAGGAGGCCAGGTAACGCCGTCAAGGGGGATCTTCCTTTGCAATCACCCGGGGACAATCAATTATGACGTTACGGGTAAATTTCCGGGCGTTTCAACCGCCATCTATTTTCAATATACAGAAGCAGAACGGGGCATTGAAACTCCCGAAAATTTACCATTATATGAGCTTTCAGTTCACGTGATTCTTTCAAGCTGGCAACGTCGTCGTCGCAGTGTTTTTTGGTGTAGCTTTAAAATCGCAACATTAAACATATTGAAATTGTTATTAATTTAGTTTGAATTATGTTTAGTGATTACGTTATAGCTGTGGTTATCATGACGTATTAGCCGTATTTTCTAAATTCGTTCTGAAGTACATACATCAATTTCCGACGCTGCCAGCTAGATAGATTTATACGGAATGAACCCTGTTAATGCTTGCCGCTTAGAGGTGTTATGTTTCTGCATGCTCCGAGAACTTAATGGCGAGGGGCAGGCGACGCCTTTGCGTTCAAAGCTTGTGTAGTTTAAAAACGACGACGTGACTAAATCATTTTGTACACAAAGAAAGTAAAATAAAGCTTTTATGAAACGCCTTTGGCTTCGCGTATCCCTTCGTCTTAATATCCCATCCCATTCCAATTCGCCGAGGCCTCCGGAAACCTTACCGAGAAGTTTCGCCGCGTGTTGAACGAGTCGAAGGACGGGCGAGATCGAGCACGAGAAAGAAAGAAACATTTAGTTAATGTAAGTGGAACGCAAAGAGTTAAAAAGAAATGAACTATTAGCTTTCACGTTCTTGTGTGTTCTTGGCGCTTCTCGGCGAGTTTGGATGGGCATAACATTATCTATTATACCTTCGAGGTTGTGCTGCTCTCTCGCTTGCTCTTGCGCTCTAAGTATACCCGAGAAGAGCTACTCTTGTAAATTGTTGAGTCTGCAAATCAGTATGTTTAAAAGTATCGGAATTTATTTTAGTTTCATGTATCTCTTAGGTATTAAATGCTTTTCAATTAGAGAGGACAGGGAGGATTATTTGCTTGTGTGCAAAGCTGTCGTTACTGCTTTGGTTGGATACTATGAAGAAGTTTTATGTTGTGTTGGAAATAGACACGGGTCGTTTAGTCAGGAGCGCCTGGCAGAATTCGCACAGCGCGTCGTTTCGCGAACGCACGGCTAGCGCGGTGAACGTAGGCGCTGAAACGCAAATCCTGTCATATAATTTCGAAATTTTACGTCGGTATTTATTTTCGGACGTATAAGAAACAAGAATAGTATTTATATAGAATCTTAATATATGTATAAGGTTAATAAATGGTTTAAGGAAAAGTTACGTAAATCAATATTATTAAGAGAGCGAAAGTGCGGTATCTAAGGTCGCGCTCTCGATAGTAATCTGTATAATGAGTCAACGTGCGTCGTTTTATTTTCGATATCAGTTCGAGTCCCACTAAAGAAATGACTTATTTATTGTTTACTGTCAGATAGACGGCCCGAATCGGAGTATTAGGTGCTTCGATCGTTAGGGTATGATACGTTTCGCAGGATCCGTTTCCGAGGAGCCTACCACAGGTTGTTGCTGAGGCTCCTGCGCTCGGCCTTCTGTCCGCGGCCGGAGCCGGCGGCGGGCGCGGGCGGGGCGGGCGGCGCGGGCGGCGCGGGCGGGGCGGGCGGCGCGGGCGGGGCGGGCGGCGCGGGCGGGGCGGGCGGCGCGGGCGGGGCGGGCGGCGCGGGCGGGGCGGGCGGCGCGGGCGGGGCGGGCGGCGCGGGCGGGGCGGGCGGCGCGGGCGGGGCGGGCGCGCGCGACGTGCTGGAGGGCTGCGTGCGGCGCGCGGGGCTGCTGGCCGGCGCGCTGCTGCTGCGCGCCGCCGCCACGCTGCGCCGCCGCGCGCCCGCCGTGCCGCGCCACTGACCGCCCGCCCGGACCAGGACACTAGTGACGGACGCACTTACCTGAACAAAGAGAGAACATATGGAATTTAATGCCGCAATGCTAGCGGGCGCTTCATGAAGAACCTAAACGCGAAAATGAAGATGAATTACTGACCGAAAGATGTTACCCTGATAGTGTACGCCGTGATGTCCGCTTCGACGACGACGACCCGGCCCCGCTGCGGTTTGAAGTATAGACCGAAGAATGGAGACGGTCGGGGCCCCGAGATTAATCTATACCCGATTATTGCGACAGCGAAATGGTATTTTAATTGAGACAAATTATTCATTGACCGCGATATCAAACCTAGATGTTGTCCTCTAAAACCGATCTACATAAATGACACCCTGACGTGACGGTCACGCCCTTCTTTAACCTGACGAGCGCGTGGAGTCATAAAGGTCTCCATTCGACTTTGTCTTAACCGACCTTGCTTATTTAATATACCGATCACCCTGTTGGCTCTTATTCACTTGACAATAAGAGCTCCTACAACATCAACATTATGGTTACGATAAAGCGAGATGGGCTTAAACAAACATGAATAGAGTTCGAATGTAGTCTCGCGCTCCCGCGGCTCTGTTCGTCGGCGATGACGTCGCCTCTAACTTGTTGCAGTGTTTCTATTTCTTCGCAGAATAAAAGACGTGAATCTTCCGTAACGTTTTATTTGCATAATTGTTGGGACCGTTACCAAGAATTAAGTTTATCACAAATAATATTAAGGTGCTACCCTATGCAAATGTCCTTCGATCTGTAGCCCTCCAATTTCTCTTGTTGTTAAAACTTATATGCAATAAAACTGCTGTTCTTAACTAGCTGCCATCTCAATGTTTCTTTTACAAGTCACTAGTATCGAAATGTATGCTATCAAAGTTTGACACTTTTACTGCAAAAAAGTAGTTTTATGGGATTTATTTCCATATTATTATTATTATTTTCATAATCCGTAGGTACTGCAAAAAAGTGGAATGCGCTTCCGGCGTCTGTATTTCCGAGTGCATACAATCTGAACCTCTTTAAAGTTAGGGTGAATAGGCATCTTCTGGGTGAGCCCGCTACATCGTAGACTGAATCTTCGTCCTCCAAGGGCAAGAGTTAGTCAAGAGCAAACCCATTATAAATAATAATAAAAAAATACATTTACATTCAGTTTTGACTGAGTTTATAGAACCTAAACTTCATCAAAAATGACCGTTGTGGCCAGGTAGCCCTTTAAACCATTGTTTTCCATGTGATATCTGACAACGATTAGATTAGGCTTGTTTAGTGCCTTTAACAAGGTGCAATCGAGGAATTACAATGTTTCGCACTGTCACTGTTAAACGTTTATATTGTTCGACTTATTTGGAAATGGTCCCTTCAGTCTGTATTGAGCATGAGAAGTGGTCGCGAAGCAACCGCGGCGGCGATACTCGTAAGCACATTTTAAACCGACTTATAATTAGATTGCCCCTAGTTGCGACGTAGTGCATAGTTCATTTACACGCGTCTCATCCGGCCAATAGCCATTTTGAATATATTGAGTAGCGCATATATTCAGCATTGATCACCCGAGGAAGGTCGACTGTAGGCTGCGTTTCTGGTTGTATGACAGGATTTGTGTGCTGGCGCTCTACAGAGCATCGTCAATATAGATTATTTTAATACCGTACCGACCGATAGTGTTTTTGCTTGCGGCTTCTTTTAGTTGTTAGCAGGGCTGGGCAAAATACCTGCTACATAGTATAGCAACAATAACTTGTCTCACAGCTCTTCCGTAACATGTTCCGTTAAGTATACGATTACATTGTTATGTTTTTTTCATTAAATAATTATCAAGGACCATCTCACACAAATTGACCTAGTCCCAAACTAAGCTCTAGGCTTGTACTATGGGTACCAGGCAACGATATAAATACTTATATAGAGATATACATACTTAAATATATAGAAAACATCCATGACTCAGGAATAAGTACTCGCGCTCATCACACAACTATTTGCCCATACCGGGATTCGAACCCGGGTCCGCTAGCTTCGTAGGCAGGTTCACTACCAACACAGTACCAACTAGGCTAACCGCGTCGTCTTTATTTAAGGTAAATTACACTTTATGTTATTACACTACACAAGAGAATTGGAAAAAACGTATTTTTGTGTAAATGTGTTTTAAAACATAAAGTATTTGAAATATAAATTACAAAATACATGTGAGTTATTTGAAATATTAAATACAAAATACTTTATTAGGTAGTATTTGAAATATAAATACAAAATACGTATTTGTATTTCAAATACAAATAATTGAAATACTGCCCAGCCCTGGTTGTTTGTGTAAATTCGTGGTGATGCCCGTAATTAATAGGATGGCCGCGTGTTAAATGCTTGTTCGACTCAATACCGTCGATCTTCCTAATCTCTTATAGTAGTGCCAATGGTATTGCATTAACAGAGCCATTTTAGCGTTTTTTGTTTTATAGTTAGTTTTGGTTACAGGCCCCCTCATTGATATGAAAAATGTATCGTTTACCAGCCCTTAAGTTCTTTGTTACGAATTGGAAATTAACTTATTGATTATAATTTGTATTTTGTCAGTGGTAAGAATCAGGTTACATGGCGATCGTTTTTTTTAAGTCTGCTTGGATATAATTATGTCATGTATAAATATCAGTTTTCCAAGGAGACAAGACTCAGCATGTATTTTTGAATCCTGAACTTATCTATCAAGTGATGAATTTGATTCGGAAAATAACAAATAATTATGGAATACTTTTCAAATAGACAAGCGTAAATTGTTTATGGGTTGATATGGCCTCGATGTGTTTGATGGCGTGGGTTGACATGATGATTGGATGCAGGGTGCAGTCTGCAGAGCTGGAGCAGCGGCGCAGCACGCTGGCCGACAAGCTGGCGCGCAAGGAGCGACGGCGGGAGAAGAAGCGCCGCAAGCAGGGACTCGTGGACCAGGCAGACGGTGAGTGGGGGGCGGCATACGGGGGGGGACGCAAAACTGGGTAAGTAGAGTAGATTGTATGGAGATGCGGTGTGCAGTTGGTGCTTAACTATCAAGTGCCTAGTTATTCGGTGGACAGTTGGACAATCAGCCAGGAAAGACAGTACCTATGAAAATGAAAAAATAAAAACGAATCTAATATCTTTTGAAAGGTTACGAGCAGGACTCCTCCGGAAAAAGTCGAACAATATATTCCTTTGCAAAGTTCGGCTACATCCTTGGCCAGCGAGCTACTCGGATATTTGCAATTTTAAGTGACCCATATAACTCATGACCATGCAATAAATATATTTGACTGACTCATTCCTGGCATAAACGAGAAACAGAGATAGAGCCCTCATATTGTGACATAATGACAACACTATGTATTGTACACTAAATGAATGTTTAACTTTGATTTAAACCTTAAGCTGGCCAGTTTCATCAGCTACGCAACATTGTTGCTGTGACACGTGAAGCGACATAAATGTAAGAGTACCAGGCCCCCTAGCATGCAAGCACGAGATACAATTTGACAGGTGCTAGGGAAATGAATACATCTATTCCATATTCTAACGTAAGACATAACGCTTAAGGTTTAAAATAAAAATGTCCCGTCTTGATAAAATCCCTATAAAAATGTGAAAGTCGCAATAGTTGCTGAGTAATAAAATGCAATAAAAGTCAGGACAAGGCACTTTAATTTTAAACTTTAAGTTTTAAGTCTTACGTTGGAATATGGAATAGATGTATTTATTTCCCTAGCTCCTGTCAAATTTTATTTCGTGCATGCATGGTAAAGTACCTACAGGTATTAAGGTAAAGGTAGTTGAAAAATAAGTACCATTATACCTTAGCGTTCCCCGCAAACTAGTGTTGTGTTATTTTCTCGTAGTCTCGCGTTGTCTCGCCAAGACGTCCTGCTGTAGATATATAGGTACCTACTCGGGTCTAGGCACTGGTAGATTATTTTGGAGCGTAAGTCGAAATTGTTATATTTTGAATATTTAAAAACTAAATATTTTAAGCTTTCCATTTAGCTACCACAGTTCTGTCTATCGACACAACTTTTCATATGCTTGCTTTACGAGTACGCAGAATATAATTATGTTTGATTTGAGTTTTGCTGTTACCACGAGCAGCGTCTCGAGGACGAATAGGATTCCGTAATTTAGCAGCTTGTTTCAGTACACAAGTTGTATTTTCTCACTTGTCGCGCAGTTCGTCTCTTTCGTTTCAGATTTGGTAGAGAGAAATAACCGAGCTACAAACAACCAAATCTATAATACTTCTAGTGGTGTGACATGCAATATATAATTTGAATTGTGACGTCGCGGGCAAATCGTGCTCGCCGCCCAAGTGTTCATTAACTTGCCAGTGTCAGACAGCGTGGGAAGGTTTATTTAATGGAGCTTCCTAATGGAAAAGTGCATAATAAACCGTTTTTCCTGTTCGCTTCCGAGAATTGAAACCATTAGCATTTTTACGTCCAGGCGCAGGACGCCCAGCTTTTTATTTCTGTTGCAATTTATAGTCGCTAACCTTTCGCCATTTTCCGGCACACTGCTCCTTACTCACGCCCTAAAATACCCGGTTACGGCAAAAGAACTTGAGGCGTCATTTCGGGATTCGAATTGTGCTAACGAGTGGTGAGAACGCGGGCGGTGACCGCCGGCTATTATTGTAACCGGGCGAGTCGACCGCGCGGCACGGGGGGTCCACCGACGGGACTAGCCCACTTTGATGTTGGAATGTCTTGAATGGTTTTTTAAGGTTTTCTCGAAGGGAATGTTCTTGGTTAGGTCGAGGCTGTAGTTGGTAGTCGGAAGCCGTAAGGGTGAGCAGTGGGCAGCCGCACGGGCGCCGTGGGCGCGGGCGCGGTATTAATACCCGCGCGGGCCTCCTCCAGGCGCGCCACTCCCGCCGCGCCGCTCGCCCGCGCAGCACCGACGCTCCACACCAGCCCGGCCCCGGACTCCACCGCTGTCTGCGACTGTGTCCAGTGCTATATCCGAACGCGTGAACTAGGCTGACGTTGCGAAACGACCAGTTTTTATCAATTTGTAACGCGATCGGATTAATTGTGTCGGTCAAGTCTATCAATAGACGAGTGAACTTTCGCGAGCGCACGTGTCGGAGCTAGACCGCCCGCCAGGACCTAGATCGCTGAAACTTTGGACTTGAACAACCCGTTCCAGTCAACAAGTGAGTCACCGCCGGCTCCGGTTGCCTCTGTAGCCGATTGTTTACCAACACCCTCGCCCGCTGCCCGCCACCATCAAACCATAAGTCTTAATAATCGGCTAATAACGTGAAACCGGCTGAATTGTAAATTAAAAAGTGCCATTATGCAGATACAATCAAAATACACAGAAATAAGGCGGATAAAAAACGGGCCTCGAAAATTTTTAGCAACACGTTTGGCCGCCATGCATTGTTTATTTATTTTTAGTTTTTGTAACAGCTACCTCATGGTAATCATAGTCGTATGCTTGTTCTCGGCTTTTGTGCTAATTTGTAAAAAAAAGGTTTCGGAAAATAATCGTCCTCAATATATCGCTGTAGTGTTATATTTTCACGCAACAACTGGGAATTGCAGGTCTTTGACGAACCGACCTACCTTGACCCCTGCAGATTTCGCACACGATCTCTTCTTTGCTAGGAGAGTTGAATAGGAGAGTTCTAATTTACATAAACTTAACAATACGAAATAGAGCTTTTACAAAAAGTTAGCCGATCGAAAAATTAAATGTCAGATCGCCATTTTTTATCCCAACAAACGCCTCATACAAAACAGCGGGATGAATGTTTATCTCGTACTTAGTATTCTTCATATTTTTAGCAATAAATAGAGCCGATCAGGTGTTCTAAACTAACTACTATAATAATTACAAGTAGGTAATTGCAATGGTTTACCCTTGAATCACCTACACACATTTCATAGAATGTTTTACTTCGCCGAATTTTCATTTCATCGACAGGCGTTTCCACGGGCAGGAGTTATAAATGTTTGGTGGTGACGCTTAAGATAACCTGAAAACAATAAGGTTTCAGCATTCAGATTAAATGAAATTCGGTGAGACAGGGGACACCAATTGCAATATTTTTTAACAATTCATATGTCAATATTTGTTCAAATATTCTTATAGAGCTCTAGTCGTAAAGGTGCAGAACATTCGCCATTAAAACAGTTGTGTCGCGTTTACCAAGAAACCAGTGACATGTAGCATGTAGCGGAGAAAACTTCAAAGTGTAGTTGGTAGAAATTATTTTACATTTTAGTGTGGTATTAAAACGTTTACTACGCCTTAAATACCATGTAAGTAATCAATAAATCTATATAATATAAAAATCGATGTTTGTATGAGGGTATGTTATCCCTATGGATATGGATCCAAAAGAGCTGGACCGATTTTCATGAAATTTTCAGACAATCATTTCAGACAGCGAAGTTTGGTAGTGATCGGATCAACAGATTTTTTTTGGCAGCAACGCGCGGGTACCGCTGGTGGTGTCCTTCCATTCGGGCGAAAAACTTTTGGCGAACTGTTTCATTCCGCTACCGTTTCATTCGGCCAAACGCTTTTTTTCCGAAACTGTAAATATTTCATGATTTATTTCAGGACCATCATCGTGTAGAACCCCTATAGGTTAGGTTAGTTTTATAAAAATCCTAAAATCAGAACGGTTTCAGTAAAATTCACTTTAGTTTTGGTTGCGAAATGAAACAGTTTGCGAAACGTGCGGTTGCGAATCATTAGTAAACCACTAGTATCTCATACAAATTGACCTAGTCCCAAACTAAGCTCTAGGCTTGTACTATGGGTACTATGCAACGATAAACATATGTATATAGATAAATACACACTCTGGAACAAATACTCGCTCTCATAACATTACACAAATATTTGCCCATACCGGGATTCGAAACCGGGACCGCTAGCTTTGTAGACAGAGTTACTAGCAACTACGCTAAACTGTCGTCGTGTAGTTTTATTACTGGGAAACACTGTCGTGCATGCGCATGCGGTTATACAAAAAAAATAGTGCAATGTTTATTTTCAAAGCAGTAAATTACTCATGCATTATCGTAATTGGGGACTTTGAATAATAAACAGTGCGCTAACAATATGAGGGATGCAAATGTTTTGCTAGTCATTGGCTACGAAGGTATGATAGGGTCTAGGCGACTACAGACGAACAACTCGACAGACAAGGTGACAACTTTCCCGAGGAGTAGGCACGTAGAGGCTAGAGGGGGGCGGGCCCCGCAGGCGCGGGAGGTCATAAACTAATCTCGAGTAGGTATATAGTCTATTCTGATTTTTGAGAATCAAGTGCTCGATACGACAAGCGAGCAGCAGAAAAGAAATCGCATGCGAAAGAGCGTCACAACAAACTCTCATCTCAAGCGATTTATCTTTTAATTTCCAAATGAACCTTTCGACCGCTCGATTCTCTTAATGCGTGTGCTACACGGTTTGAAACCATGGCTTTAAACCAAGTGACCTTGGTAAAAGCGAGCTGCTACACGGCTTCAAATAAGCCCATTTGTTTGATATGTGCCAAGGGCGTTTAAGGTCATGCGAAATTTGGTTTAAAACTTTAAAACCACTGTCTACACCGTTTTAAATCGCCTGTTTGAAACCGTGTAGCCCACGCATACATCGGGCCGCTGTTTATTCCGACGCCCCCGACTGGCACGTGTATATTGACCTGGAGCCCCCGCAGAGATGGCCGAGGCGGCGGAGGCGCCGGAGCCGCGCGCGCGCGCCGGGCCCAGCGCCGACGAGCCCGACGAGCGCCGCGCCGAGGAGCTGCGGCGCCGCGCCCGCGACCCGCCCATCACCTACAAGGACCTCGATGTGAGTATGCCACACCCAGTGCGCTAAACTTCCTAAAGCATTTTTAACTGAAACCGTTATTGTGTCAGGATTTTTAAAATATCTATCTGGTAAATAAGGTTCGGTTAGGTTAGGTTGGTTTTAAAAAAATCCTAAAATCAGAACGGTTTCAGTAAAATTCACTTTAGGACTTGCGATGATTATGAATAACGATACATTCAGGCTACGAATTTGTCGGTGAACCAATATGGACCCCTCTGCTCTTTAGGAGAAATATTTTTGTACACCGCACTGAAAGTATGGGAAAAGACATGAATTTTAATTTTTAAATAAAATTAGAGGTGTCGTGGGACACTCGGACGGAATTAAGTTCCTTCTGGTATATATTATGTATTAAATATGAAGATATTTAATCCCGAAGGGGAGTGTTCAGCTATTCTCGGGAATACTCGGGACACGTCGCGTTCGCAATAGCAAAAGTGTCGTGTAGGACGCTTGTTTTGGCCTAACTCTCATTCGCCAAGTGTCTGGAGTATAACGTGGGATAAGAAACTTCATTTGTAGTACCGCAATAAACATTTTGTCTATCATTCCAAAAAAACTTAAGCGGCATGAGGATTACAAAAAATAGTATCCTTCACCACTTCGCTGCTCCTATCTTTTTGACGCTGACTGTACGTGTTACTCCGAGTGTGGTTGTAATTCAACATGTGTTCCGGCGCGTGTCAAGGCCGCGCTCGGCGCTGCTCCTCAAGTCCGTGTATTGTTTCAGTAGTTAGCACAAGTTAGGCTAATTATAAACTTAGTGCAGTCGGCTTCTTGTTTCTTTGTAAAATTATAATTATGATGATTGTGATGATGATTAACTGACTGATGTGCAAATTGCGGAAACTTTCGAAAACGCTGACAATGTTTCGGAAAGATTCGGGAAAGTTTCTACTAGGAATCTTTCGGAACACTGGATAGTTTCCATAGGCACATCTGTATGATTATGCAATATGTACGAGGAAGTCGGTGAAGGAAAACATCGTGAGGAAACCTGCACACACCTGCAAAGCAATTTGACGGTGTGTGCGAAGTTCCCAATCCACACTGGGCCCGCGTGGGAACTATAGCCCAAACCCTCTCATTGTGAGTGGAGGCCTGTGCCCAGCAGTGGGACGTATATAGGCTGGATTATTATTTATTATTATTATGTACGGGGAGTACTGGGACTTATTATTGCAATAGCACAGCAACTGTTCCAACAAGAAGAACGAGTCAAGAGAGAGTCTGAGTCGAGCACTGGGAACCCTCAGGAGCATCTACGTCTTATTTGTATTAATGTACCTACCATGTTTAAGCAAATAAATTATTACTTACTTACTTAAACTAGGACATGCCTATCTGTGTGTTTAGCCGGTCAAACGTGATTAAAACAAAAACTTCCAAATAGTCAAAGTTATAACTTATAATATTAGTAGAATCATTTATGAAGTAACTTAACCTAGACCTACAGTAAATTTGTTCGGTGTCGGATTCGGGTCATTCCATTATCGCGGGTGCAACATGACTCATTCAAGACTTGCTACCAATGAAATAAAAGACATATTTAAAAAAGTTAATGATTGAAGGATTACATTTTATAAAGCTTTTTATAAATTCGTACCTTTATAAAATGTTAAATGAAAAGTTTACACAGCCACAAAAAAGGTTTAAAGTGCCATTGCGGGTGCAACCAAATTGGCCCACCTCTCCAGATTACAATACAAAAACACAAAAATGTTTTAATTGTGAAAAATTTGTTAACGTATTGCCTTCTTATGTTGACAGACGATAAACAATTAACTGTAAATACATAAAATAATATTTAAAATGAAAATAAATAATGAATTATTTAATGTTGGTCCGTAATCACATAATAATAAACTTCTAAAATAGGCTATCAGCTTTAATACAATGTTGGGTTTATAATAATTGATTTAAGATCTCATCCTTTGCACTGACATAAAAACGTAACAAATATCGTGACTTACTGCCGCACTCAGAGACGTCAATTAATTTTCAAGTTTGATTAAAGTTGCTGCGTCTTATTCTTGCTATAGCAAATTAAGTGACAGCAGCAACTTTAATCAAACTCAAAAGTTAATTGACGTCTCTGAGTGCGGCCGTAGAGGCGGAGTGCTGACGTAGAGGGTCATCTCTAGCAGAATCACCCGCTGGTGAGTTATTGGCAATCAAGGACGGTAAAGTCTATAAAGATTCCTCGATCGATTACGAAACCCATAAAAGATTCCGACATTCCCAACAGAAAAAATAAACCGCATTGCGTTTCCGTCGCCTGTCCGTCAAAAATTGAGGCCTTGTCAAAGTGTTGAAAGCTCTCGAACACTTCTCCCTGTTAGTAAACAGCGGCAAATGCCCGCCCTGGGCTAGCACACCGTGTACCGTGGCGTAGCACACCGTGTGTTTTCTCGCTTATCGCTTAGAGCGTCTCTGTCGTTACAGACCAGTTAGAAAGGGATAAACAAGTCGCGGACCTGTGCTAGCCGTCCTACTCTTGGGCCGTTGCCAAGCTGCTCCATATTATCTACCCACGCAGTCTTTACCAACGCGAACAATTACTTCAGTTACCAGTAGGGTGACGGCACCAGTGTTGGATTGGACACTTAGCTAACTCTTAATTCAAAGATCATACGGTTATAAATTTGATTGTTGCAAAATAAATGAATAGCCCTTATATTCTTCAGAATAAGAATCATGTGTTCATCATTGGTCCTTGTTAATTTCTGGTGCCATCACCCTAGTCCTTGGAAACTATGACAAAGGGAACGTTCGCGCAAGGAGACTCCCTAAACGTACGCGACTTATTTATAGTCACTCGTACCTACTGGAGTAGTTATATCTAGTTCAAGGATATGGTATGTAAGATAGTTTCATATTCCACGAAGAAAAGCCGGTCAAGTGCTAGTCGAGGGTTCCGTATTTAGGATAGAACTCTAGAATCAGGTTTAAATTCACTTTAATTTATGTTCAATGAATAAGGTTTATATTGGCACAGAACCTTAAAAACGACAAGCGAGTAGGTGGAACAATTTACGTGCAAAATTTAGTTATCAATAAAGAAGTATCAAAATATTTGACCATCTAAACTAGCATAAGTATCTATTCCCCATTTCTATAGGTGATGGCGTTGGCGTCCCCTTGTTTTGCAGACGCTCATTTCATCGAATATGTCGTTTCACCGAATTTAATTTCATCGAAAGCTAATTTCTGCTGAAACCTTATTGTTTTCAGGTTATCTTAAGCATGGGTTACGTAGGTTAGGTTAGACCTGTGACTACCAAAAATGATAACTCCTGCACGTGGAAATGCGTGTCGATGAAATACCCAAGCAGCACGCAAGCTGTATAAGAGCTTATACAGCCCTTATGCAGCCAAAACTAGAGTTATAATGGCTGTATAAGCTCTTATACAGCTTGCGTGCTACTTGGGTAAAACATTCTATGAAATGAGTGTCAGTGATTCAAGGGTAAACCGCTGGCGTTATGCAGTGCTCGTTTTGTAAGACAGCTTCAATTTTATGTCTTAATTCGAATGTGATACAAGACTGTTTCAAGCAAATACATATCTTAATTACTCATTCAGTTCAATGCCAGCACCTATTACTCATAACCTGAACAAATTAAGAATGATACCTGCAATACCTACAATTTCCAATCGTTTTCTTTATGGATAACTTTATTACTCGTCACGGTTTAGTTCAAGATTTGGTGCAGTACTTCAATAATGGCGTATCTTATCTCCAGTCCATAAAGTTAGGGTGTTGTTGGAAGCCAAGAGTCGATAATAACCCGGTGGCCGCGCCTCGGCCCCCGCCTGTTTTAGACGCGCGGAATGTTCCGCCACACAGAGTGGGAGTTCGATGACACACTCCGCATAAAATCACTTTAGTTTTGTCCATTTCTAATGTATTCTTGGCTTTTCTTGGAGCCAATTTTAATGCTAGTTAGTATAAAAGATGCGCAATCGTATTAACCGCGCAAACTGTTCCGCGAAACATGCTACAAAGTATCAAATTATATTTTGCATTTCCGTTATGTACCTACGTAAATCCACATCTGCTTCAGAAAACTCAATGTCGGCAGATTACATTTATGTAATAAATGTACAGAGGGCAACATGGGTAATCGCTTATTAAATCAATGTGAACCAAACACGTATATAGGATCGTTGACATCGCGCCTGCGCGTGAGTCGGTGCGGAAAGTAGCCTGTGACGTCACTCGCGGGGCCGCGAGGAAGCTGTAATGAGCTTCCGACACTCGCTGCCACTCGTATAGTTTAGTAGTGAATTTGATGAAATACTTAATACTTTGTTCTACTTATTCATTAGCTGTAAGTGACACAAGGAATAATTCGAGCTAGACAATGAGCTCTGAACAATCCCTTAAAAAAAACGCATACGAGTCGAAACGATCCAATCTTTCGTGAGGATGGATTATGTCCAATTGCACACATGTTTATTTTTTATGTCACATTTAGCCCCGTATTCTCATTTCTATCTTGGCGAATTATAAAGAGACAGGTGTCCTAATGGGACAATAGTGCTAATGAACGTTTGTGCAATCGTGTATAAGTCATGACATTGTAGGTTAGTGGCAGTTAATTGTAAACCAAGATAAAACAAACTAGTACAAATATCTACGGTTACTATTTGCATTTTCATGCACAAACGGGAAAAAACTTTGTGAAACGAAGCTGCGTTTCATTTCATCATCAACATCATACCAGCTGAAAGACGTTCACTGCTGGACATCGGCCTTCTTTAAGTATTACCACAAAAATCGGTCTCCCGCTTCCATTGGAATCCCGCGGACCTTCACCAGATCGCCGATAATCGTTTAAAATAGTTTGGCATTACCAATCTTTTCCGTTTCGAAGGGTTTATTTAAGAATTGAATGTGTTATCGTTGTTGGCAGGGCGCGCAAGAGTTCGCGAAGTTGACGGAAGCCATCGGCAGCCTGTCGCTGTCCCCTGAGGAGCACGAGTCCCTGGGCGAACTCGAGCAGTACCTCGTGCAGGGCGAGGGCAGCTGGGCGCTCGGGGACGAGTTCCTGGCCTTCATCGGTGAGTGTACATCGGTTCATCATGTTTACCTTGAAAGTACGTAGGGAGTAAATGATCCTTCATTTTTAGTGGTGCTTCCAAAACGCACTTTTGATCCGTTTATAGTATTTACGATTCATTGTATTTGCTTTTCATAATGACACATTATTTATTTGACATCACAAACATAAGTAATGGTTCTCAAAAAATCTTTTCTTAACATTAAGGTCCTTTATATTTTGTGATGCTTCCAACACAGGCTTTGGAGTCGTTTTTTACCCCAAAGATTATAAAGGATGGGACATGATCCCATTCCAAATTGAATATTATAAGGTGGTTGTGTAAATGAAATCAGGCTTGTAAGGGTTGCCTGTTCGGCAGGCCGCCTGCTGAGCCCGGACAGCACGACGGAGGCGCGCGTGGCGACGCTGCGCTGCGTGGGCGCCATGGCGCTGCGCGACGACGTGTCGCTGCTGCTGCACCAGGACCGGCGCTCGCACGCGCTCATGAACTACGCGCACGCGCTCGAGCGCCTGCCGCCCGCCGAGCAGCGCGCGCTGGCCACCGCGGTGAGGGCTGGCACACGCGCACCGGGCCATCACACACACGACACAAACTTACTCTTCAATATATTTTGTCGCTAAAAGTAATAGTAACATACTACTTTTACTTCATATAAACAGGAACTTCTGAACTCCTGATACTAGTAAATATAAAATGGTGACGCGATAACAACTTTGTTGAATTTCAACGGGTGTGGAAATCACCACCCCTATGATAATAATATGAGGCCACTACCCTACTCACACAATCACAGCTCGAACTATCTCCTCTTACGCGACGAAACATGTTCCGACCAATTTATTCCCGTACACTTGTATCTTTGTCCCCAAACATCTAATAGGTTAGAAGAAATGACCAAACATTCTGCGACCAGTTCCATGACGGAGTGTTGTCTCGTTGCAGCTGTGCAACATGTTCGAGAACATCTCGTCGTCCGAGTGGCTGCTCTACATCAGCGAGTGGGAGCTGAACGGGCAGCCCGTCTCCAACATACGCGTCACCACCAAGGTTGGTCCCAATAGTTCAAGAGTTCAAGCATACCGTTTACTGTTTAGTTTTATACTTTCTTATTTATTACTTTTTGATCTCGCACTTGAAATGCTTGACCACCAATGATGCCATTATTCGCATTTCAGTAATTTACTTTGTTAACGAATAACTTAATGCGTTTAGTCATTTGTGGCTTTGCTCACGATGCTGTCGTTTATCGGTGCTCTTTCGGTAACTGTCCGACTAGCCGAGACAAAAAGTGCCTATATTCGTCTCTGATTAATAAACTACCTCTGTAACAAGTTTGGCGTGACGTCGCGTCGATCGATTGAGCCGTTGCACCGTAAATATGTAACAAACAAATACATTTTCGCATAGACATTAATATGAGTAACGATGAATTCAGATCTGTGTTACAACGTTACAAAGTATTTTAGTTAAATTTGTCAAATTCCAAAACTACTAATTTTTCAAGATTTCCAAGTGAATCGAGATCATCTAGTTAATCGAGAGCGATAAGATTTTCGTCGAGTAAGTTGTTCCCCGGCCGCTAGGTGGCGGTGCACGCGACGCTGAGCGAGGACCCGGAGCTGCGCGAGGTCGGCACGGCGCTCATGTACAACATGGCCACCAAGGAGGTAAAGACTGTGGTCTGTATCGCTCTCTCTCACGGCCTCTTCTCTGTACCACATGTCCAAACATAAAAGGCACACAAATTAAAACGGGCTTGGTTTCGTAAAGGTATCAAACTTACAGAATGACAGTTGAATTTAAAGTCATAATATCGACATTTAATCTATAATAACCCTGGAATGACCCTGTAATTCAAGCTGTTTGCCTTTTATGTCCGACTTTCAGGTTCGCTACATAATTTAATGTCCATTATATAATTCACCATGAAATTGTGAGCACACAAAAGGAAATAGATTGTTTTGAATGGACGTTAACAGATGTAGCGACTGTTGTCGTTATCTTTAGAACTATTGTTTCACGCCATATTAGTCACAGTAATCTAGTATGTCACTCAATTTAGTTTTTTCTTTCTTTAAACAATGTCTCAGATATTATCGTTATGATGACTAAAAACCTATTGTATTAGTTTCTGTTTCTATACCTGCTTCAAAAAAGCTGGAACCGATTTCTACATGTTGAAACAAATGAACTCATGAAAGGTTGCTACTTTCAATTTGATGCACAAAGCGCAATGCATGTCAAATGCAGTTCCAATAAGTTTCGGCAAAGCATCATATTAAAACAATGAATATGTTACGTATTGTGATGTAGTCAGCACGTTTCGCAAAAATAATGTACCTTGTTATTGATTTTAAAAGAACCACGGCGCTACCCTTCTCTATGCTGTGATAATAATGTTTAAATAACAATTTTCAAAATGTTGTCAAAAGCAGGAATGCCGCAGCTAAAGCTTAGGTCCTCATTTGCCGAAACTGTATTATCTATCAATAGGTCTACAATTATTATCTTTATCAACGACCACGGCGGTACTTTGGTAGCGACTTCTTGTAAGCACTTGCCAAATCTTGACAGCAGGAAGCGTCGCGTCGAGTTGTTTGAGCAGGCATCAGTAAAGTACTCACTGTCACTGCGCAAGAACACGTGTTGCGACTTGTGCGCGGACCGTTATCTGCGGATCTTCGTGTAATTCAGTCGCAATCACTATCGGGCGATTTATTTGTAAAGATTTAACTATTGATTCAGGGTTTTCCTGCTGCTGGCACACGGCTCTTTCAGCAGAACTTGTGCTTACCTTGGTTCAGTTAGCAAAAATATAGCCACTGCGCTCAACCACGTGCCGGTTTTCTAGAACGTTTCTAGCGCGTACTATAAGAACTTGGAATGAACTTCCCGCTGAGATTTTCCCAATGCATGGGGATTTTTAAAAGGGTGTCATTAAATTTCTTCGAGACCGGCAACGCCTCTGGTGTTGCAAATGTCCAGGCGGCGGTGACCACTTCCCATCAGGTGGGCCGTCTGCCTGTTTGTCTGTCTAAGGCAATAAAAATAAATTTAATCAATATCAAGAGCAAGACTTCTACCACTTCATTTACCATTCGCTCAACCTTTTCTTGATATGCTGATTGTACGCAAAATTCCCTTCTCGTAATAGTAGTTTATGTGACTGCTGCATAATGCCTTTATGTAGAGTTACATACAATATTTTATCTACATACATATTATAAGCTCTCTATGATGTGTTCAGGAACCGCATGTTACGACCGGCATAGCCGGCATTGATCAATTATTAGAACGTCAAAAATGGCGGCAACCGTAGTTTTTTTTTTATTCAGAGACAATCTAGAGTCGGCCTCTACTATCATATCGTTCGATATCAAATTATCAAGTAACATACGAGATTTGTCAAAATTGTATGCAATTGACATTTCATTTCGAATTAAATGTCATCTCGAGTGATATTAGAATTGAGGTCAAATAAAATTGTTTTGTTTTTCAAAGATGTTCGAAATTTGAAACTAATAACTATATCAAATCTTATATCGTTATAAGAACATTATGTTACTGCTACAGATAAGAAAATTATCATAGTAAAATTGATTGTTGTAATGCTGGTCATTGCCAACGGATTCTGAACGCATTATAGAGGACTTATGATATGTGTGTAGATAAACTATGTTATTGTCACTACCTATATTCTAATTTTATTTATCTCCCTGCATGCTTTTATCTAGTTTATTTATTTTATTGCGTAGTTTTTTATTTATTGCGTGACGGCCCCGGTCTATCACAACATTCGCGTTGGGCTATTGGTATTTTAGCACTTTTTAGTTTGAGTTATCTTTGAATAAATATCACGGAGCGCCATGTCACCGTGATTGGAAACTAGGAAGTGGGGAAATGATACTAAGATCATAGTTATAATAATTTTGGCATACACGTGTGTTATCTATCACTTACAATACATTGCTTTTTATTTCATTACAATGAATGATTCATATTTACAAATGTTTCACATCTTCCTGTAATATGGGAGCAAAGACATACCTCATTCGAGTTATAACTCAAAGGGTTCTTTGTTCTTTGGGCATTGTTATCATTTCAGTGTGTAGATAAAATTAAAATGAATGAGTATATGTATTTATTAAAGTTGTTGCCATTTTAGGGATTTATAAAATAATTTGATACTGGTCCCAAAGTAAAAAGAAAGTCTTAAAAACGTCATTATAATGTCTTCAAAGCAACCGTTAGGTTTGAAATTTGATTTAAGTAACACTTTTAGCCTCCTAATGCAAATGGCAAACTTATCTAACGGCCCTAGCATCGGTCGCTTAAGTTATAGCGGGTAGTCGCTGGCGGTGGTTGCGCCGGGCCGGGCGGCGCGCGCGCTGCAGAGTGCGCGTGTGTGTTGCAGCGGCTGGGCGCGGCGCGCGCGCTGCGGGCGCTGCTGCCGCGCCGCGCCAAGAGCAAGGTACGCGCCCACTGCCCACTGCACCGCACGTCCTGGTAGCTGGACTATTGCTCGCATGAAAACCGCCCGCCTTTATCATTTACGCATGATAGCTGGGAAAGTTTTGAAAAAAATCACACTAGCGAGACCGCAGCATGCTGTATTTATCAACGTTTTGGCAAAAATGTCATATTCCAGACGGAAAGCTCTTATAGAAGACGGGCCCATCCGCCTGGCCGACGCAACCGAGCAACGCTACTATTTAGCTCTACCTCTCTCCGATCATGTCGTCATAACCTCATCATCCCCTGTACATACACAACTATTTGTCATAAACAAAACAATACGAAGATATTATCCAATGACATAACTCATCAGATGCATTTTAACAAAATATTAATTTTAATTTATCGCTTCAATCACTACATACTCGTATTAGTTAAGTTAAGGTTATTTGCGAAGCTATTTTCTCCTTTTCAGTATTAACTCATATCCAAATAAATACGTTTTCTACCTTGAACATTTAATGTAGATTAAAATTGTCCTGTACATTATATCATTTAAATATATACTTTAGAAGATATCACAGATTCAAAATTATGCGCAAATGTCTCATCGAAACGGTTGGACGGCCGCGCGGCCGTCACCACGGCCTGCCTTTATTCCAGTTGGACATGGGTTATTTTAACTTAAATTAACCGAAGAGAAGCGAGGGCGGGCCGCTAGTATCACCTTATACCGAACGTATATTCCATGCATATTATAATCATTTCCATAAAACTAATTAATTGATGGTTTAAATTCGTTATCAAGAGAAGAGATCGGTACACAGATACACCGATGCCACTAAACATGCACTCGGTGCTATTTTGAACCATGAATGTGATATATTACTGTTTAAAAATTGCCACTCATTCTTGTTTTAAAAGTAATATTACCGTAATAAAACATACGTCGTCAACTTTATGACATAATTACACCTGTAATGCTTGTTTAACAACATCAGTAACACGCGTGTTCTCAAAGATGGGCGAATATTGCTGCGACATGCGGATAGGAATATTTTTGCTTATTTATTTTAATAAGTTTTGTGATATAATTAATAGTTATAAGATGTAAAAACAAATTTATAAAATCATCAATATATCGGCTTTTCAACAGAAAAAATCAATTGCCTACTTCAGAAACCGACAAAAAATTGGTGATCAATCTGGAAAAACGATATAAAAGTAAAAGTTTTCCCGAATCCACCATAATATAAGTATATTAAGTTTGTACCACGCTAGCGTTTCGTGTTGAGAAAGATATCTCTTTACAACCTGCCACCTCGACGCGTGTAAACCGCTCACTCCATTAACTATACGATGTTTGCTGAAGCAGAAGTCTATTTGCTTTCAGATAAATTTAGAAATTGAGTGACCTTTCTCTTCACCCTGGAGATTGCGATTAGATAGTAATTTGCGTTAGAGAAATGATATAATATTGCGAAATTCAGGTTTTTAAAGTATTAGTTTACAAGAAGTCGCTAACATTTATTTACATACCTACATAAAATATTCGTTCCTACATAAAATATTGCGTTTTGAAGTGTTTCATACATGAGTGCTGTGTGATTCATGTCCTTTGAAACAATCAGAACTACACACATGATGAGAAAATTATTTTCTGGTTCGCTTAGGTACTGAATAAAGGACAGATATTTTCATTGGGATACAATCCAAACAACCAGAATCTGCTCTCGGCGCCGCTGTAGTATATTTAATTTCACCGTTAGCTCTAACTGACAGTAAATTAGTTTGATAACGAACGACGAAGCGACATCGAGAGCGGCTTCTGGGATGTTTGGAAACCAGCCGGCGGACGATCCCTGGCCGCCGACCGGCGGCCGGTGCCCTCGTCCCCGGCGCGCTCTGTGTGAACGGTCGGCGCAGGTGTTCGACGACGTGAGCGTGGAGCTGGCGATGGCGCTGCTGCAACTCCTGCAGGCGGCGCCGGCCGAGGAGCTGCTGTTCCGGTCCGTGGCCGCGCTGGCGCGCCTCGCGCACCACTCCGCCGACGTGGCGCAGCTCGTGCCGCTCGTCGGGCCCGTGCCCACCACCTTCAGGTGACCGCTGTCTCAGGTGTTCCGCTGTTCAGGAACCAACTTCCTTCTGCGGTGTTTCCGGCCAGTTATGACATGGGGGCCTTCAAGAAAAGAGCGTTCATCTCCCTAAAAGGCCGGCAACGTACCGACAACTCTTCCTGAGTTGCCGGTGTTCATGGGCGGTGGTGATTACTTCCCATCAGGTAACCCGCATGCTCGTTTGCCTCCCTTTCTTATAAAAAAAGGACCTTTAGAGTGTTAAAACGTTCAGTCTGTTTTGTCAAGCTCCGCGGCTCGAGCAGAGTGTCATGAAATAGTTGTCGGGGTTAATAAATGTTTATTTCAATGTAATGAATTGTATTAAGTAGTGTAACAGCCTCAGTGTCCAGTAGATATACAAGGTGGGCCAAAAGAAATCACCCTATTGGAAGATGCTCTCATTTTTGCAAAGTCGCCAATGTCAAATCTGTTTTGACATTTGTGGACTTGACAGATGCAAAATACAAGTGAACAAGCCATGGAGCGATACACTCCCCAAGAACGCGGAATAATCGTGTCTATTTTTTTGCGTAACAATTCAAAAAAAGAGAGTCAAACAACATCGGATGACTTCTTTTGGCCCACCTTGTATAATAATCTGTCACGGTTGCAGGGGCACCAGTCCGCGCTGCGACGAGAAGATCGACCTCATCATGCAGAAAGTGAAGCTGAGCGCATAAACACCTAATGAACTTACTAGGACGCATTTTAATCGAGTATTCTTCCTTTCTTGTTGATTTTTGTTGGTTTTGAAGCGTGGTGCCTGCGGATAGTACGAGTAGACAAATATCACATATTTATTTAAAACTTTATCTTCATGTAATTTTCACTCTAGTACCAAATTACGTATTTAAGTCACTTTACACTTATTAGTTTGTACGAGGCGGGCACCGCGGGATATAGCTATAATATTATATTGTGTAAATAATCGTTGGCTGAGTAGTCGACGGGCTAGTGTGAGTACCTGAGCGTACAATGTATTGCATTGTTGTACTAATGTTACGTCATCGGCGCCGTGGTGCCGACTGACAATATATTTATGAATTTCATTTTGTTGTTTTAATTCCGAAATAATAATAAGCGCGAAAGTAAATTGAGCTAACAAAATAATTATTGAACCGACATACCCTGACAATGCGACTCAAATAGCAAGAAAGAAATGGCGTCAAAGTTTATCAGTAAGATTCTGTGACATGGTTCCATGTTGGCCCTTGACGCAACAAGTCAAGGCTGCGAAAGCGGCGCGATCGCAGTTGGTGCAGCAAATAACTGACACAGACGCACGCGTCTAGCTGCTGATGATATAGAAACATGATATTTAAACACGCTTTATTACCCTTTTTGAACGCCATTTAAAATGTCAAATACAAGAGTTCTAACACAAACGCCAAGTGTCCCGTCTTGATAAAATCACTATAAAAATGTCAAATACGCTATAGTCGCTTACTAAAAAAAGATAATAAAAGTCAGGACGAGACACTTATTTTAAACATTAAGCGTTAGGTCTTACGTTAGAATATGGAATATATGTATTAATTTCCCTAGCCCCTGTCAACATTTTGTCTCATTAATGCATGGTAAGCCCGCAGCGTATACTCGTATCATTTATCAGAGGCTCAGGTAGCGGCCGTGATGAAGGAGCAGCTCCTGCAACTGGATTTCGAGTGGATCCGCGCACGCGCCTCTGCCGCCGCCGACCTGGAGATACCTGCCCGGCTCGGCCGTGAGAGTGAGAGAACAACATTAATGCTAAGTTTACACGCGTGCCACGTCTCAGCAAGCTTCCACAAGACCCAAAGCTATAAATACTAGTCTCACATGCTCGTGAATGCGTCAGTGCGCTCCGAACAAGCGAGCAAGCGTCCTTATTTATTTATAACTAAGTACGAGTATAATGTAAGTTTACACTACAACGTCCAAAACACTTATGGTATTTTTACACGCTTGCCGTGACTTGGCAAACGTCCACAAGCACAAGCGTGTGAACGTAACATATACATTAAATTAAAGCACACAAAATACAAAAGAACAGTAAAAGCAATAAAAAGAGTAACAATCACAAATTCATTAAATTAACAAAAATAGTCAGTTAAAAACACAAAACAGTGATCTGTCTGTAGTTAAACACCAACGCTCAACCGGAACGCAACAAGCTTCTCCAAGCTCACGCAAGCCAAACCAAACACCCCCCATCACATGCTTGTGTGGACGCTTGTTGAGACTTGACAAGCTGTAAACTCTGCTTTACATGATACCAGCGGTTTATACCAATTTTCACACTTTCCATCTTCACCCTCTCGATGGATGGCGCCCGCGTAGTCCAGCTTGTTAAGAATCTTCCACAGTATAAACACTTCCATGCGGTGGTATGATGGTCTACTAGGTAAGTACTCGTAAGTGTTGAACTAGATTGTATGGTCAGCAATTTCTAGCATCCGCTAGTTTTTCGGTCCAGTGGTGTCTACACGTGATTCACTCCCCGACTTCAACTTGAATTGGCCCCGGTACATGGTGATTGCGGTTCTACGCCAATCTGCATTCCCAAACGAAAGTTCACGGTTCAAACACTAGCTTAAGATTACGAGAGATAAATCGCAAAATATGCACCTTCTGCTTACACATGTCCTGCTCAATAAATACAATCAGTTATCAAATTCACATCGCAACGTCTAATCTTGTGCGGAAAATGTTTATAGTAACATATATTTGTACAGTCAATGACGCTGAAAACTTCTTGGAAGGCGTAATTCGGAGCGCGGCGCTTCACTGCCGGTTATCAAGTCTTACTTGTTTTCCTCTCTTTACAGGATGCACGGTAGTGTGCTCGCCGAGTTCGGAAAAAAGGCCGCACTGACCATGAGCATGATTACACGAGCGCTTTTCTCCCCTTTAGAACGCAAAAATGTTTAAAGCGAATAGCATTTTCAATTTTATGTCTAGTAAAACCCACCGAAATCAATACGTATAATTCCCGTATTTTTAGGGTTCCGTACCTCAAATGAAAAAAATGGAACCCTTATAGGATCACTTTGTTGTCTGTCTGTCTGTGTGTCTATCAAGACCCTTTTTCTCAGGAACGCGTGGAGGTATCAAGTTGAAATTAATATCAAATACTTAGGTCTGCAATCGCTTGGATCAGTGAAAAAATCAAACATCTAAGTCAACGCAATCAAAAGAGACGGCTGTTTATGCCGCATATTTAAGGGAATCTCAAGGGAATCAAAACCTGTAGGGTACTTCCCGTTGACTTAGAATCATAAAATTTGGCAAGAAGCAATGTCTAGTATAGCACAAGTGAAGGAAAACATCCGAATATTACATAAAAAATAAGTCCAGTATAAACTGACACTCACTAAGTAAGAAAGTGCATACTTATTGCGTGTCAGTTTATACTGGACTTTCTTTATATTGTATTCCCGTGATTTACGAACTATTTACATACCTATAAGGTTGTGCGGAACCCTCGGTGCGCGAGTCCAACTCGCACTTGACCGGCTTTTGGTATAAAAACCACGATGGTGGCAAACAAGCGTACGGCCCGCCTGATGCACAGTGTTCCAGGAACCCTTGGGACCGGACATTTTTGGCTGACTCTGCAGATCGATGTAGTTCAATATTCTAATTAAAAGTCCAGAAGTGACCCCCTGTCAATTCTTTATAGATTTACAGAAAAAAAAAATCAAGTTGGCCATTTCCGGTAGGCATTGAAACGGAAAAATTCCTTATTTTCTTTTATTGTGGATTTATTCATTGGTATTTAGTTATCATGTGATAATGCATATAATTGTGCGTTTTTTGAGCAATTAAACGAGCGTCAATAGTTGATAGAGTCAAATAAATTTACAAAAAACCGTTTTTACGTTTTTATTTTTTTTATTTTTAGTCTTAACGGTTTTGCACTTAATTTTTGTTGTGAATGATTGCTAGTGTTTATTTCTATCGCCATAAATAATATCAGTTGCAAATCTCATGGAGTATCCGAGATATTGAATTTTATCATCATCATTGTATCATCATCATCATCATTTCAGGCGAAAGACGTCCACTGCTGGACATAGGCCTTCCCCACTGGCCACAAAGACCACCTGCCAAAGACTGCCTGCGAAGCTGTGGATAAATTATGATAATGATGATACAATGATGTCATTTGATGTAAATAAATAAATAAATAATATCATTTCATTCTTGTTCATCCATTTATTTTGTTCGTCATTAGATGTTAGTGATCGTGATCCAAAAGAAGTTAGTTAATTCTCCATAATTCTATTGTTTTAAACGTCGACTTAAGCCGTTGCTTGTTTTTAAATAAGTTCCTATCAATCTATGAAATAGTACTTTCGATATTAGCTATTAATATAAATCAGGCGCTTCGACGGGAAAGTTAAAATTCAATATCTCGGATACTCCATGAGATTTGCAACTGATATTATTTAAGACTAAAAATAAAAAAAATAAAAACGTAAAAAGAGTTTTTTGTAAATTTCTTTGACTCTATAAAGAATTGACAGGGGGTCACTTCTGGATTTTTAATTAGAATATTGAACTACGTCGATCTGCAGAGTCAGCCAAAAATGTCCGGTCCCAAGGGTTCCTTGAACACGTGTGATGGTAAGCGGTTACCGTAGCCTGTGGACGCCTGCAACACCATAGTATCACATGCGCGTTGCCGACCCTTTAAAAACCTATGTACCATAAACCTCAAAAACAACTTTCCACGCTACTAGTTTGAAATAACGGCTATGGGCCTCTTCATACGGCAACAATAGCTCAACATGCTGTTAACACATTATTTTTTTATTTACTTGACTTGAAATAAAATAATCAACCTGGTGAATTACTCCAACCCCACATAATCCCTCATCAAACAAAGCAGCAATAACAGTTCACCTGATACTTCTGTGTACCGACTTACGTCGGGAGATATCTCCGGGCCGCGCGCGCGCCGGTCCCAGTCGCGGGATCCCAGCCGGCCGCGGCTGACACTATCTTAATTAATAAACAGTGAATAATTGATTAGAAACAACTTTAAAAGTACCCTGTATACTGTTCTCTATACTTAAAAGTTAGTTTAAAAACCTGTTCGAACCTTTCACAAAGTTTCCTGGGGCAGTTCTCCCGTGGTGCCTATAGTAACTGCACGCTTCTGACCGTCTGAATAATGGATTCCGAGGAAGGCACCCCGTTCCCGGCGCACGCGGCGGGCGGGGGCTGGCGGCGCGCGCTGGGCCGGCGCGTGCCCATGGTGTCGTGGGCGCCGCGCTACTCGCGCCTGGCGGCGGCCGCGGACCTGGTGGCCGGCGTCACGCTGGGGCTCACGCTGGTGCCGCAGAGCATCGCCTACGCCGCGCTGGCGGGCCTGCCCGTGCACTACGGGCTCTACTCATCCTTCATGGGTACCTCAGCTGAAAGATTTTACAATGATATAGTTGAGGAATATGGCCATGTCTCTATTTCTCTGCCTCTATTTAACTGCACCTGCTTTGTTCATCTATCAGTCATCGCGTAGGGTGGACCGAATTAAATGACGTTTATTTTTATTATTTGAAAGTTGGTATATATGTAAGTACTTGTTTGATTTAAACTTTCGCGATATTCACACATACCTACCGCAGCAGCCCGTGACTTTAAGTTCCGTTTTTAGGGTTCCGTACCCGAAGGGACCTATTACTAAACAAGCCTACGCTGTCCGTCCTTCCATCCGTCCTAACTTAAAAGAACTACATCTTTTGAACCGTAAAAGATAGCCCGTTGATTTTTTTTGTAGAATATGTGATATAACGGCGAATTTCCTAACAAATAATAAAAAAGTCAACAAGTAATAGGTATAATAAGGGGAGTCCCAATACAAGAAACGTTTTTATTCAATGTTTTTTTGTATTTGTTCTATCGTAAAAACGGTAATACAAACAATACTAAAAACCGGCCAAACGTGCACGGAACCCTCAGTGCGCGAGTCTGACTCGCACTTTATAGTTTTACTGTATGTGGTAGGTACATACTTATTGTAGAAGGGTGGTTTTTAAATAAGTTTCATGGAAATATGCTCGTGTGGGGTTTAGCCGGTAGAGATTGATCAATTAATTCACTCATTTATTCACGTCAATTATGACGTTATTTAATCATAAACATACATACTCGTATGTATCCTATAACTAAAACAGCTCTAACGATTTCGATGACATTTGCAATTAGCGGTTTGCGGGGGCGAAAAATCGATCTAGCTAGGTCTCATATCTGGGATAATTAGTTTTCCCCTAATTTTCACGCAAAAAGGTTTCCCGCGCAATATGGTTCGTAATTTCAGTGCAGCCGCCGCCGTCAGAACAGACTGATGGTTAGAGCGTTGACCTACTGCGCCAAGACTGCGGGTTCGAACCCCAGCCATGGACCTGTTTTTTGTTTTCTTTTTTTTTCGGTAATTCTTTTGTTATTGTTTTTGTATAGGAATCGATGAAAATTCGGTTTCTACCCGAGCGAGGACCTCGGTCTCTCGATACTAGTTCCTTAAATACCAATTAGAGGTTATAGGCCAACAATGTTTGATAATATAATAGAGCTCCACTAATTAATTATTCCATTTATTTATTACTCTATTAAGTATCTAATTATTTTTATTAAATTAAACACTTCTTTTCCCGTCTCGCTCTCCCTTTGCCCTCTTACGACACAGTTTCATCAAGCGTTATCTCTCGCGCGACCTTAAGTGAGAGCTAGAAATACAACGATCGTAAATCCCGGCGAGCCCTCCGCGGAACGCAAACACCAAGTTTCCACGACAATATATTATCAAGCTGTTTGCTCATTAGTTTACTTATATATTAAGTGCGGTAGGAATGATCAATGAGCTCACTATTTTTCCCTAACTAGTAAACAGACACCTTTCTTCTGTGTTCTTGCTGTTATCGATTCTGCTCTTGTACATTTACAAACTAACGGCCGCGCTCGGAGACGTAAATTAACTTTTAAGTTTGATTAAAGTTGCTGCTGTCACTTTCTTTGCTATAGCAATAAAATAAGACGCAGCAACTTTAATCAAACTTAAAAAATAATTGACGTCTCTTGAGTGCGGCAGTAATAAAGTTCGTTAGTTCTGCAATATTATATTCATCATCCTTATCTCATAGACGGTCATTTAATAAAAGAAACTTCACTTTTGCTTGCTTGCGGCAAGAACCATGACTTTGACAGAATGGGCTAAGGATGGTTCATCAAAGAAACGGTAGAGTTAGATAGTTTAAATTGAGATTTACGTTGTGACTTAAGTGCTACTTAAAGCAAGATTTTTTTATACTTAACCTCTTCTTTCACCTCCAAAATCGATCGCATTTCCACGTGCCGGGGACACCGCGGCGTAATATATCAAATCAAGTGTACAAACTTCACGACCCTAGGCGCAAGGATTCTTTGCGGTGTTACACGACCGGACCGCTCGGCTTTTCATTGTCTTTGCGGTCAACCAAGAACAACGAACGTACCGGTTTAAAATTTCTTACTTTTTTATGATTTACGATTCCTATTAGTCCTGCCATTTATTATCCATGCCATTATGTCCATGCCATTTATCACTAGCTTAAGTAATCCAGTTGTTCACTAGCGCATCATCAGATATTTCGTCGATAAGTCCACCCTTGCCTACCACTGCTGGACACGCGAGAAAGTCGTAGCAACCCGGTTTAAACATGGGGGCTAGCTCGAGTAAACCTGCCTTGTTGATCGTTCCACGTAGCTTCAGAGTACAAGGCTCGAGTCATGTCACAGAGTTCGAGCCTTCTCGCTTTTGTTGCAATAGATTAAGAAATTACGCCACAGAACAAATGTTTTCTTGCCACACCTTTCTAACCCGGCGTTTCATTAATTCGTGATGAGAGTCCTTTCTTTGTATACGATCCTCATTCCTCAACATACCCCGAATAATGAGAAAGGCCCTCACTCAAGTTATCGTTGCAGGCACGATGCTGTACATGGTATTCGGCACGGTGAAGGAGGTGAGCATCGGGCCGACGAGCCTGATGGCGCTGCTGGTGCTGCAGTCCTGCCACGGGCTGCCGCTGCAGTACGTCGTGCTGCTCGCCTTCCTCTCGGGCTGCGTGGTCATGCTCATGGGCCTGCTCCGGCTCGGTAAGACTGTTTTGAAGGCAAACAAGCACACGTACCGCCTGCGTCGCCGCCTGAGCGAGGGAAGGGAGCTCCGCATAAGGAAACTGGGCTCTGAGACCATCGATTTCTGAGACCCAAAATAAGGCATTTGCCATCTCTAGATTGCCAATCCTGCAGAATGTAATCACAATGTTACCCAAATTATGTCTGAATCCATTCAGCAGTTTCTCCGCGATTGAGTCTCCAATAACTGACTGACTGACTATACAAAGCGAAGTTACAGCGACCTCCGTGTCCTGTACAATAATGCGTTCAGAGTAATTATGGGACTGCCCCGGTACTACAGCGCCTCGGGTATGTTCGCGGAGGCGCGCACCGCTTGCTTCCACACTACGATGCGCAGGCGGGGCGCGTCTCTGGTGCGCAGAGTACGGGGCAGCTCCAACAACATCCTGAAAATGATCGCCGCTAGACTTGACTGTCCTTTTATCCGGCACTGCTGTGACAGACATGTGGCAGTGGCAGTGCCAGGAAGGATATACTGACATTTTAAGAATTTTCAATTTAACTTTATTTTATTTTTACTATTTTATATTTTGATTATTTAACTGTTTGTGAAATATGGATCTTGTGTTATCCGAAATAAATAAATAAATAAATAAATAAAATGAACACACTCGACTCGGCGAGCCTAGTGGTCGCCAGCCTTAAGGCGGGGAGCCGAGAGAGTGAGTTTAATTAAGATATCGTAGTAGAGTAGTAGGTATGTTATGTACGTAGAGAATATTGCTTGCTATAATGTTTTTTTGTTGATCTTGTACTTATCACGTATTTACTGAGAACTCGCCGTTTGTTTATCGAGTGCCAAATTAGCATCACGAAATAGTTAAGTCGCCAGTCAACGCTTTACCTACTTCTTGACGCAGACACAGATAAATTAAGTATTTAGCCTAGTTGGTAGTGACCCTGCCTACGAAGGATCCTGGGTTCGAATCCCGGTATGGACAAATATTTGTGTGATGAGCGCGAGTATTTGTTCCTGAGTCATGGATGTTTTCTATATATTTAAGTATGTATTTCTCTATATAAGTATGTTTATCGTTGTCTAGTACCCATAGTACTAGCCTAGAGCTTAGTTTGGGACTAGGTCAATAGGTGTGAGATTGTCCCCTGATATTTATTTATTTATTTATTTTATTTAGGTACACCGATTGATAAAAAGACGGTCAGAGTTAGACTCGCGCCCTGAGGGGCCCGTACCTGTCGAATTCACCAAATATATGATGATGATGATGATGATGGATGGGGACGCCCGGCCGGAGCAGGCGGGCGGTCGACCGTCTTCACGGTCATTCCTCCCAGTTCCCCTTGGTTGAGCCGTAGGTTACTGGTCCGGCGACGCTCCCATCCAGCATGGATCCCATCTTCTTGTTTTCCTACAGAAAAAAATTACGTCCTGTAGGTTGATATATACTTTTTAATGCCTCTGTCGATAGTTCGTCCTCCCCGAATGTGCTATATCTCAGTGACGAGTACATTGCACACTCGGCCAGGACGTGTTGGCTAGTTTCCTCTTTGCCGCAATGTGGGCACCGAGGGTCCTGTTTAATACCTATTATTGTCAGGTGTTTGTTGAGTGGACAGTGTCCTGTTAGTATTCCTGTTAATATGCTAAGATTGTGCTTACCGAGGTTTATTAGATACCTTGTTCTATTTTTGTTTACCCTTCCTATCATGAGTTTGGATTGTCTGCATCCTTGTGCCGTCCTCCATTTCTCATTTGTCTTACCATACCAAATATATACCTTTATTGTGTAAGCTAAGGTTTACTCCAAACATTAATTATTTTAGTCAAAGAACTAAAAAAGGAATAATAATATTTTTTATTATTATTACGCGAGATTGGGTCTGTAACACACACACACACATATATAATGTAGGTTGAGAAGAGGAGCATCAGGGATATTGGCCTTCGTGCGTGGAGAAATCCGCATGACAGCAAGAGGTTCTCCTCAATCGCCGTCTTTGTTGGTGTCAATGCTTTTAAAATGTTGTTTGCTTTTGTTGTTTTTGTTTTAATTTTTGTGTACTAATAAGTTTTAAGTTTATTTTCAATTGGTTCCTTTGGGAATCTGCGTCTCGGCCTGCAACGGCATAATGCTAAAATGGGCCCGGATGTCCATGAAGAGGAAGGTTTTAAATGTTACTTATGTTGTTTTTTTTACACGTGTTTTTCTTTTTTTTTTCGTGTTAATTAGCCCTAAATATATGTTATTAGATGTTTGCACACGCAAACTGACGTTTTAATGTTAATGTTAATTTGTAAATAATGACACAAAGATAGCGGGATCGTACTTTAACAGCGAAGTGAGCGTGAATGAGTGGTGGGGGGGGTAAAGAAACGCTTCGGAATTTTTCAATTAACAACAAATGTTACTGTACTTTAATAATAAGATCCTACATAGTATTATTTTGCTATTATCTTGCTTAATAATAAGTAGGTATTGAGGTCGGATTGCACTGTTGTCGTCAAAATAGGTAACGGAAATCAAGCATTTACTTACATATAGTGTTTCTGTTTTTGTTGGCGGCTTCCCCCATCATTCTCTCTTTCTTAAAGTAGATACGGTCAACCAAAAATAGAAATAAGTAGGTATAACTTTGCAGCAATAGTATTTAGAATAGGACCCAAAATCATATAGAAAAAAATAATAGTAAGTACTTAAAGATTCTTTCCGATTCAGGACGAATTTCTGTGAAATTTATAGAGATTATTTTGCCAGAAAATATCCTCGTCTTGCCGAAGCAGTTTTGTAATCGGAAATTGTTAACTCTTCGATCGTTTCAACCGTCCTCATTCCCGGTTGCATTAATGTCGAAATTCCTGTAGCTTTAGATGTTATTTTCGGTTATCTTGTAGAGTGCCCTGACTTTTACAAAATAACTGAAAATGCTATCCTAATCTACAGGAAATACGACATTAATGCGACCGGGAATGAGAGCGGTTGAAATGCTCGAAGAATTACTTACCAGTTGTATTTATTAAATAGATTGTTGTTTGACTTGAATTATGTAGATTAATTGGTTTAATATATTTTCCACCACTACTTACTTCTAATAATAGCGACCTAAACTAACTGTCCGCAGCCGATAGCCGCGGGTCGCCTCCCGCGCAACTGTAGGTATTAATTAATTTCTGAATGGCCGCGATAATGAGGCGCTAGAGACAAGCTCTACACAAGGGCTGTTTTGTTTACGATATATATTAGCTCGTCATCTGCACGCCGAATTACAAGATGCCAATTCAAAAGTTAATCTTGAAAAATAACGTGTATTTTTTTAATTTTAATCCTCGTAAAAGGAAATGCTTTCTACATAACGTTATCTCGGTGTCATCATTTTCATTATCAAGAAATTTATGTGCATATGATTTAGGTTATACTTACTTTATTTCTTTAACTAATCTTTATTGTACAAAAATACATATTTGAGTACAAAAGGTGAACGTAATGCCTAATGACATTCTTTACCAGTTGACCCTTGGGCAAACAGAAAATTGTTGTAGGCGGTGCAATATTGTACGAACGAGATAAAAAATAACATTTAATGCAATAAACATAGGTACATTATAAATAAATACATACGTGTAAACTTTACTCTACTACTTACTACTACTTTTGTTTACTTTATTTAGTTTAGTAGCCGTGACTGTTGATTTTGGTGCTGATTGACCTAGATTATATGGAAAAGCCATTCGGTGTACGATAAGGTAATGAGCTGCTCTCGCGCAGACTTCTTTGAAGACGACGCGCCGAATTACCGACTGTACCGTGCTGCCCAGTCGGACCGTCCTTATGACATGATTACCTACTGACTGAGCGACTGACGCATAATAACTTAGTTCATTGATTAGCTTGAATGACGGAAAAGACATGTATTTTTAGTTATGGCGTTTTTGCACTGCTTGCAATTCAGATACAGGAATAGTCCATGAATTTTGTACGACGATTTCCGACTGAAATATCGCATCTAGTGTGGACCGTCATGGCGCTATAATGGAACTTAACTCTCAAAAAACTCCTACAAATATTAATATATTTGTATGCAGTTTTTCGATAGTTAAGTTCCATTATTGCGCTCGTACGTACATCGTAAATATAAGAAAGTTTGCAGACAATTAAAGTACCAAACAAAATATCACATCTTCGGCTACTCGTAAAATATAAGTCGTTGTCTCCAGGTTTCCTCGTGGACCTGATCTCGCCGTCAGTGACGAGCGGCTTCACGTCGGGCACCTCCGTCATCATCGTGGTCACGCAGCTCAAGGGGCTGCTAGGCATCAGTTTCACGGCCGAGTCCATCCCCGAGAACATTTCGATGATCATCGAGAAGTGGCCCCAGGTGCAAGTGCCTGATGTACTGCTGAGCGTCGTCTGCTGCACCGTTCTACTGCTGCTCCGTGTAAGTCGTAGTTCCTCATTTGGTCTTCCGAAGAGTTGTGGTTTACGGAGAACATCTCGTTGATCATCGGGAAGTTGGCTCCAGGTGCAAGTGCCCGATGTGCTGCTGAGTGTCATCTAGCTCCTACGTTTGATCTTCCTAAGATCGGTGGCTGTCTTGTGTGCTGCTCTCTGAGTAAAGCTCTCTTCACGTTTGATCCTCTAAAGAGTCATTGTTGTTAACTAATATTTAAGCGCCTTGCATCATCATCATTATCTTTGGCCTCACGACTTTAATAGACAGAGAAACGAGGTCTTTTTTTGTCCAGACGTAATTGGCTTGCCGGGTTTCTATCTTCACGGTAGTTTAGTACTCTTTTAACTATCGTACGCACTGTTAACGTTACAGAAGCTGAAGGACCTGGACGTAGGCCCCAAGCGCGCGGCGCTGAAGCGCGCCCTGTGGCTGGTCTCCATCAGCCGCAATGCGCTCGTCGTCACCGGCGCCGCTGTGTTCGCCTACCACGCCTGCGACCACGACAAGCCCTTCATCAAGCTCTCAGGTATCTTAATAACACATCCAGACTATCAGCTAGAAAATCATAGCCCAGCAGCCACGCCATATCCGATGGCGATCATCTCAGGCGCAGATTTCTATATATTTGGGGATAGTCATCAGTAATACCTAATACAGAAGTGTACCAGAAATGTCAAGGGTGCGAAAAGGGCATGATCGTTTCAAATCGGTACACGACATGAGAGGATCGGAGAACGTGCTGTGCTAAGGAGGTAGGAAGAACTTCAGCTTTAGCTAGCTTCATCATGTTTATGCAGCCTTGTTAAGTTTGTAGTAAATAGTTATGTAATATGCCACCTTGACGTGATTTTCCCCAGGGCGCGTGGAGCCGGGCCTGCCGCCGCTGTCGCTGCCGCCGTTCAGCGTGCCGCTCGGGAACGGCACCGCGGGCTTCGTGGAGATGGTGCAGGAGCTGGGCGCCGCCGCGCTCATGGTGCCGCTCGTCATGGTGCTCGCCAACATCGCCATCGCCAAGGCTTTCAGTGAGTTGCCGCACCGTGTTAGTCTTGTACGAAGCGCTAGTAGATTCACTCTCTCGCGACGTGTAAAAAAGACCGATGTGGCTAATTCACGGAATAAAGGATTTTAATTTGTCGTAGAAAAGTAAAGAGTTCTTTGACATGGTAACTTTTGAGGCTGATATGATTGTCGTAGATTTTATCGTAGAATGAACAAATAAATAAATAAATAATAAATAAATATCAGCGGACAATCTCACACAAATTGACCTAGTCCCAAACTAAGCTCTAGGCTTGTACTATGGGTACTAGACAACGATAATCATTAATTGCTTCATTGTAGTTAGTTATAGCTAGTTTAACGCGAGTAACATGGCTCGCATATGTACCATCTTCGACCTCGTCGTCACTTAACATCAGGTGAGACTGAGGTCAAACGTAAACCCATTTCTGATAAAAAAAAACTTTATAGGTACTTGTATCTTTCTGCGTTTGCGGCAATTGCGGCTTTATTAGTTAACTGATGAAATAATGGTGATGATGACGCGTCGACAGCGTCCGGCGGGCGAGTGGACGCCACGCAGGAGATGCTGACGCTGGGCGTGTGCAACATCGCGGGCTCGCTGGTGCACGCCATGCCCGCGTGCGGCGCCTTCACGCGCTCCGCCGTGTCGCACTGCAGCGGCGTGCAGACGCCCGCCGCCGGCCTCTACTCCGGTACGTCCCGGCGTGAGCAGCGCCAGCGGCCGGCTGAGTAGGCTTCCGATACATTCCTGATCATTTCGCCTCTTAATCAAAACAATGACAACCAACGTGCTGGTATTGGAAACCTAAATTCAAACTGAGTTCACGTTTCAGTCCATTCAGCTTTAATTTCTTTATAACTTATCTTCATAATTTACATTCGCCCAAGAGAGCTGTGTTACTTCTTTAATATGGATTGAAAGGACCACGCTTAAGATTCTAATAGACTATCGAACTTCTGGCAGATCGTACAGAAAAAATAATCCAGAAACTTACTTCCAGGGATCATCGTGCTTCTGGCGCTGCGCTTCATGACGTTCTACTTCAAGTTCATTCCCAAGGCCTGCCTGTCGTCGGTCCTCATCTGCGCTGTCATATTCATGGTAAACGAGCTTTATCTCGTCACTTGAGGATAATCATTTTGAGACAAGTAAATAACATCAGTGGGCCTATTATGGCCACGTTTATCGACGCGATAAACCATTTTTATCACGAGATCATCGACAAATTATCATTGTCGACATATGCTAACATGGTGGTATCGGTTAAACTGTATTATCCATTTCTGACAGCGATAAATGATAAAACGACATATTATATCGATTTGCCTAACATGGACGCTACTTTTAATCCATTTTTGACATCTCAATTCGATAAATTTATACAAGTTCCGTGTTGGTAACGATAAACATCTCGCAGTAATTAAAACTTGAAAAATACATAATTTTAAGCGTAAGTATTAGTTTTTTAATAGTTCTACTTATCAAAAACAACTCAGTTGTTTATAAAAATGGCGTTATTCGTATTATAATTTGTAAACATTATTTGTAGGATGTCAATATCGTCTCACGATGCAAGCTGAAAAAGAACGAACAAAACTGCAGCGGAGGAGAATAAGGGATGCCTCAAATCGTTTCGAACTTCCGGAGGCCGAATTTCGGCACTTATACCTACCTATAGAGTGGGTAAGGATATATTATGGCACTCTATTTATGTGCCGAACTGGATTCAGAACTCCAGCCGCACAACGGTGTTGGATTACATTCTACATAACGGTAAGGTACCTAGGTAAAATTTTATTATTTATCATATAAGTAAGTCGGTAGGACTTAAATAACGTTAGTATAGGCTCTGTGAGGGCTTAGTAAAACAACTGGCAAATCAACTCGTTCAAGTGCACTCTTTCACAGGTTCTAGCTCCGTTGTACTTTTTGGCGTATGGAAGTTACCAACGTGGAATAGGGCAGGAATATTGGTTATGCATTCCACAGTCCACCCACCGTCAGTAACTATCTGGCACAATTTGCCAGGGCTACACTATGCCCACGCCGCGTGTCGCCACACGCTGGTTTCATACATTTAGCCGTCACGCGGGGCGGGAGCAATATAATCAGTCCTATACTAAATGTATGAAACCGATTTGCGTGCGACACGCGGCGAGGTCATAGTGGGGATCCTTTTCAGAGCTACGAAGCCACAGACAAACACACAGACATAGGCGTCAAACTTTTATAATTAACATCCCTCTATTTTGGTTAGTTATTATGTTTTAGTTTAATAAATAATTTCCAGATAGCTGATGTAAACTGCCGCTTATTAGCGGTACCTACTATCCAGATTCCCCGGCAGAGCGCGTGACTTCTTCATACTCCTTCATGACCCGGGCATTAAAACAAGAACTCATAAAGCTGTACAACTCGCACATTGTGGAGTATTTCCTTCTGGGTATGTAAAAAACTCTACCAGTCAAAGTGACCCAAGTCTATGCTAAATAAAATTGACTTTGATTTTTCTGGTTGGTTCAGGATAGAAATATGTTTTTAATGACATTGAAAGATCTTATTGTAGTTGTAATTTTTAATGTTAATGCAAGTTATATATTAAATAGCTTTTGCCCGCAACTCCGTCCGCGTAGAAGTCGTTTATCGGTTTTCCCTTGGGAACTACCAAATTGTCCGGGATAAAAATGATCATTTATGTTAATCCAGGGTATAAGCTATCTCCATTCCAAATTTCATTCAAATCCATCCAGCCGTTGCAGCGTGAAAGAGTAACAAACTAACACACACACACACACACACACACAGGCAGACATACACACAGGCAGACAGACACATACACACGCACACACACAAACTTTCACATTTATAATTAGTAGGATAGTAGGATTGTTTATGAATGTTTGTTTGTTTGAGGCCATGCAATAAAATATAGCCTGACTGTTACTTCTGAATAATGTAGCCTTCTAATGGTGAAAGAATTATTAAAATTGAGTTATTATATTAGTTTATTTATTTATTTAATCTTTATTGCACAAAAAAACAAATTTGAGTACAAAAGGTGAACTTAGTTTTTCAGAGTTTATTGATTACAAACAAACAAATCTTTCCTTTTTATAGTATTATATATTAAATTGTGATTAATCTAAACAAAAGAAAAACTAAACATATATATTAAACTAGTACTAGTACCCTAAAAATAAAATTAAAATAGTTTTCTATGTCCTCCTTGGTGCTGACTTGCGTGACCTCGAGCCTGAAAAAAAAGAGTATAATTTATCCATGATGTAATTAGTTGTTTGTTGTTGACTCGGGGGTAGGCTTGTGAACTGTTGCTCATGATGTTTATTTTGAATGTGCTGCCCCAAATAGTCCAGAAGAAATACACCCACTGGCACTGTCGGGTTCGCAACACCATTGAGCAAACAAATGGGTACCTCAAATTTGTTTGAGAAATCTGAAATAATTAACACCTGTTGTATACTGTATAATATGATGCATTATTATAGGTTATTATGATTACAAATCCCTAACTTAAGTATGATAATCTGCTATAACAGAATGTTATGTTATTTTTCAGAACACTTGGCACATAGCTGGACACTGCCGCAGATAGCAATCCAGTCATTGCCACCCAGCAGCTCCCGGCAAATGGCCTCCTATTAAGAGTGGCTCAAGAGAAAAGGGCAGCCATAATAAATAATTATTTTACATACTATAGCATTTCATTTCATTTTCATACTAGAAGTAGACACATTGAACAGTGTTATTTTTAAAAACATTAAAAGTCAAACTGACTTTTTTCTATATAATAAATAGCCTAGACTCAAGCTACCTCCTTACCCAATCAAATTTTGCAAAAGTGCAACAGACAAACTGTTTTAGCATGGGTAATTAAAACTTACTGGTTTTTCTGTTCCCTCAATCTCTCCATATTTATACTTAGAATGAAGCTATCCATATTCATACTTGCAATTCTTACAATATAATAACCTGTATGTTTTACCAGACTGTAATTTGACTGGCTGGTGTGACTCCATCCGATGATAGCCAAAAATGTCAATGGGGGAAGGAGTTCAATGAATCTATTATTATATTGTTAAAAATATTGTGATAAAATATTTTACGAATAATATTCCTGAGTAAATATATATGGATTTTTTTTTATATACTTACGAGTTTCCAAACAGCCACAGGTTTGTCTGGCCCAAGCTGCCGCAAGATTGTGCCACTCGGACCGACTTGTGTCCGAACAGTGGCCCACTAAATTCTCCGTTTGCGAAGAGTGGTGGCTAGCCATATATTCAACGAACTTCCTTTTTTGCATTGCCGTACAGTACAGCGGCTGGAACACAACATAAGTAATTGTTTTAACGAGGCACAATAAGGAATCGACTAAATAAGACTCATAAACAGTTTACTATGTTAAACTTACACTTTTCTACCTTGCTTGGTTCATGTTTCAACTGTATTTCTTCGTGGTGTTTCTTCTTAAAAGTCTCCATCCAATCTCATTTTTAATATAATATTTTAAAATATAAACAAAACTTTTTTCCCGTTCTTATGTAAACAAAACTTCAATATAATATTATAGATAATAAAACTGATTGAGTTGTCAAGCAAGTTAACCCATACATTTAGAAAAGTACCCCGAGTCCGCTTCGTTCAGTGACTAATTTTAAACAACTCATTTCGGAAGCATTACATAAAGTCCGCCATTCAATATCAAACAATAGGCAAAAATGGATTGATTTCATAACACTGGCAACCTTTTTGTAAAATAGTGGTAATCTAGCGTAATTCTTGTCACACTGGTTTATACACATTAGATATCGCGTTATCGACGCGATATCTTTATCCACGTTGTCAACCATGTTAGAGTTTTCGATAAATTTAACGAATATGATAAAGTTTTATACATATCCACACGATAAAGCTGTGTCATCCATAATAGGCCCACAGTTCATCCACTGTATCTGTGTTGACTGTGAAAATCACGGAAAAAGGTTGAAATTATAAGTTTCTACTTTATTTAATGTGTTTGATGGTTCCAGATCGACCTGGGCACGGTGCAGCGGCTCTGGCGTACGTGTCGGCCCGAGCTGACCGTGCTTCTGCTGACCTTCGGCGTGTGCCTCGTGTCCAGCGTGGAGCGCGCCGTGCTGGTCGGCGTGCTGGCCGCCACGGCCGAGCTGCTGCGCAAGGTGATGCGGCCCGCCGTGCACCGGCACTGCGTGCAGGTGAGTGTTCCGCTTGTCCAGCGTGGAGCGCGCCGTGCTGGCCGGCGTGCTGGCCGCCACGGCCGAGCTGCTGCGCAAGGTGATGCGGCCCGCCGTGCACCGGCACTGCGTGCAGGTGAGTGTCCCGCGTGTCCAGCGTGGAGCGCGCCGTGCTGGCCGGCGTGCTGGCCGCCACGGCCCAGCTGCTGTGCAAGGTGATGCGGCCCGCCGTGCACCGGCACTGCATGCAGGTGAGTGTCCCACGTGTCCAGCGTGGAGCGCGCCGTGCTGGCCGGCGTGCTGGCCGCCACGGCCGAGCTGCTGCGCAAGGTGATGCGGCCCGCCGTGCACCGGCACTGCGTGCAGGTGAGTGTCCCGCGTGTCCAGCGTGGAACGCGCCGTGCTGGCCGGCGTGCTGGCCGCCACGACCGAGCTGCTGCGGAAGGTGATGCGGCCCGCCGTGCACCGGCACTGCGTGCAGGTGAGTGTCCCGCGTGTCCAGCGTGGAACGCGCCGTGCTGGCCGGCGTGCTGGCCGCCACGACCGAGCTGCTGCGGAAGGTGATGCGGCCCGCCGTGCACCGGCACTGCGTGCAGGTGAGTGTCCCGCGTGTCCAGCGTGGAACGCGCCGTGCTGGCCGGCGTGCTGGCCGCCACGACCGAGCTGCTGCGGAAGGTGATGCGGCCCGCCGTGCACCGGCACTGCGTGCAGGTGAGTGTCCCGCGTGTCCAGCGTGGAACGCGCCGTGCTGGCCGGCGTGCTGGCCGCCACGACCGAGCTGCTGCGGAAGGTGATGCGGCCCGCCGTGCGCCGGCACTGCGTGCAGGTGAATGGAGCACGATGAGCCGTTTTGGTTCGACTACGCAAATCAATTTGCATTGTAGCAGAATAGCTGGTGCTGATTTTCCTAGTTGCAATTTGTGGTCTGGTCTGTCTGACCGACTTGGAGCTGGCAAGGAGCAATCGAGCAAAATGATGAAATGAAATGCCAATTTTCCAAGGTTCACTATACGTAGTTGCTGAGTGGTTGCTGATTAGACTAAGAAGTACAAATTGCGAGTTCAGTGTCACTTTGCCGACTTTGCCGACTGACGGGTTTGCTGACTACCGGATGCTAACTGAAGGCTCGCCAGAAGTTGCCACCTGTGATCCTAATCTGTAAACGTATCAGTTTACTATAAAGACGTTTTCGTGCGCGAGTAAGGTCACCATGCGTCAGAAATAATCCGGATATAGTTGGGAATTTGATTTGCGTCGGGATAACAATGTCCGAATGTAGATTTTCTGTAACACCGCACTGTCCCAGGTGGGCGGCGGCGCGGCGACGCGCGTGCGGCCGACGCTGGCGCTGATCTTCCTGAACGCGGAGCACGTGCTGGCGGCGCTGGCGGCGGCGGCGCGCGCGCACCCGCGCCGCCCGCTGCTGCTCGACGCCGGCGCGCTCTCGCTCGTCGACGACGCCGCGCGACAGGTACCTACACTTACACATACCTACTACACTCACACTTTAACTACCTATTTAAGGTACTTCAGAAGGGTTAGCGAGCAGAAATAACAGGTAACGTTGTAATAATACCATCACTGTCGCGGCACGGAAAGCAGGGGATTGCATGACGATGTGGTTTGATGAAATACGAGTCAGGCAGGCAATCCCCGTTTCCGCCGAGGAGGCATGTTTAATGCTTTTCTCAAACAATGTGAGGAAATAATATGTATGTATTATTACCAACAGCCTTCTGAGCGCAGTGGCCGAAGCATATGACAGCCCAATATTCTGTCACTGGGCGGAGTCTCACTGTACACTTGTCAAATATGAGAAGTGAATGAGAATCGGTACAGTAGATACTCAGCTGTATCGATTGTCATTCATTTCTGTGACAAGTATTTTTAATTTGTTAATATTAACCTAGCCTAAGTTTACTAACAATAAATGGACCTCTTTGTTGTCTGAATAAATACACAAAATTCCATCTTAGCCCTCAGGATTGGCAATTTTTAGTGCCTTTGCCTGAGTGGTATTGAAGAGCTCGGTGGAGTGGTCGGCGCGAGCGGCGGCCGACACTCTTGCCTCTGATCTCGGAGAATATAACACCCTATTAAATGTTTGAATAACATTTTCAAGAACCGATCACATGTAACCTCAAACTTTGACATTGGCAGAATTGTCCTCATGGACAGAAGCCATTTTAACAAAAAAATTAATTGAAATGACTGAGACGAGTGTCTCAAGATGTGGCAAAAACAACAGCTTTGTATGGCTTGACGTTTACTTTGGTGTCCTGAAACGGGGATCACAGCGTTAAGTTGCGATCTTGAGATTGCAAATGTCTAATAATGTCTATGGATCTCAGACCCACTTACCATCAGGCGGCCTGTGTGATCGTTCGCTTCTCCATGCTAATGGCAGTACAGTCAAGGGCATTAATATCTATATTATACAGGCATCGCGTCAAATATATGTATACATGGACCTTATTGCCAGTGGCATAAAGGCGTATAGATATTTTTGAGATCTTGGGAACGTATATATATTTATGCCCTTGGCTGTACAACCCGGCCTCGGCCTTCAGGAGCTCGTAGGTGTGTCTCTTTCCGATCGAAATAGAATTGAACGGTCTGAAACATGTACAGTTCACCATCAAAAATATCTGTACATATCAGAGTGGTCAAAAATATCTGAACATGCACTCTAACGCCTTGACAATAGAGTCGTGTTCAGATATTTGTGAGCACCTTGTTTGCTGCAATATATATGATGGCGACTGTACCATACAACACTATATCGTGTTACCGTGTGTACATAAATAAATAAAATTACAAGTGTGAGTTGTGATCTTCAGGCCCTGGCCCGCCTGATCAAGAAGTTCAAGAGCGCGGAGCAGCGGCTGATCGTGTTCAACGCGTCGCCCGAGGTGGAGGACAGCCTGCGCATGGTGGAGGGGCTGGACGCGCGCGCGCTGAGGGTCTCGTCCGCCGCCGAGGCGCTCGCGGCCTTCGCCTCCCACGACCACGTGCTGGAGACCACGGAACTGCTCACCAAGTCCTAAGCCTGGAGAGGAAGTTATGATTTTTGGGCTAAGAACGTTGAGTGAACGGCGTATGATTTTGATGGAGACCATCAGGTCGGTCGTTATTGAAAAGCATTGATCGATAGAATGAATGATACCTGAAAGTATCAATTCAATTAAAAGCACTTTTGCCTTAGTCGAATTAATTTATAAAAAATAATTTTAGTTGCGATTATTTGATAATACAACAAGTAGGTAATTGCATAGATGAGAAAAATAAGTTCCTATAGTAAAACAAATAATAAGAAAGCGGACGAAGTTCTTAAGGGTCGGCCGAGCCCCAGTGGCGCCCTCATTACTATTTTCGAGTTTTCTAATAAACTAAAGCATTTCCCCAAAATAGAAAATGTATAATTAACTAGCTCAAGTTAATAGTAAATGTTTAAACTGGGTCCATATTGGCTCACACAATAATTGGTAGGCCGAATGTATCGTTATTCATAATCATCGCAAGTCCTTAAGTGAATTTTACTGAAACAGTTCTGATTTTAGAATGTTTATCTAACGTTACCTAACCTAACCTAACCGAACCGGGCCTTATTTACCAGTTAGATATTTTAAAAATCCTGAAACAGTAACGGTTTCAGTTAAAAATACTTTACAACTTGCGTTGATTATGAAGTTCAGTTCCAGTCAGACCTAGTCTCTTTCAATAAAACTAAAATGAGGATAAATACCGTACCTATAAATAAACATGGATACCTACCTAACTTTACTGTCTACTTTGGACTCTGCAGGTAAAAACTGCTGTGGTTGTGAATGTAGGATAATTTAGATATTTAATAAAACATTATGGTAACGTTACGTTACATTAACTTTACGTAAAATTAGGTACTAACATTTATTAATGTTAGTACCTAATTTTATTAAAATTGTACAATAAATTATGTAGTTATAGGTAGTCAGATTTGACGTGCGAGTGAGATCGAGCGGGAAAGAAATAGCGGATGGCTATTATGAAAATGACGTGATAACATTTTTTTTAGTAGTCAGGTTTTAGTTTAAACTTTATCTTGTATAAAAATCAGCTTGTGAAAAAAAAACTGGTCAAATGCGAGTTGGACTCACGCACCGGGGGTTCCGTATTTAAGTCCGTACTTCTAAAATATACTTTATATGTATGCAATAAGGTCCATTTTGACTTGCCAAAATTTTAGTACAGATCTTTAAAGTTTTTGTCATATTTTTTGAAGTACAGACTTAAATACGGAAGCCGGCGAGTAGTATTGTCGAGGTGCTTTAGTTTGTACCGAGACGAACTTCAATGACCGTATTGGGCGGGTGACTCAACTTTTAAACTACAAGTAATTTATGAATATTAAAACTGCCCTCGTAAGAAAAAAGGGCACATCTGCGAATTATTCACAGAAGCATATTAAACCCTGTGTAAGTTGATAAAGGTCGCATGTGCAATACCAATTTGTTTGTCCAAAGTTTGGAAAATGAAACACCCTATCCCACATATGTTAGACACCTCAAATATTTCTGAATTTTCTAAAAACCCTGATAACTCTGGGGAAAATGCTCATTTTTCATACAAAACCTGGGGAAAACATCATTCCCTGCGTTACCAACTACATTATTATTTAAAATTATACTATTCTAGAACAATTTTTTTTAAATCTTAGCCTAATTGTCTGATTTTATAAACGTGTAAGCCACGACGTTAGCAAATAAATAGTATTACTAAAAAAAATATAATTTGTGAAACATTTCGAAAAATGGGAAGTACCTTAAAAGTTGATTCACCCGGGTGTAATTAAATGATCTTGGCTGTGATGTCCGTCTCAATACACACCAAAAGTTACAGTTTTCTATGTCTTGAGACGGGCACCTTAGCCAAGACCAGCCAAGAGATGTGCGAGGTAGCCAAACTTCCCGTCGAAGCTGCCCGAACCACCAGTAGGTAGGTACAAAGCTAAGCTAAGCTATTAAAATAAACGATTCTAATTTGTGGATATCAACACTTCCTTAGCTACGCAGCTTAGCACATCTCTGGTGGAAAAAGCAGCCTGAAGCAGCCTTAGTTATCTTACTAGTATGTAAGATATAAGGTAAAAGCACCTATATTATGGACAGTGCTCCAGTTATGAACAATCCAATAAATATAAGCTTTCGAGATGTATATGTTATTGTTAAAATTAGTACTGTTAATTAGTGCGTTAATTGTAATCTACATTGAAATGAAATTTTCGTTTTTTTTTTTGCCAAGTTTTCTATAAAAAAATGTTCTTGTTCATCACTGGAGCCTTGTCCATAATATTATAGGTGATTTCACCTTAGGTGAAGTATTGTTATAAATGTAAGATTAATGTATAAGTAACGATTTTATTTAAAAATGTTAAATAAATGTCGTTTGAAATTCTATGCGTTGAATATTTTTATCCGTAGGTACCTATAAATTTATCTTTTGATGTTTTGAATTGGATCTGTCAACGCCAGTGTTGTTGCTGAGTCGACAAAAATATTGATATCTATTCAATTTTGCAGTTGTAATTTGTTCTGTTGATTTTAAGGGCAGATTTATCTATTTGCTAAATAAAAGCATCTTGCGGTAAAAGTTATCTCTTTCCTTTTATTACAAGCTTAAATTAAACGTGCAATGTTCCAATGTTCATAATAATAAGTAACTTGTCGATTTCAAATTTAGCAGACCATTTTTCAACGACTTTCCGGTGTTTGATTGAACTGAAATTTTGAATACGTATGAAAACCCGATGACAATGTAATATTATGGTGTCAATGAATGAGCAGATCTGATGATAGAGTCGGAAGGTGGCAACAGGATTCTCAGCTGTACTTAATGTAGACCCACTGAGATGGGACTCGATAGTTTGGTCTAGATAATTTGACGGTGATAGTGCAAAAAAAGTACAGTTGTCAATAAAAACTTGTCCCAAGATGAAATTTTTGACAGAACCTTTTTGTCATATGAAAGAAAATGAGAGAGCTAATCTGTTATAAAGTATTGTCTAGAGATAAAAAAAATCGACTCTAAAACTTTATAATTATGTAATGCTAAACTTTAGCAGCTTAAAGTTAAAGGTATTTGAAGTTTTTTGTTCACAGCAGGTCAAAGATATTTCAAATAATGAATATGTTAAATAATTTAAAAATGTTTTATTTAGAATATTGGGGATAACAACGGTTACCTATCTCAAGTCCGAAAATACGTTTGCCCGCTGTTTCGTTTGTCCGAATTTTCTTTTATCCGAAAACCATTTTTCTCTGAAACCGTTTTATTTTCCTGGATTGTTATAAGGGGAATTTCAAAAAAATAGCACACCTTTCACTTTTCGCATATCGAGTTTTTTATTTTGTAGTACTGGAGGTTCGTGTGGGAGGTCCATTGGCGGGCTCATCGCGGTCCATTCATATTTGACGTCTTAAAACATTTTGGTAATGGCAGTTAAAGAAGAAGAAAAACAGCCCACTTTTTGTATCACTTCCTCTTATGGAATACGTAATCTTAAAAGTAGAGAAAGATAGATGATGCAAAGTTCATCTTATATTGCGGTTTCTATGCAAGTACTTATTCTGTGACAAAACCCGTTGAATGAGCGAATGGTTGGATGCATCTCGTTCATTCTTTTAAATTGATTAATAATGTTACCAATTATCACATCATTCTTTTTCCCAATTACCGGATGAATAAAAAGTTTAAGGAATCGGCCTGCAGCACCGAGGGTTTCATACCACCGCACATTATTATTATAATACTACACATTGTTTGTTAAATTTACAAATTCAAATAATTGTAAGACGCTTATAACCTTTTTTTTTAAATTTGTTGTTTTACTTTAGGGTTTGCACTATAATCACAATAAATTTGATACTTGTATGTACTACCGTTTTTACGACAGAACAAATAGGTACAAAAAACTACCACCCTAATTATTTAACTTAGTACCTGGATGACCAAGCGTCGCTCGGGGCGAAACCGAATTTTCATCGATTTCTATAAAAAAGCTCGCCGTACGGCCGTAAGTTTTAGTTTTAATTGGAAGAACAATACACATGACAGCAAAGGTAGGTCTCATACTTACTGACTTAGTTCTCTCATGCATCAAAAGATGGCGCTGGAGTACAGTTTTTTTTCCATAACAGCAGAGATAGGTCTGCTACTTGCCGATAGATGGCGTGCATACCCGTGCGCACGTAGTTTTCTACCGATATTTCGAAATTTATCCCAAAATTTCATGTAATATAATTTTCAAATACCTAAATGTATTGTTGATAATACAATCAATTATTTTTAATGAAATATGATTAAATTTTGTTTCTTTTTCATACAAAAGTACACAAATGTTCTGCCTCGCGCTATCGAAGTTTTTAAACACTTATATTACATATACCGTGGCGCTTCGTTATTCCAGCGGAGTTGTGTTTCAAAGTGTGATGCCTGTTAAGACCGTTAGCGTTAGATCTGAGAAACAGATGGCGCTGGCAGCGCATAATATAGTGTTCACGAAATTCCCCCCTAATTTAAAAAGAAAACATAGGTACTTATGTACCCACGTCAAAAAAATAATAAAAAAAACGAAAATAATAGATTTACTCAAAAAATAGAAACAAAGAAAAAATAAAAACCGGTCCATTGCGGGGTTTGATCCCGCGGGACTCCGCGTGGGAGTCCAACGCTTTACCATTGCGCTAGGCAGACGTCGAAAGCGCCAGCGAATTTACGAACCATATAGCGCGGGAAATCTTTTTTCGTGAAAATACGAGGAAAACGAATTTTCCCAGATATGAGACCTAGCTAGATCGAATTTTCGCCCCCGTAAACCCCCGTGTCGCAATTTTCATGGAAATCGTTTGAGCCGTTTTCGAGAACGTGAGTACAAATATATATACAAATATATTTACAAATATATAATATACAAATGTTTCTCGTTTAATAGAATAGGATATACTGGGTGTTTTTTTATTCGTCTACAAAATTTTGGGGGTTAAATCAGTAAGTCATACCGATCAACTTTCACTATCACCAACCCCGAAATCGCGAAAAAAAAATTGACCATCCCATACATTTTGGCTAGTCAGCTGACGATGTTTTGGGTCAAATTTTTTTTCGCTATTTCGGGGTTGGTCCCATAGTGAAAGTTGGTCAGTATGACTTACTGATTTAAGTCCCAAAATTTTGTAGACGAATAAAAAAACACCCTGTATATTTTTATTATTTGTTAGGAAATCTGCCGTTTATAACACATTCTGTAAAAATACCACATTCCATAATTCTATGGCTACCATATTGTTTGTATTTGCTCGTATTTTCATCTCTCATCATGTATACACATAGTTTTTTCAAAAACGTAAGTTTTTTTATAAGCCAAGATGAAGCTCTTTTCGTGTTCTCTTTGACCAGCACTCTATTTTGTTGGGCGCATTTTTGTCTCATTTAGGCCTTTATTGTTATTGTTACTAAAATCAAAATAATATTACGTCTTATTAGAGGTAATACCTGGGAGAACGAGCGTTGCTCGGATCGAAACCGAATTTTCATCGACTTTTTCACAAAAATAAAAAAATTACCCAAAGTAGAACAAAACGAAAACAAAAATCCATAGCTGGGGTTCATGTTCATAGGCAATAAATCTGCAAATCCTAGGACTCCTAGGAGGCTGGTCTTTATTTAACCCTTTTATGTGGGTTTTTGAAGAAGGTTTTATTTTTCTGATAATTTATTTTTTTGCATTTTAGTGATGCACCTAATATTATTATACGATAATCGAAAGCACATACATTCAGTCAACAAAGTATCGGGAATGGATGATTTGTTTATGGTTCCAAATTCAAATTTTTGTTTTTTTTGTTGTTGTTAGATTGGCACAACTGTTTTCTATTTTGGCGCGGAGTTTGAGTTGCATCTGTTATTTATATTAAATACAGTGCTGTTTTTAGTTATATCATATCTAGTGTGTATTGCGAATTTCATAATGGACAAAAACATTGAACAAAGAGTTTGTCTTAAATTTTGCATCGCCAATGGAATTTCGTGTTCGGAGTCACTGAAAATGTTACAGAAGGCTTACGGTGATTCGACTTTATCAAAAACACGTGTTTATGAGTGGTACAAAGCGTTCAAAAGCGGTCGAGATGTGATGGAAGATTTGCCTCGCTCTGGTAGGCCATCAACGTCTGCAACTGAAGTTAACATCGCAAAAGTGAAGGAAATAGTGACTGAAAATCCTCATTCAACTTTGAGAGAGATAGCCGCCGAACTTTCTGTATCTCACGAGTCGATCCGTACTATTTTAACTAATCATTTGGGTATGAAACATGTTACCGCTCGGCTAGTCCCAAAAGACCTGAATTTTCTCCAAAAACTCAATCGCATGAGAGTCGCTGAGGACATGCTAGAACGAGTCAATTCCGACCCAACATTCATGAAACGCATTGTTACTGGTGACGAGACGTGGGTTTACGAGTTTGACATGCAAACTAGTCAACAAGCTTCGGAGTGGCGCCTTCCAACTGAACCGAAACCGAAGAAACCACGCCAAAGTCGATCAAAAGTCAAAGTCATGTTGACTGTTTTCTTTGACTATCGCGGTGTTGTGCACTCGGAATTCTTGCCGGAAGGTCAAACGGTAAATAAAGAATATTATTTGAGCGTTATGCGGCATTTAAGAGAGCAAATTCGACGAAAAAGGCCAGATTTGTGGAATGAAAATTCTTGGATTTTGCACCACGATAATGCGCCTTCGCACAAGGCCATCATTGTGAAAGAATTTTTGACCAAACACTCAACAAATACCATCGAGCAACCACCATATTCACCAGATATGGCTCCTGCCGACTTCTTTCTTTTTCCTAAACTCAAATTACCACTTCGTGGCACCCGTTTTCAATCGGTAGAAGACATAAAGGAGAATTCGCGCCGAGAACTGAATTCAATTCCGGAAACAGCGTTTAAAAAATGTTTTGATGATTGGATTATTCGTTGGCGTAAGTGTATCGTTTCTGAAGGAGCATACTTTGAAGGTGATAAAATAAATTTGGATGATTAACAAACAGTTTGTGTATTATTGATCTTTTCCCGGTACTTTCTTGACAGAGTAGTATACATCACATTAAGAAATAGAAGCATAATACCAATTTCTCATCACCGTTAGCAAAATGTCGCTGTCCAAGATGCAGGGCCGTTAATCATTGAGGAGTTCTCAGTTCTCTCAGTACTTCACCATTAGTTGCATTTCTCCACATGCATTATAATGAGTATAAAAATAGCTTCATATTCCTAATAAAAAAATCTAATTGTTAGCATCAATCACATACGACTAAGGAGTTTTGGTGGTTATCACGGGTCTTCATCATCAGTTCCTCCTTACCAAGAGGTGCTTTTGGAATGAAAATTCTTAAGTTCTTACAGGAAATACCAAAATCGCTGTTTGTGTGCCTATAACTTTTTAGGAGTTCCCTTGATTCCTCGTGAATCCCATCATCAGATTCTGATTTCGTGACAATTGAACCATCTTGGGAATATACCCTTTAAAAAAAGAATTATCGAAATTCTGAGTTCCCTGCTCTGTAAAAAGTTATGCGTGGTCATACATTAAAAAAATATACTGGTTGACTTGAGAACCTCCTTCGGTTTTTTCATCGGTTAAAAATACGCAAATGTTCTGTATCGCGCTATATACGTTTTTAAAACACTTAGTATTATATACCCTGGCGCTTCAATGTTCCATCAGAGGTGTGTTTCATAGTGTGTTGCCACTACGGTCGGTTTAGACCGCTAGCATTAGTTAGATCCACCAAACAGATGGCACTAGCGCGCATAAGTGTTCACGAATTTGTGACCGCCCTATTTAAAAATGAAAATAAAAAATAACAAAAATAAACCTTAAGCTCTCAATAGACATTTCGATCGTTATTCTAGCTCCAGGCGTTCACGATATAACAAGATGGATGTATAATACGAATATATAAATATTTCTGTCTCTTTCGCGCACAGCCGCTACGCTCTTAGATTACTTTAATTTTTGAAATAATTTATTTAACTAGAAAATTTCAAACGTCAGCTTTTTAAACTTAACCTTCATATTCCAATCGGTTCATTATTTACAAAGTGATCGATTCTTAATTTGATATAATTTCAGTACATTAAAAAAAAATGACCCGAGTACCCAACCAAATTTATAGACGTTTTCACGTCAATAGGGAGAATAAGTTAAAGTATGGTAACACAGAATGAACGAACTCTATTTCGGAGAGGCGAAACGGGCGAAACCGGTCGTTGACTTGACGTTGACAAGCAACTCGAGCAAGACAACCGAGCAACCGACCGAATCAATTTCTCGCTCGCTCGCGGTGGGCGCTGTTCGTTCACAAAGAGTTCACTCTTGCTCGTCGCATCGACCGCCCGCGTCCGGACCAGTCGGTCGCGGTCCGACTTTATATTCCGAGACAAAGGGATCCAACAAAAACATGTAAATCGTAACATAAAGCGCACACAAAACATGTTTTAGTACATAAAGACGTGTACAACAGTCAAGAGCGTTGTCAAAATAAGATCCCCACAGGGCGGTATCGACCTAGTTCGCTAGTGTTTATGTTTAGTAAAGTGGGTATCTTTTTGTGTTTGTTTTGCAAACAGTGAGATAAAAGAAGCTTTAAATCGGTGGCAGCCGGTGCGGTGTGTTCGGTAGGGTTGTTATGTAGTGGTCGTGTAGAGTAAAGTGATAATGCTGTGGGTGGCGGCGCTGGTGGTGCTGGCCGGGGCGGGCGCGGCGACGCCCGGCGGCGAGTCCTTCCTGACCAACATCAGCCGGACGCTGCGCTCGGAGATGGAGGACGTGATGCTGATGGCGCACGTGGAGTACTCGGCTCCGCAGATCAACGTGACGTACGTAGCGACCGTGGAGTTCGACATGCGAGCCATGGGCCCGCTGTACAACCACACGGATCTCGTTATCAACGTCATCGCCAACAAGCAGGCCTACCCTGAAGGTAAGGAACCGAACCCTAGCGTAGCGAATTTACCCAGTCTCCTGGGGCTCTTTCTGCATTGTTCATAGTTATTCCTATTTGGAAGGATCTTAAATAGGCACAGTTTTAAAATTGCTTAATTAATGTATAGGTAAAGCCAGGAACAATACCTACTTTAATTGACCTTTTCAAAAACTAAGCTACCTATGTGGGTTTCACATGTAGAATTATTTCATCAGTTCATTAAATTTATAATTTTAGAGCCAATTAGTTATCTGTTGGAAAATCCACAACAATGATATCAAAGTAAAATGTTTTGGCAAAATAATATTATTACCTACTGATATCTGAAATGTCAACAATGAACTACATTTAGTAGCTTTTAAAAGTATTTTTAAGCCTATGAGGCAATTGATGCGGGTTCACAATGGATCAATTTGTAAAGCATACAGCTGGTGTGTGAAATGTGTTGTTTGTTTAATCATGAAATACCTACTACGACTCATTACTTGCCAGAAAATAAACAAACTACTGTGTTTCTAAATGGTTCTTCAATATAATAAAAACAATTTATTTTAACATCCTGACAAGGGCTGTTAGTATCTATCACACGAAAATTCTAGTTTGGGTTTTTAACTAAATCCAAATAGGTATAATTATTATGGGTTTGATAATAATGAAAGTCTAATTAGGTATAATTTTTCCAGACTACCTACTCGTATATCCAAAAGACATCTGAGTAAATAAACATTCTGTGTTTATAATGGTGAAATTAAAGTAGTATTTTGAATTAATATTTACAAAATCACTTTGTGAGTATGTAAATAAGCATTACCTTATAGTTTGCATTTAATCAGACATAATTGCACTTTGATTGCACTACTTGGGTGAATGCATACCAAGTTTCCTTTCACATTTATCATAATCTGTAATCATGTGCCAAGATTGCAGTACTTGTTCTTACTGGTATTATAGCATCGTATATGATTTCCATTTCTACTAGAATGAAAATCCTTTGTAATGGTTATCTTGAACCAAGGGTTGAATACCTACCCTTGGTTTGGGATAACCATTACAAAGGATTTCCAAAGAAAATCCCATTGTGCTACATTATCCACTTCCTAGATGGTGTTGAAAAGACCTTTCCTGGCTTTTTAGTTTTCCCGACATCTTGAGTCAATTATATGTATAAGAAAAGGTATGGCTGTACTTTCTTAGCTCGACTTGGTGGGTGTGCAACCATGCCCCCAGATATTTGGGGCAAGAGGAGGCAGAGATTCATTATCTTTTCATGAAAAAAATCTGACAATAGGTATCATTTTTTTTCCTGGTCAAAATTCCTGTCATGTCAGGAAAATTCCTATCATTTGCTAGTGTAAAAAAATGATGTAATCATGGTTGACTTGATAATGTTCCATAGGTTCCATAGGTTATATTTAGTTTTTTCCGCTGTATGTAATGTAGGTAGGTACCTATGTTGATTTAACTTTCCTCCTCGAAGCAAGTAAAAAATACCTGATGTAGGTAATTCCTGACTCAATTTATTAGACACATTTTGACCCCATCAAAGGTCATATCTTGCTGAAAGCCTGATAAATCTGACAATAACTGCCGCACTCAGAGACGTCAATTAAGTTTTAAGTTTCATTAAAGTAGCTGCTGTCACTTTCTTTGCTATAGCAATAGAAGAAGACGCAGCAACTTTAATGAAACTTAAAACTTAATTGACGTCTTTGAGTGCGGCAGTAAGTGCAATTAATCAATAGTAAATATGTAATTCATTATACATATAGATAACTTACTAAAGGGAAGGGGGTCTTTGTTTTGGCTATACGTACGTACCTGTAAAGCTAAAACGTGGTTGTCTGTTTTTTATAGCTACACTTCTCTTTTAACTGTTTCCCTGCCCTGTTGGGGTAAAACGACGAGGCGACCTAACCCGGGCGCGGCGGATGTCCGCAAATAGCGCTGGTCTGCGCCGTCCGACCATATTTTTTCATTATTTTTCATTTTTATTTTTATTAATAGGTTCACAAACCGAATGTTTATTTAACAACAACAATGGAACTTTCGTGTACATTTTAAAATAGTGAACACAACAAACTTAAGTAGGTAAATGGGGAATTTCAAAAAATTTCCTGATAAGTCCCCAAAAAGATTCCATCCATACATCTTTTTGGGGACATAATCAGGAATTCTATTTTTCTTGTTCAGAATGGTAGTCCCAACCAACATGCAATTGTTTTCTAAAATTTGAAGAAAAAGTGAACTGTGTGCAATTTTTTTGAAATTCCACAAATAGTGCCAATAAAAATAATCACAAATATCTAAATATAATATCCAAATTCAATTAGATTAAATTAAAAATTAAGACGATTCTTGCGGCGCTTCTTCTCCGCAATGATGGTCTTGTCCGAAGCCCTGGTAGATTCACTCTATAAAAGATAAGATAAAAAAAAAGATAAAAGATATTTATTCAGTAAGTAGGCCACACGGGCACTTTTACACGTCAAAATCTACCAGCGCTTCCCAAGAGGAGACCACTGCTGAGAAGAAGCGCCGCAAGAAACTCAACAGTTAGTCATTTTTTTAATAAAACTTAAGACAATAATACTACTTATTCTAGCATTATATAAAACTATAAAAATAATATACAATATCTACGTAGTTCTGCAGGAAAACATGTCAGAATTATTACAAAAAATATATATATTACCGACGTGTAAAAAGAGCCCGTATGCGGCCAATTTACTGAATAAATCTTTTGATTTTTGATTTTGTACTTCTCTCTCACTCACTCTCATACCATCTTATGCGTGTCTAGCCGACTTTACACGAACCCGAATCCTATTCTAAATGCTAACGGGCCGTACTGTAACACTTGAAGGTTAAATGAGTCATCTTCAGTTATTTGTTAATCGTTATGTTTCATAGCATACCATTATCCTCGAGTTTCTGGAGTGGGATTTTGCTTGAATGGTTTTGTAGTAATGATTTGTTGGTAGGTACATGGTTGATAGCGTTTATGAATATTTGTTTAAGTATTATATTCATTAGCTAGAATAACAACAATAAGGAAAAAGCACGTACAGCACAAGTTTGTACCAATGTACTTTTAACAATTTTGATAAGAGTTTCCTTTTTATACGGATATATAGTCCTGCGTCTTCCCATGTATATGTGCTCTCTGCTAAATAAGGTAGGGGTAGTAGGTAATGGAACACATAGGTCGAAGAGTCTAGGAGGGTCATAGCAAGGTAAGGGCAGGTAGTGATTGTGAAGCCCATAGACGTTTGCAATCTCATGATAGAGAAAGTGTGGTCAACCCCGAAGACTTAGATGCCATTTTAACGGTTGTCTAATCCTCCATACCGGAAGAAAAATGCGAACATTGCGGCTGGGCGGCAGTTTGAGCTAGTTACCAGGTGGTAGACATTTTCAAAAGTAACTAGGTATTTACCTAGGTATCCGAAACTGTTTTCGATTCGATTTGAACGGTTTCGCAGATATGACCGAGTAAAGAGCTAGGTAGGGTACCTAGTTGTTGCAGTTGTACTTGGTTCGTTGCGTTAACATTAACACTATCAAACTCTCGAGCATTGGATAAATTCACTTTGATGTTTATGATCCAGATGGATTTTAGGATAGACTAGGTATCGTATGCATTTTGTTTATTGCTATTCCTCTGACTTGTTCTATATTTCGGAATGAAAAGTCAGCTAGCTTATGTCAATGTGACTGCAAAATACATACTATAAGTAGACTGTCTTATAATGAATAATGATGCGGAGAGTCGGACTTAATAAATATCAATCAAACAATTCAGCATTAGCGTCCACTGGTACTAAACTTGTAGGTATCACCACAACGACGTGACATGTTCGTGAAATACATGTCTTTTTGACCGCACGGCATCGCATGCATTGTTTTTAATTAGCCTGTTTAAGTGTCCCTCTGCTGGGTAAATGCCCAAGTGCTGGGCAAGTGCCCCTAGATCTCCAGGAGTCCCTATTTGATCCATTCATTAAGATAAAATAAAGATGTTATGCAGTATGTAGCCCGCACGAGCACTTTTACACGCCAAAATGTTCCAGCGGTTTCCAAGAAGAGACCACTGCTGAGAAAAGATGAAATAAAGAAATAATCAAAAGACCGTCCACTACTTTGGCAGCAGTAGTAAATGTTTAATCAACATTTGTAACTTAAAGTTTATCATCAATCAGCTGGGCATTTGTCGCTCAAACATGTGATCGGGCGCAGGGCGAGCGCGGGCGGCGCGCGGCGCGGGCGCGCTCATGGCGCGGCCGACGACCCGTCTGCTATCGCTCTTAGGGCTGCCTACTGCAAGTGTTCAACTTGCTTTAACTAACCCGCACATCCTTCCGCGAATTTGTTTAACAATATTTGCCTGGGTTAAAGTATTTAATACAAGTAGCAAGGATATATCCTTCTCCGACCAACCAAGTCAATCTGTTCAAGAAATCATGGTAATCTGTCGCTCCGTTTAACGCGATGCCCCTTCTACACGATCGCCGATCATGAGAGAGCATGAGGGACGAAGTTATTCGTTAGAGCGAGTAAGATTGTCTTGTTTCTAACTCTAACGCATAGCTTCGTCATGCTCGCCCATGATCGGCGATCGTAGAGAGGAAGAGGCATGGAACAAGGACGAACGTTCCCCCTCTCGCATTCATAGTATTTTTTGCAATGCAATAGAAGAATGTCTTTGTTTATTGGTGATCGGTCTGCTACGGCCTACGCCGGTACGCCCGCCATCATTGCAGTGCTATCTTACTCATAGCTAAGATTATTCGTAATGTACTGGTTATTCCCCGCAGCCTCATCAACTCGTGAAGATGACACTCGTTCATAAAATGCTAAGTGGTTTGTTATCACTATTATCAACTCCATGAGAGCCTGATTCATTTTTCTTGAAGCCTGTACAAAAACATGAATGCAGAATAGTAAATAGCATAGTCATATTCATTTATTGCTTTTTGTTGATATAACGGTTTCGTCATCGAAAGTCTACAGAAAACATAGTCACTGGAAACCCTGTTGCACACAATGGAGCTCTTTTTCTTTATGGGCTGCGTGCGCGCAGGGCGGCGCGACGCGCTCTATTTTTTATTGTCGCGGCGCGATCTGCCGCCCTTTTAAGGATCCACTCGTTGCCCAACCCCACATCTGCAAGCAAGACAACGATACTAATAATCATTATTTTATGGGCCGATAAACGAAGAAATTACCCTCAGGAAATTATATCTCGGTAATAAAGTTTTAATAACAGATAGATGTCGAAATGCGCCGAAACGAGCAACGGTTTCGCAAACCGGCCGAAGCTGTAAACTTGATTCATGTAGCTGGCGTTTATCGGTGTGCAGGCAAACGCTTTTATGAAGCCGAGACACAGCATACAGCTAATCGTCTAACTGCTAGTCAGCTGCATAACGGTGTGTTTCGACCTGTTCTCGTGCCGACCAGCTCTGATTTGTCGCCTTTAAAGGACGACTGTACGGCCTCCGCTCGACTGGTCCGGCCGCCTTTCCTTTCGTGTAACGCATGACTAACGCCAGTTGTCGCTACCATTGTTCCTGTCCTGCGTCAAGAATAAACCGGCACGTGTGTTCTCTCGCACTGGCTCGTATATCGATAGTAATCGAGGTTAAAAGTTCTCACCTCCGCAGTAGTTTATGTACCGGTTTATCTGAATTGAGGCTCGACATTTATGTCCATACTGTACATAGGTTTGTATGTTGTACTTAAGTGGTTTCTCGTTGAGAAAGTTCTTGGGTCGTATAATAAACTGGTTGAAAATCCACGCCAGTCGCATCTTGCGATTCCAATCACGAAAGTCTTAGCTTGACACAGGGAGCAAAAACGTTTGCAATTCCAGCGCAGGAGCACGCTAGATCCTATCACGCCAGTATTATAACGATCTGCTGAGTAATTATATTCAGGAAACTGGGAACTATTAAAGTTCAAAGCTGTAAAGCGTCCTGCGCGGTCCGCAGCGCTGACGGAATGCCATTAAGATAAACAATTACCGTTTATTAGCATTAAAGGACTTAATTGTGCACTTACTTTAAGTACAAAACTCTGCTTATGCTCAATTACAAAACTTACTACCGAGAGGTCGACTCTCTTCTATTATATTGTATAATATATATACATTGAAGATTCTTCTGCGAAAAACTCTATACGTCCTTTATATGTTCGGAAGTTTTTGTATACGATCTATCACTTGAAATATCCGTTCGAATGATTGTTTTGGTCATACATAAGACTAGTTCAAGTAACCAAAAAACCCTTTTTCCCTATAGTATCCTATACCCATAGGATACTATAGGAACACTCAAAGAGGGGTTATTAAGAATAATAAAGTAATAAATTGTATATTAAAACTTAACAGTCACTTCACTCGGCCAATTCAGTGCGAGTTTCTCACGAAGTATCCGGTAGCAGTTCTCGTATAACTGGTGACTGTACGGGCGGGACGATTCCCAGCGTCGGCGAAAACGACGTGTTATTTCTACTTACTTGTAGCCGACGTCTCGTTCCCATGAACGTGTTAACGTGGAATAATAACTAATTAAAGGTTTATAATTTTAATAAAAGCTAATTACGGCAAAGTACTCTCCACGGAGGGTCCATAGCTTGACATAAGAGTTTGGCGTTGTGACAGGTGGAATTACAATATTCTCAAGTGGCAACCATCACAATAAGCACCAGATTTAGCTTAAATTAAAAAAAGCTCCTAACGAATGCAGCGTAATATTATCAGCATAATGAAGAAACAAGTGAACCATTTATATACTTAATTGCTTTAATTTAATATATGTAAGGAAGATCATTAAATAATTATATTAATTATTTAAGTTATCTATCAAACTACTTCGTGTTAATTTAAATAGTATGTATAGGCAATCTTAAACAATTTTTTCCAGTTTATGCCATAATATTCCACAATATGTCCCAGATCGACGACAGCTTCTTGTGAAGTTTGAACTAAGGTGACGTCAACGTGTTCCTCATTATGTAAAGTGATGTCAACGTCGTGCTTGGGCGGCGCCTGCGAATCCCCTCGTCTTGTCCGCTCGGATGACTCCATAAATCGCGGCCGTAACATTTACATCAGATGTGTTGGTTGATGACTCATCGACACCTTTCTCCGAGGCATCTGTTAAAAAGAGTGCTCTAGGAAGTCGGACTGATATCATGAATAATTTTAAAAGTTTGGGAATATTACTCTTTATAGATAATTAAATGATGCTAAGAAGCACGGTTACATCCGAAGTATTTTTGAAGATCCTAAACCTATTGTCGAAGTATCCGTATAAGGCGAAATTTGTAGCGATGTTGTAAATGTTAGGTGTTAAGCCTGGAGATCGGGTTCTCTGTCGATAATTAAACGTTCAGTGTTGATTACTTATTTACCCAAGCGTCAGATGGAGATTTGAATCTAGCGCGGTGTTGCAACGTCACGCCAATACAAACGGTCCAACGGTTGCTGCAACCGCGCCGAGAGACCCCTTTGTGCGTTTGATTGCATTGCATTCTTGAGATCATAAGTCGGGTGTCGACACCGTGTGACGTGAAAGACAACCGAAATTGGGCAGAAGTTTTTGACCTCGTCAGGTCTCTTCCTAACAGCCTTTCGCACAACTCAAGACTGTCAGTTCCTTCCGTTTATGGTGCTGTTAATTAACTAAGTAGCCGCTTTCCACATTCCTTTCCTTCTTGGAATATTGAAATTCGCATCCATCACTGCTTAGTTAGTTTTCGGTTAGGAAACATTGACGTAGAAAATGAATTTGCGAGTTAATTACGCCGACTGAGAAGCTACAAAAATTATTCGGAGTTTGGCATAGTTTGAGCAACATTTTGTAAGGATACTTATATTGCTCTTACTCGTGCGCGTTTCGACAGCGTTGATCCCTCCCACTTTCACTTGTTATTTGTCCTTTAAGCACCATTCAATAATATCCATTGAACGTGTTTTCGCGAGGTTAACTTTCAGGTAGATGTCGAGCGCGGCTCCACAACATGTGCCCGATGGTGTTGTTCGCAGTGGTCCGTAGAGCCGCTGCTTTCGCGCGACCTCGCACGTGCAGAAAGATCAACCGATGTTTAAACCGTTTTTCGCTTTCACTTACATCTGCTAGTCAGAATACTCCCACGGTCTTCATTTACAACGCAACTATAAGACAAAACTATGAATTACAATTCGTATTGTTATATCGTATCAAGATTGAGGCAATATTGGCGACGACATTCGAGGTTTCTTTCAGTTCAGGATATGGCTAAAGCATTGTTAGCTGCTGAGACTTCTCCTTTCATAATAATTATTGTTTTGTTACATTGTCACGTATTGTACATAATTGAGTTATTAATATGTGATTATCGCTTAAGACGGCATGAATGGTCGTTTTCCGCGGCGGATGGCCCGCTTGAGTCATCGACGAGTGAGCCTACGTCAGCATCAGCCAGTATCGGCGATGATGTCGTGCCCGCTCAGTTGGCTTCGAATTTAGGCCAGTGGGTGTTCAGGCTTCGTGCCAAGGCTGTATTAAAATGGCTTCTATTGTGCCGCTGAAATGTGAACTACATTTTTGATTACAGTAATTGCCGGAAAAAACGTGTTTTGGGAAAGAGAGGTGATTACTCGTATCTGAGTTATATTATACGTATATGTGAACAGAAGTAAGTTCGTGCAAAACTATGACTTATTATTGTTTTTACATATTACAGATAAGGCCCTACCTGGTTATCTTTTAGGGATCTAAATATTTGCTAGTGCTATATTTGCGCCATTAAAAGACCAAGTGAATGGCGTCCCATCATTTAAACTTCTATTATTTCTATTAACATTAGTTTCGGATAATTTATTTAAGTTAAGATTTAATAATTGTATAACAACGAAAGTTCTGGTCGAATGTTCAGTTCTGTGGTTTTTTGGTGGCCATTTCTAATTTACGCGGACCACAAAATTCTTAGTCCCCTTTAAAAGCTAGACAACTAACAAAAAACAGCGGTAATTTCCATTCATACGATTGTTAAAGCTTTTTGGCTCGATGATGTTGTAGAAATCGTCAAAACTTCTTTGTTTAACCACAAACAACACCGCAATTACTCGTTAACGACTAATAATCATAAATATTTTCAAATAATTAGTAGTAGTTAGTCACTCGCTACATCCGAGCCCTCATTAGCTGTTCAGTGATAGTGCTATCTATGAAACAGCTTTCTTGTCGGCTACTGACGACTCCTTCAACATGTGGGCGGCCGACTCCGAAGCCGACGAGATAACTGCAGTGTTCCTGATTATGTTCACGAATTGCTTCCGCCGGGGTAAATTAGGCTATAACTATTGTTAAGGTGTCATATATTGACGTGGATATAATATGGTAACTAATTTTAGCAAGCGGCAAAACGAATGGATTTGAATGTCCTTGGAAAACTCACATCTGATTTATTACAAATTTTGAGAGTTTAATCTGCTGCATCAGCTGTTAAATTGCATAAACGCCCTTGGTGTCGGAGGCCGCCATGCATTTATACTGACAGAAACAACAACTGCTGCAGAAAATTGGTACTTATATGTAATACGTTTTTCACGCAAGATACTATTTTAGATAGCAGCTGGTTGTTACGTCCCTTGAACTTGTGTTTAGATAACCACAACTAGCACGTACCGGCTTCACAGCGCTGTGTTTAGACACCTGGCTCCAGTTATGAGGCGTTAATTGACTGCCCAAACTGTATATTATCGTGCGCCAGAGCATGTTCTCGCTCGCCACATAACTTGAACCCCCTTCGCATCAATTTAGAAGGTTATCAAGTAGGGAACTTCGGATAACACTAATAAAGGGGTGTCAACTTCGTCGTGCATATGTTTGACATGGAGGCTTTTAATTCCTCAAGGGATACGCGTCTCATTACGTCGATTACTGCGCCGCATTATGTTTCACGTTTATTGGCAGATGGCAAGATAAGACAAAGAATTCAGTTATATTCCACGACTATAAAACTGTTTTGAGATAAAAATTATTACGATGGATTTCATGACGTATTAAAACTAGCATTTATTTATACTAATTACACTTGGAATTATGTATAAAATTCTACGTTATTTTAGAGTGATAAGAAGCCCCAAAGTCGTGATGTAGATTGTGTACTGACGCTTGTTGCTCGGGTGAGGGCGCCCGCGTGGGTCGTCGCCCGTCTTATCACGCTTCCGGCCCAGCATCTGCTATTCAGAGCTCATCCGAGTCTCCGACGGAATTGACTCATTAAACCCCGTGTGCGTCCCGCAGGACGTCACTATTTGATACACCATTCATTTTATACAGTTCTCTCAATCTTAGGTGTCCTTTATTTGGTGTTTGTACGCAGTGATTGTTGGAAACAGATACCGAGGCTACACCGGATGTTTGCGGCCCACTGTGCCTTTATCACTGTTTGTTCACCTTCACATTGAGCGGTAATTACCGTCGCACGGCCGTGGCGTGCTATTGTTATAAAACTTACTCTAACTAAACATTTCGTAATACGTGTGATACACAATTACTCATTAGGGATACAGATGCCATGATGAAATTATTATGTTTTCCTTTCACATAATTATTATTGATATTAAGGATTAATTTTAGTTTATTGTGTAGCTATATACATATCAGCCAAATGTAAGTACTACCGACTGAAAAAAAATACAGCGCTTCCCTCTGACGTTGACTTAATTGATAAAATAGTTTTCAGTCTATTTATAATCCCCTTTTTAAACCGCTCTACGGTTTTGAACATGCACCTGAGATAATATTTGTGGGCCAAAGCACACAACGTCGTGCGTTGCTCATCCAGAAGTGTGCAGCGAGCGTGAACTTTTCAATCAAATGGCTTGCTGATTGTTAATAGCCCCCCGTTCAGTATATTTATTATTGAGATTTTATCTGTGTATATTTTGGTCGAGATTTACAATAGGTGAAGTACGCCACCTGACATCGTTATAATATTTGGCAAGAAAGATTTTTCGTTCCACAGTTCCTAGAAAATATGGTAACTAAATATAAATTAAGTTGATTTAAATTTCACCTAATACACCGTCTCGAATTCCGCTGAAATTTGTGGAAATTTCATAAACTGTACTAGGCTTTCATAGGCGAGCAACAGTTTGTATTGTGACAAGGATTGTTTGGTTCGAGCGTCGGCGCTGATAAGTTATCGGCGCTGTAGTCAGCACAGATGCGGCGCGACGTCACGATAAGGCCGCGGCCCCTCCCGCAAAACCCCCCGCCCTCCAACGCCATCGCTGATAACAATGACTGCTCGCCACTCATGATCGCCTAGTACATTTTCAGGAGCTACGTAAAGGAAAGCGTTTTTCAGTGCGTCGTCATCGCGTAATAACAGCACGTAAACTGCTGTAAGCTGTAAGTTTTACGCGTTCTTGAAATTTAATTTTATTGTACAAATTATTTTCGATATAAATTTTGCATTAATTGCTTCACCTTGATGTTTTTGATTGATTATACACATCCTTTTTTCAATTGATTTAATACAAGTGCCTATTTTCCCTATGTAAATAAATATAAATGTGCGATTTCACCGCCAATTTACGTCGGTTTCATGTATTCACGCGTCCGCGGCCCGAGTGAGGGCTCATTAGTCGGCGACATATTGCCACACGCCGAGTTAACGAACACGTGTTCGCGGTTCAGCTGCAGCATTTTAAATTATAACCTCTAGGGCAGATTTACTTTCAGGGAAGAGTGCAGAACGCTGACCCAATTAGGTACATTTCATTAGAACGGGTCAGTGCGCGCGCACTTGTAAATTTCCGACGTCGTCAGCATTTTGTCACAAAATCAAGAAAATCAACTACTCAAGAACATAGTATTAGTAGGTATTTCAAAACAGGGTTACATGTTTTCCCAGACTGATAATCATGTGATGGCACTTATTGTTATCTAATGAAGTATCGTTATTGTCAAAGATGTAGCGGCAAACATTACTTGAAGATGATGTAAAAGTCTTATTGTTTTATTATTTATCTTTCTATTCTACAAAATGTGCACACACTGACATTGCGTGTCAGTCCGAGAGTATCTGGTAGTCCCCTTATATACTTGTTACATATCCCGTCGAACGGGTGGATTCACCATAGCCCTGCAGCAAGGTGGAAGGCCTGCCCTGGCCCTGGCTGCGATGTGGGGCGCACCTGCATTGCGACGCCGCTCCCTCTCAACTCGACCTCTTTCGTGGTCGGTGCACTTTTCGGCAATGCTACGTCGAAATGATAGGAAGGGACCATTGTTCCGCAGGAATATTTGTAGGTGAAGAACTAAAATTTGGTATCGTTCGTTTGTTTTGAAATTGATGTTGTTGTAAGATTTTGTGTAACTAATGACTCACGTGCTTTCATTAACTTCGCCTGTGACTTCGTGACATTGTAAAAACATCTTCCACGTATTTTTTACATTTTTCTTAACGTCGAATTGATGTTTTGCATGTGCAGTTCAGTAGAGGGGAAACAATGTTGCATGTTACAAGAGTGATTGTTGCGAATCAGGATCTTGTTTCCGTACGAGCCTAACAAGACATTAACTCGAATCGCAAATGCATAGATAGCTTTGGGTGATATAATTAATATCACAGCTATTTTTTTTTTGAAATTATGCCAACTAGAAGAAGAATAAGAAGAGGAAATACTTTTATACACTACATGAAAGACACACAAAAACAAAAAGGTAAAACTAACAAAATTAAAAAAAAAACGTGTTGTGTGTGTCCCCGCGGTAGTGAATCGGACGCTGGCTCAGCATTATGCTGAGGTGCTGAGGTGAACTACAAAATCTTTCCTGGTTGGCTCTGATTGTTTTGAGTGTATGTTTCTCAAACCGACTTCTTGTCGACTGTTGACTTCTATCTAGATTGGTCTAGCTACAAAACTACTATATACTTTTAGTTGATAAAAGTCATAAATCCGGCAGCGTTATAGAAAGATCTTCATGTGCCTGCTCGGAGTCCCGCGAAGTTGCTAATCGGCCAGCGAGGGGAGCGCGGAGGTCGAATCAATTGCGCCAACTGCCACTACCGGCACTGATTCTATTCGAGCAGGGAACGGGTCTACTTGCCGCGTCACGTTGTACCTAAATATACCTAAACTTTGTTAAGTCGCGAATATTGGAACTGGAATGGAATATTTTATATTCTGTATGAATAATATGCTGCGTCTCGATAAAGGTATGTTATGGTCAGTGGTCGGAATAGGTAGAGCTAATTTACCCAAACTTGACGCATGTTCATTCATACGTGAGTGAGATGGGAACACATTATTGAATAAACATGAATCAAGTTTAGGTAAATTAGCTCTACCTATTCCGACCACTGGTTATGATATGATCTTTGACGGGACTTGGGAAGCGTTTGAATCGGTTAATTTAATGTGCGACTTGGCAAATGGAATATGAATCATTCGGAACAAACTCGTTTGGATTCAAATTGACATTATGGTATTTCAAATTTGATTAAACGTTACAGAAAGTAATCTGTTCATAAAATAGTTGGTTTTCGTAAAACGTGATAAGCAGCGGTGTTTATAATTATAATTTAAGTGTAATTTATGTAATTTATATCAAACATTTTCTTTCTGGTCGGTAAGCCGTCCACGGGCAGTCTCTAAGGGCCTTATTAATAAACTCGTCTCAACTATGATCCCCGTCTCAAGATACGTCAAAGTAAACGTCAATCCATACAAAACTGTCATTTTGACGCATCTTGTGAAGGGCGTCTCACACGAGATCAGTTTATAAATACGGCCCTAAGTGTATAAAACCAACACATCAACACAAACATTTTTGGAATATAATTGGCTCATACATATATGAATAGCTATATATCACGGTGCCGTCGGTGCTGAGAGTCAGTCGTAAATGTCACTAATTTATACCCCTTCTATACGGTCGGGTGGTTGGGCCAACCGAGAGGGATGCAGCTATTTGTAGGAACGAGATGTAAATATTACTATCTCATTCTGACAGATAGCTGCGTCCTTCTCGGTTAACCCAACCGCCCGACCGTATAGAAGGGGTATTATACAAGCACCGAGACGTACCAGTACAGTACAGTACAGACGTACCTACTCGTAAGGTTACACTGATTTGCTACACCTATGGCACAGTACCTATGGCTCGATAAGGCTGATCGATAAGCGTTCTTGCATTCTTATCGAGTTTTAACTTTGTTATTGTTAACGTAAAACGTACAAAGGTTATCAACATCGATAATGAGTGGTTTTCCCGTGCTTTTTCCTCGTGATACCAATACTTTTTGTTTATATTGTTAGAAACAATTCCATTAATTCCGTCGCCTAAACCTGGGTTTAATTTACCTTATTGCCACGCCCGGTAATGTACCGTCATGCTCATGATATTATTAAATACTATCTCTCATATCTGGTAATCCCGTGATAAAGAGTTTTGTGTGCATTGGCTAATCATAGTAATGTTATTGCGACCATAAAGCTAAAACCCTTCTCTAAGAATCGCGTTATCGTTGCCGACGACGATGCAAATTAGCTCAGCCTTATTTCGTTATGGTCCTCGTTTCGTAGTTCACCACCACCTACCTATAGCTGATCCCAAGCAGCACACAAGCTATGTAAGAGCTTATACAGCCCTTAAAATGCTGAATTTAGAGTTATAACGGCTTTATAAGTTCTTATACAGCTTTTGTGCTACTTGGGATGTTAGGGTGTTACCACACCAATCGATCGATCGTCGATCGATGCCGTCGATCGATATCTATCGATTGGTGTGGTAGGTTTGGCTGATCGATTAGTATAGTAGAAACTATAGATCGAGATCAACCAATCCAATCTACCGTCGATCGATGGCGATTGGTGTAGTAACACCCTTAAAGCAATAATATATAACTTTGCGTCATCAATTACCTACTTGAGAAATTGACTGTCGCAGAAAGCCAAAATAATCATTTTCATTGCCTCAATTTCCTTCTCGTGATATGACGCATTTGTTGACTGTACGTGTACCGCATCAGAACACAATTATTTGGAAGTGTTGAAACTTGTTTGTTATAAAATCTAGTAGTTCCTTGTACTACGACAGAGTCCTAAAATGCTTGGCGCTTTGATCCTACTTATTTTAATAGAAATTTTGGAGACTGGTTTTGTATGCGTTAACTCCCTGTGCGCCCGCGCCGGCACGTAGCGTCTGACAAACGGTACGCTTTGCTATCCCATCTGGACGCGCTTCGCCGGTTCTAATCGGTTCCTATCCAGGGCATTGTGATCTTTGTTGTGAAATGTAGGTCACAGTCGATGGCGATATGTTTAGACTGATCGAGTTTTGTTGAGGGTTCGATGATGTTGGAATAATAACCATCAAGCTTTGGTGTTTGATGGGGAATCAACTCATGTAGGGAAGGGGAAGAAATAGGTCATCAACACTTAACAACAAGGCGTCCCAATTTTGTCCTTTATCAGGCAGCCCTAAAAACAACTCGATTCATACACAGAATGTTACAAGACAAAAGTTCGTATTGAGTTCGTAAGGAACTCGTTCACGTTATTATGCCAGCTTTCTTCTTGCATCACATTGTCTGTCGTGATCTACGGCGCCAATAAATCCATACTTGAAGCAACTGGGTCGCACTTGCACAACTCTGGCGCCGCCGCGACCCTTCAGGGCGTTCTATTTTTGAAAATAAACAAACAGCACGTTGAACATTAGGCCATTAGCACAAACTTGTAGCGGTTAGTAAACAGTTGCATAAAGCGTCTCAGCGGAGCATTCGCGTGTAATGAGTAGTTGTCATCGAATCATCGAGCGTGTAAGCCGAGCCTTGAGCAGAGCATGATTTTAAGGGGCAATCCGGGACTGAGTCGTTATAAAATATCCAAAGGAGTTAGCACACGGGCACGAGCTTCGGTCAGTTTGGCCGTTATAATAAGCAAAGACTTGTCAAATGTATGCATTGGCTAGCTATGAATTCATGCGCGTCCGCGATTGTTTGTTCTCGTATGCTCTTTTGGAGCACTTTTAAGGGTTATTGGTTCTAAAACCAAGGCATTTTAGTCATCAAACGAATCCGGTCACTGGAGCATCCGCTAAACTCTGGTTCTCTAGCCCATTATCCTATTCAATACCGAGGACTCCTGAGCCCAGTTTAATACGTAAATAGAATACTAGAAGCAACTGTTTATCGCGTGGTCATTCTTTTTCTTGTGGTCATTCGTTTTTGACCGACTCAAATGCCTTTAGATAAAGTCTATTTTCACCTAAGCCAACTGTATTGGCAAGAAGAAAGAGGCTTCTGCGTTTATTAACACTGCCCTCATTTAAAAACACTTGTATATGCAACCATATTTCTAGCTGCGTGCAGAAGGTTAATCTTGTTTGGTTCTTAAGTTGTAGATGCAAAACAAAATATGTTTTAGGGGAGTAAACACATCTATACACCAATTGATTACCAATGCTACCTAGCTTGTAATAGGGTATGATTTGTAACCAGATTTGAAATGCAGTCGCAAACTATTCAGTAGAGTCCGGTTGGAACCGCGGGAACTGTGTCAGAATCAGAAAGTACCAAATAGAGGGCCTTGGAAATGGGGCTTTGCTCTTGGTTTAGCTAATATGTATTTTTATTTCTAGATTGTGGTATGTTTTTAGCTCACACGTTATATGTAATATTGGTGGAGAAAAAAAAAACAGTTAAAAAAAAATCCAAAGTAAAATACGTGTGAAAATATTGCGCCAAATATGCATTTAGAAAACGGTAAAAACGGTTACAGTTCCGTAGACTGTAATCGAATGTTTCGCTCGTTCGGTGAGCCGGCATGGATTAATGGCGGAAGATACACGTAATCATTTACCGGCCCATGTGACGCGATAACGTGTCTAAACCTCATAAAATTGTTATCAAAGTGCGTGTTGCGAAAACCGTAAATAAATAGGAAAAAATAAAAATACAAAAAGTTTTCCCGTACCGGGAATCGAACCCGAGCCTCCTGGGTGAAAGCCAGGTATCCTAGCCACTAGACCATACGGGAGTTGTCGGTTGTGGCGAAATTAAGCATCTGATTGTTACAAGTGTTAATATTGTCCTAAAATATTTTACAACTAGGCAACTGCTTAAATAATTAGGTAAGTAAGATTTTTTTTATCTTTTACACAGTTAACAAGTGGCAAAGGTCGCAGATAAATTGGTGGCGATGTAACGATTGATTTACAATTTAATAAAGCAAATTATAAGCCGTAATTATTACAATTACCTGCAATAGGTATCGCTCTTGCATAATATGACCTTGGCACTAATTAATTATTGGCATTTATGTTTTTTCTCACAGATATATAAATACAAAAACTTATTGCTTATTGTATATTCGTATATCCGTGTTTATTCTGCAGGTGCTTTTTAAGAAATATGCGGAAAGATCACAAGAGGTGACTAATGTTATTTGCATGGGAAAGCGATTGTCACTGTAAAACTACGTGACACATGTCAATTTCTTGCAAATGACGGAGAATAAGATAAACGATTTGTTTGTAACAATAGACGGTGTGCCTCAGGGCGCAGTTTTGTGCCGTTTGTAAGATATTCAGGGTACCTACTAGGGGTACCTAGTTAGGGTAGGGTGCCCCCAGCTCGCGAATTCGGGACGGTGCCCTGACCGGTCCTAATTACAGTCTTATTGACATTTACTCACTGACACACTTTTACTTCATTGTTAGCCGCGTCTTTTGTCCGTCGGGTTACGCGAAAACAAGAGATTCTTTGATATTCTAGAACTAGCGACTCGCCCTCGCTTCGGGTTCTTTTATATACAATTACACATAAACCTTCCGTGAAAAATTATCTTACTGAAAACCGCAAGCAATTATCTTCTGATGGTGAAAACCGCATTTAAATCCATTGCGTAGTTTGAAAGATCTAAGCGTACATACATACAAAGGGACAGACGACGGGAACCGACTTTGTTTTATACTATGTTGTAGTTAGGTAGGTACTCGTCAAATTTCTTTAGTACAAAAAATTATCTTGTGGCAGTCTAACGTTTAAAGACACATTACTTAGGATTATCTTTATTCGCAACATTTTCTTTGTTACGAGTATTTATTTGTTTATCGTGCTTTCCTCGGGGACAGGACAATTTTGGTGCTAAAAAGTAACCTATAGATTAAAGTTTTTGTATGTGTGCAGAGTCCCACTTCAACACAACACCTCGGAACAAATCGGCGCACTAAAACCCGCCGTCGTACATATACGAGTAGGTGGTACTCGTAATGTTGGTTGAAATTCCTCGTAACCGTACAGTTAGTTTGTCAATAAAGAATCAACAACAGCTGGTAACAACTGCGAGCGTAGAATATTATACCGTTCCTAACTGTAAATTTCTTAGTGTAATATACACGTCATATACCCAATGTACATATGATTTCGATTATGCAAACTAAAGTTGATATAGCAATAAAAATACGACGAATGGTAATAGACCATCTGAGAATCCGTAAAGTTCACGATAACAATTAGCATAAAGACCAGCTGTGAACCGTTGTAGACGTAAAGCCTGATTGTAAAACGGAACAGCAGTCTCGTCTCGTCTGCTACTGGCATGCCTGTAGCTGTGTCGTGTGCGTTCAGACGGTGCCGGTTTTGCAGCCCCCCGCGTACCCTCCCCATATTGCTTGAAAGTAAATCTACTTGCTTGCCAGATACAGGCATGCCAGTTAGCGTATATATACACATGAAAGTAGCTAGCACGTGCAAGGAACTGGTATGTAAGTGTGCCAGCTACGGGCATGTGTATTCCCGCCTTTATTGATCTTCGATCGAAAATCACGGTAGATACTGAGTCGGTAGCTTAGTGCTACTGAACTAAAGGTCATTTGTCCTAACCTTTTTTTTATCCCGACGTATCGCGAGTTAACCATTCTAATCGTTGTTAAGCAGGTAAATGTAATCTAGGTACCTCATATAGGATCCCCTGCAGAGTGAACATCACATGTAAGTGATCACTAGTGCCTAGTTCCCTGTACCGGGAACACTAGATGTATGTTCAGTATCCAAGTTATTGTTCTCTTTTTGCCCTAACGGCCTTTCCTATACAAATTTCAATTCCCTCCCATCCACGCCTCGCCTCGCGGCGGTAGAAAAGCAACTGTGTGTTTCCCTTCGCCAAGGGTTTTTTACGCAAGTGAAGGCTAACAATAGAACGTGGCCTAAGTTAGCGACCTCCGTTCTCCCCTTCGAATCCAGTTAAAGATCACGAAGGCTAAGGCAGGGTGACTCACACAGGTGGCTCGTAAACTGATGCATTGCTCTGGAATGGCCGAGGTGAATACGAAAAGCGGTTTTATGTAGATATAGTGCTTTATTTGTTCTGTAATATAGAAAAGCTTGTTCTTATTAAGATTGTCATTTTTGTTTGTCAGTTTTAATACTGTTGATAAAGGTTTTAAGGCCACGCGTAGGCGTTTTCGTACCCGTGGATTTGCGGCATTGTTTTGAGAATAATCCGTAGTTTATTAAGGTTACAAAAGTCACTGCCTGTTTTTAATACGTTTTTATTAGCACTCTTTTTAACCCCCGACGCAAATAAAGAGGGGTATTATAAGTAGGACACGTGTGTATCTGTATTCTGTGTATGTGTATTTGAGTATCTGTGTATCTGTCTACGGCATCGTAGCTTTTAAACGGATGCACCGATTTTGATTTAGTTTCTTTTGTTAGACAGGTGACTTAATCGACAGTTTTCTTAGCTTGATTTGATGAAAATCCGTTAAGCCATTTAAGAGTTATGAGCTCTCAAAGTAGAGGTCCCGATTTTGTCGGGGTTTTTTTTAACTCGGTAGGTTAAGTCAGGTTATTTGTCTATTAGTTTAAAAAAATGCAATCAATTTTAAACTAACATCTAGATGAGCTGGAAACTTTAAACATAGCACACAAGTAATAATAATAACTGAACTATGAAATTTAATATTAATAATTAATTAATTAGTTGTGGAATACCTAATTGGGGAAGGCCTTTGTCCAGCAGTGGACGTCTTGCGGCTGATGATGATGATGATGATGATGATGGTTAATAAAAAACTTGAATAAAAAGTACTGAAATAATTCTTATTCCTTAGTTTTTGACTTTTTTTACGATATTAAATAATATCATTGGTGGGCTTCCTCGAGGAGTTGGGATGGCTAGAATAAACAGAAATCCGACCCACACGCAAAATAGGCGCTAGACGTCGAATTGCGGAAACCAGCCCGCCTTTAAAATACAAAATACAAATACAAATATCAGTACTTAAGTTACCATTGATGCTGATAGCTTTCCGGCTTGAATCTTCGCTCAAGATAAACGCGACGGACAGATCCTTGCAATTTTATCAAAGATCATTTATCTTCTGACCTTTTCTGAGAAGTCCCTGTCTTCGTGTATTATTGTAGTTTGTGCGTTTATCGGTTTTCCCTTGGGAACTACCAAATTTTCCGGGATAATAATCCAGTGTATAAGCTATCTTCATTCCAAATTTCATCCAAATCCGTCCAGCCGTTGCAGCGTGACAGAGTATCAAATTAACACTCACACACACACACACGGACTTTCGCATTTATAATATTATAATATTAGTAGTATAGTACTATACTTATAGAAACAATCATCGTATGTATAAGTACATATATCGTTATGTAACCGTAATCTATTCATGCCAATGACACTTCTAACGTTTACCCTAGATAAACATTTCCTTGCCGCCGTCTGGCAACTGTTCTGCATGTTATTTGAACATATCCTGGCGTGTCGTCAGCACTGGATGTGTTAATACATTCCTTGCCGTTGACACCTTATTGAGTCACTTTTTTTATCAAAATAAACAAGCCTGGTAATCTGTTTCAACCCCGAGCGAACGTTATAATTTTAAATTGGATTCTAATCCTTTAAAATTGAGTTCTGGATAACGTTGAGTATTGTCTTGTTCCACATTTATCTTCCAGTGAGTGTGACAAAAAGAGATAAGAAACGGTCGTATCATCGTATAAAAATATGCAACTCTTTGTCGGAAACGTTGATAATAACATGAAGCCGGTTAATAATAATATAATATAGTCCCGTTTTATAATTGTCAATCTTATATCATAACAAGCGAATGTAATGATAAGATATATTAACACCACTCAGACAAAGCCGGTGTTCAATTAAACCTAGTTCCACTTTAAATGCTAGTTGTAACGTTAACTTTTACAATATAATTTAGATCAGTGAGATAATTTAGATCGGATAGCGGATCAATATAATTGTTTTAATTACTGTGGGCAGCTTTCGCTGAAGCTCGCGCGGCTAGAAAAGTTCGTTGTTCGTGGAAAGTTCCCCGGGAAAGTGAGCTTCTGAAGCTTTTAGCTTTCTAGCGAGCCGCGTTCGCGTTGTGAAGATGCCGAAGGAGTGAAAATAGGCAACGCTACTAAATGTATTAAGAAATACTAACTCTCTCGGCTTTTCCATTCGCGCAATTCTTATGGTTTTGTGATGTTTGAATATGAAATTGACTTGAGGGAATTTCGTACTTTTACGACTGATTTTGTTACTTTGACTGCCTGAAACTGGTTTACATGGCTTTTCTCTCTGGTTTCTTTTATTCTTGTACTTAAAATTGTCCCCCAAAATAAATATATATTTTCTCACTTTCGCATTTAAGATTTTAAAGGTAAAATAACGCCGGAGGAATACATAAATAAGAAATACGTAATGTAAACTGTGGCAGAGTTATACTCGTACCGGCTCTTGTCCTACTACAAATGGAAATGTTTCAGACGGTTGGTTGCCGAAATGAAAGAACCTTCCGAAGCAAAGTTACTGATTTCACTCCGAACGAGCTGTCTTCAGCTTATAATCATTCTAAAATCTTTCCTACTAGATATTGTCATAAGAAACCTTAAATATTATACGATAAAGATACAGCAATTTTTAGATTCGAGAACATCGATTCGATACAACTGTTACAAGGACCGTAACTCCGGTCATTAACTTACACGGTGTAAAACGATAAAATATTCGTGACCGACGGCTGTGAATACGATCGCAGCTAACGAGGCGGTTCACACCCATCTCGTTCTTTTGCCCACTGGGCTGCGACAAGGGCCCGCGACCCTCGGCCCTCGGCGCGTCCGCGTATGTATTAACTCGTTACCAAGGACAGGGAACGGTGACGGTTTACATCCCTGATAGCATGGCAACTGGTATTGATTATTTTTCTCATAAATTATAAAAACAACCGAATACACTTTGTTACGCTATCTATTTTATTATTGTTTGATATCTTGAATAATACAGGAGGCTGCGTGATCACTTATCTAGTAAGCTTAGCAACGTATTAATGATGTAGATGTGTTGTATACTGTCCTAAACATCCGTGTGTCGGGCGTCAGGAGTTTATGAGCAAATAACAAGGCGACACGCGACATATGTTCCTGTTTGTCCTACAAGCCGGAGACGGTATTTACCTACGTGTATAAAACGGCACTGAACCTACCCGTCTTGAGTATTGTTTGTAACTTCGAGACTATGTTTAAAGAGCTAATTGTTCAAGTTAGGAAAAACAACTGAGTGTAAAGTTATAGTATAGTGGCGATTATTGTGATGAGATTCATCACAATAATCATTCCGAACATATCAGCGGGGAAGGAAGCCCCTAGGTTTAATTCACAGCGCGGGCGTGGGAGACCATCGTTTGTCCTAGCATTCATTGTCCTAACGCATCGCGAGAACGAATTATCATTTGTCCTAAACTGGTTTATAAATGGGTCAGAAAACGTTTAAGTTTTTAAAAAATACCTGGCAGAGTTTATTATAACAACGCTATTAAGTTTTATAATTCAGGCGGAAATTGCTTTAGATTCGGACTATAACGATGCATTAGGACATATTACAATGGGATTTCCAATATAGACCCCCCCCGGGCATTACTTATATTATAGAAGAACATTGATTCTGCTTTAGATATAAGTAATTTAAAGGATTAAAATACGACGGTAGCGAATGAATAATCCTAGTATAATATACAGTATTAATTAGTTGAGATATAGAATATAGTATATCTCGAGAGACGTCTAATATTAACTTCTGCTCGGCAACCGGCTCCGGTTCCAACACCGACCCATCTAGTGAACAATGCGTTTCTGGGAACGGCAGAGGAACTCGTGTGCAACTGCTGTGCAGTCGCCTGACACCGCTCGCGTGACGTAGCTGACGGGGCTTCTCAACTACCCGCTTAAAAAATAAATGATAAAAAAAATCATAACTCTCCTTTTTGCTTCGCCGTAGTCGGGTAATTATGAGATGTGTCACAGAATGCCAATGGTTAATTTCGACGTAATTTCTTTCTCGTAACATTATGACAAGAGGCTCAAGAATTAGTAGACGTAGTTCTAACGTAGCGTTGAATTTAATAATAAAATATATTGGTGTGTTAAATAAAATCATAATATGCATGATAAGGAAATATCAAACAGTTATTTCAATAGCTTGGTTGTGTTTGAACTTCAAACATGCATAGTGTTCTTTAAAAATTCAATAAATATTAATGTTAATTTTGTCTTTTCAGGTAATAACCAGCGTATTTTCCCCACCGCTATATCCATAAGGTAAAACAGGAGCAACCTTTTCTACTAGCATGACAAAACAAACTTAAATTAATGATGGTATCATGACGCGTCATGATTCTTAGGAAGTATTAATACTTAATTATTTATTAGCATACTAAGTTTTGTTTACGCAGGAAATTTGTAGTTTTATATGTATGTATTTGCCTCGTTCAGGCGGAAAAAATACGTACAACGAAAGTAAACAAGGATTTAAACACTTTTAAAGACACGTTTATGATACTTGCCAAATATTGTTTACAAATATTTTTTTGACGTTAATATCGGTCACGGGATCGAAAGTGCGAACGCGTGTTCAATCAAAGTGCTCTAACTTTGGACACATAGATACACAATAACAAAAGTATTAGAAGAAAAGAGTGAAGCTCCATACGCTATCCACAATCACGACATCTTTTTCCTTATTCAGTGGTTAACTAGTTAGTCATTCCACCGCCCCGACACTTGATACAGAACTCGATAGCCGTTCTCAGAAGTGCGAGACTCTGCTTATCAACCACTCGGCCGAGATCTCCGATATCCCATTCTGTACGTTCAAGCGTCCAAGATAAGAGCAGCTCTTTTTGCGCTGGCTGTGGCTCAGTTCTGATATCCGCGGCCCGCGCATTGCTTGGAGTATGTAGTTGCAAAGTAAAATGACTTAAGATTGTTTGATTATTCGCCAGTTTGAATCTTGGACGAGAGTTTATAAAGCTTATTTGTCTTTGAATTCATTCAGTACCAGGCCGCCTTGTTTTCATACGAAATTGACCCGAATTAAGTACATTTATATCTTTTAGCTCTTTGTGGTATTTTCATACTATTTATTACGATGTAGTCAACAAATAATAATAAACAAACCACAAACCACTCCGCAGCAAGGATTTAAGTCCACACTCTTACTGCCGAGCATTTCGAATTCATGAGAAGGGACTGATGTAACACTATCACTATAAGTAGATACATAGTAGGTATACAAAATCGCTTCCCGCCGTCTGTCCCTCTGTATGTACCTACGGTTAGATCTTTCAAACTACGCAACGGATTTTAATGCGGTTTTCACCATCAGTTAGATATTTTTTCACGGAAGGTTTATATGACAGTGTTTGGAGTGAAGCGAGGGCGGCTCGCTAGTGAAGTGTAAAATAATAGCCAAGCCGACGCCAAAAGACACATTGGTTAAGTAAGAGCATCCCTACAGTGAACAAAGAGTTTACGACAATTATGTAGATCGTTCTAATTGACTAAGGCATTTTCCTGAGCTATTCGGTGTCTTGATTGTGTTGTGAAGCTCAAGAAATTATCACACTCACGTCATTAAAAAAATATAAACCCTTTGTCAACCTAAGCACCTAACTTGGACGTTTCTTGCTGTTACTATAATCATAATCAAAGTTTAGGCCTGTTTTGTTATTCGATAATTACATAAATTTAACTGTTTCAAAGTAGATAACCATTTAAGATTCTCGAATTAGGTTAGATAAGATTACATTGTGTTGAAATGCATGTAATATATAGCTGGCGTGTAAAAACCGATTTTGTAATTAAACAATTGTAAAGCCTACACGCTCGTTAAATCCACGGTTAGTTGGCCGCTTCGCCGTCTGCGGAGTCATCGGTGTTAACGACAGGCTTATTTTCAAAGACTTGATGTTATATTGTAGAGTAGAATGTGGACAAGGGTCCCTCAACAGACGAGTATCATTTTTTCTCAAAAGCCAGCAATGCAGGATGCTCCTGGTGCTTCGAGTGTCCATGGATCAGGTGACCCGCTGGCTCATTGCCTTCTCTGGAATAATACTGTAAATCAAGTAACAAGAAAAGATTCACATATATCGTATACTCGTATCATCGATTGCAAAATATGAATAGTTTTTAAAGTGCAGGTAGACGATTTTGAGGGCTCAAACCGATGCGAGAGCACATTTGTCTTACCTACCACAAGCCTGGCGAGAGGAGTTTGCGGTGGTAAATGACAATCTTTGTAGTTTTGTACTGACTGACTGTAAATTGACCTTATAGCATTTATTTAAATTCACGGGTTTCAACGAACTTTAACGTCGTTTAGAGCTCATTAGTTGAATTACCAAGTCATATAGTCCATGATTTATGTCCATTAGCAACCTAACCACTAAAGTGAGCCTTAATTACATTGAGGCACGCACGGTTGCCAATTTTGTGTGACTAAACATTATTATCTCTCATGTTAATTTTAAACGAAATTTATTCGATTTCCTGCTCACTTGAATCCTCTATTGCTTGCCTTAGGCTTGGTCATACGATTTGGCCTTATATTATCTCGGTATCCTGCGACCTCGAACCGGCTACCCCGTGTCCCGGGCGCGTCCCGGCCGTTCCCGCGCCGCCTGCCAGCTATTGATCGCTGCACCCGCGGGGCGCCCCCATCGGTTCGCATCCGACGGTGTGTGCCACTGTAATAGGTATGCAGCCAATAAAGGAGCTGCCGTGACCTACACAGGTTGAGGACTTGCAGAGAGCAATACATTTGTATTTGTCTGACCAAGAACAAGCTATATTCAACTTTTTGAGGACGATGCTGGTCGAATTCGGTTTCTTTTTACCCGACTGCCCGATAAAGGGTTATGTTTTCCGAGCGTATATGTATGTATGTATATTTCTTTGGCACGCGCCCCTTGCCTTTGGCAGTCTAATCGGCTTGACGAATTTTTTATTTATTGTCTCCCATTTGGTTTACGAAAGGGCATTTGTTTCCGTGGCGAAGCACTTGTGATTTATCAGTTGCAGATCTTCTTAGGGGAAGGTGATTGCTTCTCATTAATTTTATATTATTTCCCATTAATAAGGAGAATAATAATGGATTGAAACTAATCACAGATAACAAAGGTAGGCAGTGGACCCCGGTCCACATGAAGCCTGTATTTGCTTGTTCATTTGCTATAAGACCCAAAATTGTTGGCTATTGTTATTAAATGACAGTGTTAAATTAGTAATAAACCAACTAAATTTTAGGCATGAATCTCATCTCATACGCATCGAAATTCCGAAGCCAAGTTTTTAATGGGCAATAGACAACATAAACAATTATCATGCTTTCCATGTACGAGCTCTAATTCATGAATACAAAGTGGTGTCAGTAGCGACGCCGCTCGCTTTAGCAACAGGCTAGCAGGGATCGCAGTTCGACGACCGCTGTTTGTTTAGACCGCAATCCGGAGATTAGGATAGCAAATTATTGTTGGTGGCAGACTGCTTCTGCAGGATACACCGGTAGAAGACTGCAATATGCCTGCATTTTTTACGCTAGGTACGTACTAACCCTTGCCAAATATTGAAAAATTTACGGTTTTCGTATGTGGTCCAAGGTAATTGATGATATCAATATTAAATTGAGTAAAAATGATTTCTAAGAGTCTCGTGAGTTACAACTTAATTATAACAATTTAGATTAACTCGCAATAATTATCTAAGCAATTATAAACATTAGTACATTATAACGTTAGTCAATTAATTAATTACCCAATCACTGAAGCTCGTGGTTGTAGCTAAGTACCTACTTGAAAATATTTTGTATGTGTCACCACACACGGTACAATTATAAGTTTGAACCGTTAGGTGAAATGAAATGAAATGAAGGTATTATGCTAACGGTATTTATTAAATATCAATAGTATAAATGCAGGGTCTTTCAAGGACCCTGAAGGCCCCTGTAAAGAGGGACGACGGTAATAAGGGTCCCGCAGCTCCAAGCGTCTGAAGGGCACTCCAAGTATATTCTTCTCCAATAAAAGCTACGTCCCTTTGCTATTCAGCCAAAAACAAGAAACCTTTTTGACCCTGACCCGACTTTCCAACGTTTTGTTCGCTGTGAAATAATGTTGATTGATTAAATCAACAAATTCAAAGTCAAATTAAAATCAAATCATTCTTTTCACAAGCTTAAAAAATACCATACATGTGTATAATGAAGATATGTTCGTTATTAAAAGACTCATAAACTTGCTACTTGTCCCTGAAACATTCATATTGTTTGCAACAGCAGTATTAAGCAGCTGCATCAGTAATGAGAGTGCAGATTCGGAGCTGCGCTAGATGTAAACTATCTGCGTTGAGTGTTAGTTAACTGTAAAAACTCCAGAGAATGTCTGCGACTTCATACGCGTTACGCGTTCATTTCTTCTAGTTAGTTCTGATTTTTGAGAAATGTTTTTTTATTGCGCTTTTACATCACTATAGAAGCATAGGATCCAAAATTAACGTTCCTACGTTTAGTAAAGCAACAGTTTTATAATGTAGATAAATAAACGGCGTCGATGTATTACGCTCCTTTCTAAAATTCATTATTCAAGGTCACCGAGCGAAACTATTTTAAACATGGTTATAATTGACGCTTCAGAGCTTTGGTAATGTGACGATACGCCAAGAAATATCCGTTAATGTCGACTGTAGAATCCCACAATGAATTGATGACTAATCTACCTCATTGATCGCAACATAAAAGTTAATGAGTTGAGTAAGTAGTTCAATGTCGATGTCAGCTATTACAACATCGCCGGTGGGTTAGCGATCCAGAGCGTAAACAATTCGGTTAACGATTTTAGAACTCTCCTGCGAGTATTGCATTGCAGTCCTTTACAGATTTAATTATACAATCGAAAATCCAAAATTTTTGATGACCTTCGTGTCCGCATTATCTCATCTGGTCGTGAACTCATGACTAACCGGAACTGACAGAATTCAGGAAGCCAGAACATGCAGATAGAATTTTTTATCTGTATTGCATTGGCAGCAGATTACCTACCTTTTGGAATTAAGCCTGTTAAGTCTGTGAAGTAATTCGAAGCCATCAATTGGATTAAAGTCTTAATTCGCTATCGATGGCATTTAATCCCGTCGTGTCGCTTTAGATCGTTACCGTACAGACTTTAATCTTACACTTATCGTATCAATTTAATGTAATTTCATGCTTGTGGTTTGATGGTACGTAAATTTGACGGAGTCCTCCAATGAGTAATGTCCGTGATGGTGTTAGAGCTAGTGTGGTAATCGCCACATCAGCGGCACCGAGCGTGACGAGCTCCGCAGGGCCAAGGTCCTCCAAGCTGGTGCACCGGTTTACATGGGTCGTTTGCTCGTCGTGCTGCTTGGAGCCCACATGAGCACCCACAATGTTGGCCTCGGAACACGCACGGAAGTTGCTCTTGCGAGACCTGTTCGAATGAATCAACTTGCGTTGTGGTAATAATTTCTAAATTGCAGGTACTTCATTTGCTGTTTACGTGAAACTTGCTTTTCGATTTATAGTTTTACAACAGAAATCGATTATATGCCTTTTGTTCTAGTCAGTATGAATTGGACTATGTTTAATACGATCAGACGTGTTTCAGAGGCGACGTTGTTTTTAACTTTTTATGATTTCGAAGACAGTATATGAGTAGGTCCTCTATCTTTCTAAGATAATACTTACCATGTCTAGAGCGAGTAAAGAATTCATTCATTCCAAACCGTCTAGGAACTTCTATCTATACTATAATTAAAGCGATGCGTAATACGTCTAGCTCATTTAATTTCTTTATTAGGTCTTCAATAAGTAATTAAATTGACCAGATCATTGAATGACCTCTTAACAGATTTTTTTTTAAACCGGTTCATTGTAATGTAGTCCGGGTAGTGGCCGTTGCGTTATGACATCACCTTCCATCTTTAGAGTTAGATCGAGCTAAAGGACCTCTCATCCCAATTCTGATTAGTGGTTTTTGTTATCCTGACTAGTCTTAGCTTAGTAATTAATGTAATTATCGTGTTTCATATGGTTCTTTGTTTGGTTTCCTTGACTTACTCATAGCGCACGCAAGCGTTCCTAAAAATTCAACAGTTCTTTTGTGTTTGTTGTAACGCTTTTTTGCTAAACCCGGTGCCTGCTGATTGGTCGAAATATTTTTGGTCGAATGTATTATTTTCCATTAACCCATTATAGGCTCGCGGTGCCGTTTGGCAGCCAATGTCGTAGTACGAATTTGTGCTATACAGTACATTAAAAGTCAAAGTAAATTTCAATAATCAAACGATTCAGCCTACGAGTATAATGCGATAATTTCACAAAAAGCTTTTTGTAGGATACTAAAACTGCTATCTACGTCGGTTAGGTTAGGTTAGGTTATTTTTGTGTACAATAAAACGCTATAATCAATAGGTACATATATGGCGAGAAAGACATTTTTGGTAAATGAAAAATTTGGAAATGATACAAGTACATTCGACCAAACATATTTCGCCCCAACGGCAAAAGGCCGCACTCGGATACGTCAATTAAATTTAATGCTTGTCAAAGTGACGTGTTGTCTAATTCTATTGCTGTGGCAAAGAAAATGTCAGCAGCAACTTTAACTTTAAAATTAATTGACGTCTCTGAGTGCGGCCGAAAGTCTCTTATTAGAAGTTGAGACGTGCGTGGGATAAAAGGTAACTTTTTATTTGTCATTTATGAACTCAGCGGTGACCTAAGGAAAAATATTAAAGGTTTTATGAGTCGTTGTATATTGTTTTCACTTAAATCACCAAAAACATATGTTTTTCAGCATTATTCTATTGTTTCGGTGTTGTTCCCGTTGTTATCTGTAATTCCGTCTGTCTCCGCGATGACTAGTATAGTCATCACATCATCAATTATTTTCTAAACATCATTATTCATAATTAAAACCACGTCTGTTGCTATTATTTTATTCCTTAATTTACTAGAAAAAACTTGTCTGTTATGTTTTGTACCCGTTAATTCAAGATATTCAAGAATACTTTTCAGTTTAGATGCAGTACTACTACTAGTGTAAAAACTTCTACATTAAACAAAATCTTTACAAACATTATAGTGTTAGTTTACCAAAAAACAAACAGAATTTGTGTGTAAATTTTATTTCTTCTGGTTACCAAAGTAGGCGTTATTGAAGCGTCGTGTCGCTCGGTCGAGATTTACAGTTACCTGGCCGATGTCAATTTACTTGGGCAGTGGGTCAACGCGAGCGGAGACACGTTAATTAATTGGCCGGATTCATCGCCCATGGAAGTTATTGCTCCAATAAAACTCTATTAGCGGTCTAATAATGTGGAAGTGCGGAAATGTTCATTTCCAGACCTGTTTACTTGATGCGTGACAGGACAGTTGACAGGGCATTTACCTCGACGCAGTGGATGCTCCCAACCGCAATGTACTTAATATAATAAAAACCACATCTTGACTTGAAACGAATTTTTGTGAACTGGCGCGGAAAAAAATCACGTGTCCAAAAATGTTTTTTTTATGTTTCGATTATACATATATTAATTGTAAATTTGAATCAGTAGCTAATCAAAGACAAAAATTAAGAAAAATAAAAAGCAAAAAAGTGTTTGGGCTCGTCCGGGATTTGAACCCGGGACCTCTCGCACCCTAAGCGAAAATCATACCCCTAGACCAACGAGCCGGTGAACGATGTGTTGAAATTTCGTATCAGCTGCCGCATGTGTTGGTATGACGTAATGACGAAATTAGCGTTCGTTAACAAGGAATGACAAGAACGTGTGTGTTTACCAAATACCTACTTATATTGGGAACGTTTTTTCTAATGTTTGTTTGTGTTGCTTCATAGTATGAAAATGTTTTGTGTAATTGTATGCTACAAACGGTATTCCAGTAGGTAAGCAACCAGTGAAGAAAGTTGGTTTTTAGGGTTCCGTAGTCAACAAGGAACCCTTATAGTTTCGCCATGTCCGTCTGTCTGTCCGTTCGTCCGTCCATTTAAATTACCCCGACAAAGTTGTAAAATGAAATCTTGAAAAAAAAAAGTTTTTTCGTGTTCCTGCCTCTTTAAAAGAAAATTAGCTAATAGGTATTTATGTTTATTTTGGAGATTGTTGTTTGTGTTTGTTGTAATGGCGACGGAACCCTACACTCAGCATGGTCCGACATGCTCTTGCCCTGTTTTGAAATAACAATTCATTTCAGATTAGCATAGGTACAGACCTACATCACAATCTGCCAATTTGGTCAATTATTGTTGATCTTATTAAGAGCTTTTGGTAAAAAAAAAAGCCAAGTTCGAAAATTTTGACAACATATAATGACCAACCGCCTGCTCCAAATGTTCTCAGTTCAATTTATTTCAATATGTTTTTAAATGGGCATGTGCCACTGTTGTAAACGGATCGAATTGGACGCAACGTGAATCAGCACAGCAGGCGGTAGCAAGCTCCGCTGTCCTAATACACAGTTAATAGTGGCACTAAACGGGACACTGCCTAATAAACACTAACACCACTCGTTAACAGCCTTAGCACTCATCTCGTAGAGTTCACTTTACACCAGCATTATAATGCAGGCTTGATGAGATGCAATTGGAGACTCGAGATATCCGTAAGTATTAAGCAGTTAACGGTTACTGCTCGGTTATTCCAGAACACGAATCAATTTTCAGTAGTGCCGTCTTTATTACTCGATAGCGTTGTGTGTGGAGAGTGAGAGAGAGCACGCAGCATTTTGTTTAGAGTAGGTAGCTTGCGACGTGTTTCATAGGATGTTGTACAGTCATTGTCACATAGTAATGTCTTTTTACCGGACTGCTGAAGCAAGAGGATAATATTTATGGCTTGTATGCACGTATGTGGGTATTTATGTACGATTTGTGCCCTCGTGGAGAGGTTGAAAGGATGGCCTGATTTCGACAAGCTATGTGTCGTTAAATTCGTCTTACAGCCGCACTCAGAGACGTCAATTAATTTTTAAGTTTGATTTAGGTTGCTGCGTTTTATTCCATTGATATAGCAAAGAAAGTGACAGCATCAACTTTAATCAAACTTCAAAGTTAATTGAAGCACAATAATAAAAAAAACTATATGGCGGAATTTTACATGGTATGGTAGTAGTATACCAAACGACATCATCAAAACGTGCAGTCGGGTTTTAAAAGCCTGTTATTTCTAGATCTCTGTAGGTGCTTAGTTTAAACCATATTAAATAGAGTGAGACAAGGAACAACCATTGATTATAATCAAGAAATCACGTGGTCTCCGTCTAACAATATCGCTTTCATTTCGTGTTGCAATCAGAAAGTCTGGCGCTGAAAGTCAATTCAAATGTTTAAGATAAAAAAAATATAAACAAAATAATTGGCAAGCCATAATAACAATAACGTCATAAAATAACATATTGAATATTTACTCAAACAAAATAAGCGTCATGTTTTAAATTCAAGGAATGTGAATCAAAGAGTGACGAATCGTCCCCAAAAATTTATCACTTTTTTCCTGCTTTAACCATGATTTAATTCAGGGGTGTGTATTGTTCCCAAAATTATTTAAATAACGTCCCCTTTGTATCATCGAAAAATATCTACGCCCCCTATCCCGAGTTCATTAAGGTACCTACAATAAAAACCAATAATTGTTATGAAAAAAATAAAACCGTCTTTAAAAACCCACTAAAAAGGGTTAAATAAAGACCGGCCTCCTAGGAGTCCTAGGAATTTCCTATTTAGTGCCTAATAGGTACAAATTTACAATTCGTTTTCTCAAGGTTTCTTATTTAGATGCCATTTTTGACAACAGTAAAAAAATGCAGAAAAAAAAAAATTGACTACCATCACGAAAGAGGTAGCAACAACATTACATACCCTTTTTATTTATGTGGCCTGTTTTTTTTACAGAGAGCGATAAGTATTCTCGTTTTTTGTTTTCACCCGTTATACCCGCGGTTTGTAGGAACCGGACATTAGATGAGTTACATAAAAGCTCCATGCTTTTTGAGATAACCTACAACTAGGTTCTCAGTTTTAAAAGATTAAAACGTCATCCATCATTCATTTAAGCCCCATCCACCCACTGCCAGGTAAAGGTTTCTTTTAGTTTACGCGAATCTAAGGTTTAGGCTGCCTTTCCATAGTTTCCATAGGAGTGGAGGCGAGCGGTGCGGAGAGGAGCTGTGTAGGAATCCACCAATCACATTGGTTGTAATCCACATCTCGTCTCCGCTTGACTGTTTTGGAATCACATTCATTTGTTTTTTTTTAATTTAAATTGAATGTACTTGGCGGAGCACTACCTACCGTATCTTATAATCGGTATCGCGTGGTATATTGTACTATCTTATGGACATTTGGAGGTATCCCCTGCCACTCTATTTGACTCGGTGCGTTTGTGTTCCAGGGATCGTGTCGGTGTCCGACGGGCACCTGGAGCTGGCGCCCGCGCGGGAGCACTGGCGGCCGCTGCTCGCGCACTACGCCGGGCCCACCGCGCTGCTCGTGGTCGCCGCGCTGCTGGCGCCCGCGCTGCCGCTCGCCGGGTCAGTAACTAGCGCCTAGTACTACTCACCGGTACTAACCATATTTAAACTACCAGTTGTTGGATCAGAATCCTGAAGTCGGCTCGTGCAAAACACTACGGACGGCGCATCGGGCAAAAACTATGAACTCGTGAGGAGACTCACTGTCATGTTCACCCAGGAACTAGAGGTTTGAGTTCTTGGAGTTAATTCTCAGAAGTAACTACAGAAAGACTTCTTAATTAATTGTCCTAAATTTGTATGCGCTCAGAGTTTTCTATTTTTGGCTGTGACCGCGCAATTGCCGTGGTCGTTAGTGATTCTAGTTAAATATTTATTAATTGTAATATATTCGGTCAATAATGTCTACTGGCATCTACACTACACACTGGAACCGTTACAGCGTGGCGGGGCTTCCACGTCGATTGCATCGATCGAATACGACAACAATAAGACGTCGGCGATGTATGGGAGCTATCGGCACGCTAATGTATCGTACTACCAGCTGTGGCAAACTACTCTACAAGCATTGAACAAATACTGAGGGTTGTGGTCCAGTTTAGGAGTGTCACGTTCGAAGCATCCCATTCCCTACCTCTTTTACTTAATTATCTTCCTGTAAAAAATAGTACAAAGAGCAACAGCAGTAAGGTTTACTCCAGACACTGACAAAACGGCAATAACTATTCGGTATGGTATTTCATCACTTTATCGAAACACCTTTCATCGAACGTATCATTTCATCGAATTTCATTTCATAGAAAGTTAATTTCTGTTGAAACCTTATTGTTTTCAGGTTATCTTAAGCATGGGTTACTACGTAGGTTAGGTTAGGTTAGATCTGACACAACCAAAAAATTATAACTTCTGCACGTGGAAATTAGCTTCCGATGAAATGAGATTCGATGAAATGATACGTTCGATGAAAGGAGTTTCGATAAAGTGATAGCTACCCATTCGGTATATTCTGGCTCTCTCTCATACTCTCAATGTAATTTTTTACGTATCGAGAGATCTTATTCTCGTCATGACTTTGCTTTGCTTTTGATTTGATCCAGTAAACAATAAACTTTATTTTGCAATTTTACATGTCTGAGTCAACCACGAAATAAAGTACCTAATACTTCTCAAGAGACCACATCGGCGCAAGAAACCCAGCAGTCGGTGAATACTGTCTTGTGTTGCAGGCTGTTCTGGTGCTGCTGCTACTGGTGCCGCGCGGGCCGGCGCCGGCGCCCCTTCGACCGCAAGTACGACGCCTGCCTCAAGGGGCTGCTCGCCATCCTGCTCATCGCGCTGCTGACGCTCTTCCTGTGAGTACTGCTTCAGGGCGTGGGGACACGTGTCTGTTCAACTATCGATCTCGTTCTCGAAGTTAAACTTACAGAGGGCTTCGAGTTGGCGTGGGATAAGTTGTTACACCTCCTACGTATCGATGCGCAGGTTCGGCGTGGTGTGCGCGTTCGCGACGGACGAGCAGCTAGAGCGCAGCGTGGCGGAGGCGCCGGGCGCGCTGCGCGCCGGGCTGCGCGACGCGCGCGCCTTCCTCAACGCCACGCAGGCGCACATGCGCTGGCTGCTCGTCGTCAACTACGGCGAGCTCGAGCACAAGATCTCCTCGCTGCTCGACAGTGAGTCCACCGCTTTACCGATCACTTTCGCCCGTATTTATAAAATTACCTTTCAAGGCACGTCAATGTAAAATGTCAAGTCATACGAGTATGTGACGCGTCTTGAGGCGGTCATTTGACTTAAGATCAGTTTATTAATACGACCCTTAGACCTACTTTACTCTTCAGAATATACCCATTGATTTCGTGACCAAAAAGATTCTACTATTTAACATTCACCTATGTCTAATACAGTAGGAGTCAGAGAGTCAGTAAGAGTTGCCATAGTGAGTGCCTACATCCGACAGGTTTCGCGTTTTTAATAGTCTAGATAGAATCTCATATGACTTTTGTCTTGCTTATAACATCATTTTCACCATACATGTTATGGAACTGGGTTTAGACTGCTAATATATTGCACGGCTTTTTAATAAGTTACGTGCCACAGTGCTAAAGTGGCTCATTAATTACATAAAAAAAACTTGGTTGTGGTTTCAGGTAGCGGCATGACGATATCAGTCCACCTGGGCGAGTTCACGCGCGCGGTGTCGGTGACGACGCTGAACAAGATGGTTCAGCAGCTGGACGCGGTGCAGGCCGACCTGCGCACCGTGCACGACGCCACCGCCACGCTGCGCTACAACGCCGAGCGGCTCAACAGCGGTGCGTGCCTGTCGCGGCCCAGCGTGCCCAACAGACGCTTTGGACCTGTTTATATATTGCTTTATCTAGACTCATCCTTAGTTCTTCCAAACTACTTCTTGCGACGTCCTGATTCTCTCTCAACTCCGAATAATATCAATCTATTATGTTGCAAATTTTGATATGTAATCCATTAACTTCCACCTCTATCAACCCCATGAATCGACACTCAGCAAGTCTTAGACCACTTTTCCACTTGATGATAAATGTCCGACAGTCTATCAGACAGCGGTTTGGTTATTTATTGAGCCTGCATCGTTACAGGTCTGCGCAAGGTGAAGGCCCAGCTGCTGGCGACGTTGGCCAAGTGCGAGCAGCCGCAGTGCGTCCGTCTGCAGGAGAAGTACAGGATCGGACAACTGGACACCGAGATACAGTACAGCCAGGTCAGTGAACTGCCCGCGACTCGTTTGTCGCTTGGTAATCCCCCACCCCATCTTGTGGCTAACAATACTGGTAGGATCTCCCTGGTATAATGTTTGGCTACTGAATGACTGATGTATGGAATATTCATTGGAATTTAAAAATTAAATAGAATAAAGAATAAAAATAATATAAAATTTAGTTAATTAACCACGAAGTTTACATTATTAATTACTTACAGTGATCACCATCTGACGTCTCCAATAATATTTATGTTCTAATAATGTGCTTGTTCGTTTCACGCTACGTTCGGATCAGATGCTTGATAAATACTTTCCTACGGTGAGTTTTAAGGTTTTAAAATTAAAAGATGTAAGTAAAGATATATTTTTGCCCTAGATTGGAAAATGCAATAAATATCTTTGTTTTTATGAATTCAGTTATAACAGAGGATAATGGTACTGTGATCTGAATGACTTCCCTTCGCACCCTCGACAGTCAGTCACAAGAGCACGGGAGGGACCACCTTTTACTGTTCGAGCTTAAGGATCCCTGTTCCCTGAGTCTCAAACTCAGGGGCTCAACTAAGAAGTTCCTCCTTCCTTAAAAATTTAGGGAGTTCTTAGCCAGGTCAAGAGACCTAAATTAAATTAAATTTTTAAGGATTGACAACGCATTTGTAGTCTTGAGGTTGCAATCGTGCGTACCATCACATGGCCTGTGTGCTTCTTTTCCTGCTCCATATCATTAAAATATACATGAATGTGTGCAGATGCCGGACGTGACGGACCTTCTAAACAACGTGACAGCGCTGTTGGACAGCGACATCAAGGCGGACGTGGCGGAGGGCCAGCAGGTGTTCAGCTCCATCCAGCGCGGCGTCCAGCGCTCCGTGGACGAGCACATCCCCGCGCTCAAGCAGGCCGTCGCCGCCACCGGTAACACGTCACCCGTTGGCATGAACTACAGAGACACGGACTAAAGCTCGATATATTCTTCGACGCGTGACGACGCTGGCCGATCTGTGACCACTATCATTACTTGCTTTTAGCATAGCACAAAATTTAAGCGCTTCGCTCCCGCTGAGTGGCGTCGAACTGGCTGCGAGTCTTAAGCTTAAGCAAACTACTATCCCTTCGAAATGATTCGACATGGTGATCATTTTGGGGTATAAAGTTGTTGGGTTTATCTCTAGATGACCCACTGTCCTCTCGGTAGCATTACTGAACAGCAAATTATACTATAAGGCTAGATTCCTAAATTCCTGTAACTGTTTTCATGAAATTCATGTTGGATTGATTGAATATGGTTGCTAAACCTGTTGAGAAGTGAAATATGGCAAAAATATTTGGGCAAATCAGCCGACTTCTGGCTAGACAAGTTGCTGTCGACTCGTCAAAAATAGTAATCGTAATAAATAATATGTATTGCGTGCATTTCGATAACCCTAATGCAAGTCGACCTACTGGACTTCTTATGTTAATTTTTAACTCCTGTTAATGTCTCAGGTCGCCGTCTAGCAGCCGTAGCCGACGAGATCACAGCGCAGGCGGGCAACGCGAGCTTGAAGCTGCAGCAGCAGGCCGGCGCCGCCGACACGCTGCAGGCCTGGCACGCGCGCTACGGGCCCTACCGCCGCCACGCCGGCCGCGCCGCCGCCTCCGCTCTGTTACTGGTGAGTCGCTAAATCACTCGATCACCAAGTAAAAAGGCAGTATGCGCGGAGTTCTTACACATAAACTGCATTTATCTTTTGGAAGGCAGAATACCGTAAAACCGTGATGTTTTAATCGCAAATTAGTGTTTGAAGGATTGTGTAGGTAGATGTAGAAATATCGAAACATAAAATAATATATAGCAATTTATATATGACTTCTCAACATTAAGCTTCTACGAAAAAATACTGAAAGTTCGGGTTATAATGAAAAAATAACGTGCTAAAATATTTTTTTTTTCTTTGTTAGCTATACGGTAATCGGTGGGTCTATCTCGGATGGCATAATCATCGTTTGATGTAATGTATCGTCAAAATGATTTTCGACTAAACAATACATTCAATGTTATGCGTGTCAACGGGCTCCCGTAATCGGTATTCGGCATCACGCTGTCCTGTACGAAATCATTAAAAGATTGTGGCACTGGAAGTGCATGGTTATTTTTAGTTAACGCGTAGAAAAACAAACGATATCTAGTCAGGCGTGCTCGTATTTATCTTTTCAAATACTACTAGAGATACAAATACATGACATATTTGTTGTCTTGCATAGATCACGTGTCTGATGGCGTGGGGGCTGATGTGCGGGGTGTGCGGCAAGCGCCCTGATGTGTATGGCGCTAGCGACTGCTGCAACAAGGGTGCTGGCTCGCGCTGGCTACTTTGGTAACATTTCTTTATTAAAAACATGTAATACATCCTGGTGACGGCACCGTAACAAGTTGGTGCCGTCACCAGGATGTCTCGGTGCCGTGACCAGGATTATTTAATTTCTTTGGCGTTTATTTCAGTGGCATGGGAGTAATGTTCTTGGTGGGTGGCATAGCGGCCATAATACTCGCTGTATACTTCGTGATCGGCGTCGCTTCGCAGCGCTTCATCTGTGATCCCCTCACGTAAGATTTATTTGGACTAAAACTAATTGTTTTTGACACGTTTTGTCATGTTTCTTGACACCGACATTGTATATTTTTAATGTTAATGGGGAGATAGGTGCTGATTTTGTGTTTCTAGTTTTTACAGCGACACGTTATATCTCATCATTATTTTTCATTGCCCTGATCCTAGTATGAACTCATAACAGTCTCTGTGGTATACTCATGTGCATTGTGTTTACTTGCAGGACACCACAAGGCAACCGCTTGTTTGACGATTTAGAACGCATAGTGAACTTAGAACACGCTCTGTTCAACGAGCGACGCGATCCGGAGTTCAACATGTCGCGCGTGCTCTCCTATTGCCACCGCAACCAGTCGCTCATGGAGGTAGGAACTTGGCGGAACAACTTCTTGTGGACATTTTAATTTGAAAGACCACTATTATATGGCTCGCGGGACATGCCTCCGCTAAATTGAAGGTTGTGTTTGTGTAAGAGAAGACAGTTGTTTGGCGGGTTTCGCTAGTTTTGAAATAAATGTGGGTTGGTGTGTGTGGGCAGACGCTGCAGCTGTCGCGGCTGTACGACCTGGGCGGGCTGCGCGCGCAGCTGGCGGGCGAGGTGGCGGCGCGCGCGCGCGCGCTGCGCCCGGCCTTCCCCGCCGCCGCGCTGCGCATCCTCAAGCCGCAGGCCAAGGACAAGCTCGAGCGCCTCGCCCAAACCGGCCTCTCCGACTTCGACTTCGACAGGATCTTGCACGCGGTCAGTATTCTGTACTTGGCCGATGGTGTGGATTCACCCGGTCAGATGATCAATGAACATGTGTACTAGAGTTGGATTGAAAGATAGATTGAGGCAAAGAATTTGTAATAGATTCATGCACCGTTATGTTCCGCGGAGCTAAGACAACCTTAAAACTACAAGCATATGGATATTACATTTGAGTTGTTAGGTTGAGCAACGCATTGGTAGTCTCGAGATTGCAAATATTTATGTGCCTCAAGTTCACAACCCACTCATCTTCGGGTGACCTGTGGACATGGTTAACTATCTTCTTGCCATTAAAAATGGTTACGGTTACAGCGGGAAACTCGTGTGTCCATTCCAAATCTGTAGCTCCTTGCAGCTAAACCCCAGTGTTTGTTTCCAGCTGGAGACCAACATGACGAACCTGTCGCTGGACGCACTGGCCGCGCAGCTGGGCTCGACGGCGCAGTCCCTGGCGTCGCGCGCCGGCTTCGCGCGCGTGTCCATGGAGCTGCGCGACGCCGCCGCCATGCTCAACGCGTACCACGCCGACATCGTGGCGCCCATGCTGGACCACACCAGGCAGCTCAACGTGAGTGCCCCCGCGACCGGCATCGCGTAACAACAACAGAGCGTCCAGCACGTCTTGCCCGCGACTAGCTTCATCCACACGAATCATTTAGTATACTTTCTATGAAACTCCATTAATCAGCATCGTCACGGTATCGTCTCGCCTGGACAAGCTAATGATCAAGCGGGTCGAAAGCGTCTTGCAGTCATCGCGTTGACGTCTCGCTGTCGGCCCGTGATCTTCGCATGCCCCGGGAGGCCACCCAAATTAGTCGATGATCGTCGACGTCGCGTCGTCCTTGGCGCCGCTGTCGACTAGCCGTCGCCAAGCCGTAAGCGCGGTGTCGTCCAGCTGTAGCCATGCCGACACCTACACCTAACTTTTATAATGTTAACATTTACGTTAATCCTAATCTTTGATGTTTTTCTGTGCGTAAAACTTTATTCATATTCAGTATGTAACCCTTGTGCTAGTAACAAGTATATTTATCCCCAGATGACAGCGATGAAGCTGCGTGACAGCCTGCGCTTCAACCACTCGTCGCTGAAGGACGCCATCCGCTTCCTCATCCACGAGACCTCGCAGGCCGAGGTGTTCCTCAACACGCAAGGGCCCGACCTCATACAGAACGTGAGTCAGCTGAACTTGTTCCGCCCGTTGGACTTGTCCGGTCTAAACCATCGTGGAGTTTATTGGACCACTAGAGAGCCTGTCATGAAGACGTCACATCAAACGCCAAATACAGTCGTGTCAATGCTAAACTAATGTTATTCAGTCCGCCATCAATATGTACGAAGGGTTTTGGAACTAGATAACTGGGGAGTTGCCAATTATTGCGTATTTACTGTTGAAATTAATCTGCGAGTTCTGCTTACAACTAATGTTCGTGGTCTAGTAAGGAGCAATATGTACATTCGACCAAATGGATTTCGCGCCATTAAGAAACTATATCAAAGTAACGAAATGACTATCATGTCGAAGACTAACATAGTTATATCAGTCCACTGCTGGACATAGGCCTCTCCCATTGCACGCCAACGAGCACGATTCGTGGCCACTCTCATCCAGCCCTTGCCAGCCACCTTGCGAAGATCGTCGCTCCACCTAGCCTGAGGGCGTTCTACACCACGTTTGCCGATTCGCGGTCTCCACTCAAGAACACGATAGCTCAATTCCTGGTGAATTGCGACTAACTGACATAAATGCCTAAATGGAACTGCGGCCCTATTCCAGATGACCCGCGACTTCGCCGACGTGGTAGCCCAGATGCTGGACCGGTACCTGGCGCTGGTGATCCGCACCACCGAGCAGGACGTGGGGCGCTGCGGCCCGCTGTCCAACGCGTTCAACGCCACCAGGGACGCTGCCTGCAAGAAAATACTCATGCCTGTGGTGAGTCCATTTATTATTATTATTTTTGTGCGTGACACGTGGATAAATGATGGTTATTTATTTATCGTATGGCTTACAAATTATACTTATATCATAGCTTAAATTTACACTTCCTAAGGTATTCTGCTGCTTCGCTCGTGAGGGTTTTGAAGTCTTCTATCCCTCCTCCGTATTTTGTTAGGGGGCACTCCAGCACGATATGGCGCACTGTTTGTTTCGGGTGTCCACATTCACATGATCCACTTTCACTCCAACCCCATTTCTTTCGAAGGTGTGCGCAGTGGCCAACTCCCGTCCTTAAACGGTTGAGCAGACACCAAACACGGCGCGACTCTTCAAACCCAGAGGGGCGGGCTCGTGGATTCAGCATGAACATGTCATTCGGTTCAGCGAAGGTTGTCCATTCCGCGACCCAGGCAGTGTTCAAATTCCACTCCAGTTGGTGTTGGTGCAGCAGTAGCGCTGGCGGATTACGGGACTTCAGTCTCGTGGCCTCAAGCGTGGCCAGGTCCATATTGATGGGCAGATCGGGTCTTTCACAGGCCTTACCTATTTCTCGCCGGAGATGTTGCATGCGGCGAAGGTGGGGCGGAGCAATGCCACTCAAGGCCGGCAGCCAGTGTACAGGAGTTGGTCTCATACAGCCCGTAATCAGGCGCATTGTGTGGTTGAGCTGTGTGTCGACAGCAGTAGTATGCGCGCTGTTCAGCCAAGTGGGGGCGCAGTACTCCGCCGACGGGTATACAAGCGCCAGAGCAGACGTCCTCAAGCATCCAGCCGAAGCCCCCCAGGTTGTTCCAGTCAGCTTCAGCAATATATTATTTCTGGACTTCAGTTTAGCCGCAACGTTGTTAAGATGGGTCTTGTAGGTGAGGCTCCGGTCTAGGGTAATACCCAGGTATTTAGGGTAGGGATTGTGTGTCAGGATGGCATCCCTAAAGGTGACATTAAGTTTTTCGTTTGCCAGCCGGTTGTTGAGGTGAAAACAGCATACTTCGGTCTTCGAGGCGCTTGGGCATAGGCGCCAGCGGACAAAGTAGTCATCCATGGTGGCTAAGTCCTGTTGCAGTGCTAGTTCCGCTGAGCCAACTTTCCGGCCTTGCGAGACCAGCGCCAGGTCGTCAGCATACGCAAATTTCCGTGAGGCAGTCGTGGGAGTGTCGTGGGTATATAGATTAAATAGCAAGGGAGCCAGTACTGACCCCTGCGGCAAACCATTATTTAGGACTCTACTTCCACTAGCCTTGCCACCAAGGAACACCTGAAAAGGCCGGTTTGTAAGGGCGTCCTCAATCACTTTATAGATCTTTATGCAGGGGATCACATGTAGCAGTTTAAACAGCAGGCCCTGGCGCCAGACAGTATCATATGCAGCAGTTAGGTCCACAAAAGCTGCTACGGACTTTAGATTTTCGTCAAAGCCTTTTTCTATATGCGTAGTCAACGCCAGAACCTGGTCATTGCAGCTACGCCCAGGCCGAAATCCTGCCTGCTCCTGAGGGATGAATTTCTCTATAATCGGCGCGATCCGGTTAAATATTATGCGTTCGAGAAGCTTATATATAACGCTCAGGAATGCAATTGGTCGGAAGCTGTCCGCTCTGTCAGCTGGCTTCCCCGGCTTAAGGATGGCGGTAATTTTGGTTCGCTTTAGGGCGGGTGGAATTTTTCCGGAGTCGATGATATTTGTAAAGAATTTGGCGAGCCACTCCCGCACACGTAGCCCGCAATTCTTGATGAACTCTGGAAATATGTTATCTTCTCCGCATGCCTTGCCAACTTTGATTTGCTTGATGCCCGTGAGTACCTCATCTGAGCCGACGGGGCGACTGTAACTAGGATGTGGAGTGGCGCCCGACTTAAGTGATTTAAGTTCCTTTCGTACTGCACGAGTATGCCGCTTGTGGTTAGGTGCTCTGGATAGCTTTACAATCCTATCGGCAATTGCGCACGGGCATACTTTAGTTTGACAGTCCTGACCATTGGCTCCGGAGGTAAAACGTTTTAAAAGGTGCCAGGCCTTCCGACTAGAGTGTGTAAAATTCATATCTCGGACTGTGTCTTCCCATCTTGACTGGCGGGCCTCATTCAGGGACTTAATGAGGCCGTGCGCAGCGTTTCGGTCCCCAGTCACATTGAATTCCCGCCAAAGCGACTCTGTGATGGGGTTCCAGCACGGTATATACTGCTTGCGGTATCCCCGGGGAATGAACTTTTTGGCTGTGCTAAGTATCAGTTTTAGAAAGCGCTTGTAGTTTTCCCGAATTGGTTGTATCCATCTGATGGAATCATCAAGTTTGCCTGCGTATCCTGCCCAGTCAGCCTTCTGAAAGTTCCAGCGGGGTGCAGGGAAGGACTCGACTATAGGGATCTTGAGCCCGATATCCAGTATGACAGGGTGGTGCTGGCTATGTGGGAAGTCCGGCAGTATAGTTCTGATCACTGGCAAGGGTCTGCGATCGGAATCCAGGGACGTGAAAGTAAGGTCAGGGTTGTAATCGCGGCCCCAGCGAGCAGATCTGAAAGTTCCCCTATCCTTGCTTCCAAACACCAAGACGATGATGAAGAAGATGAAGATGAAGATGGTATTAAGGCTAAACATTTAGTCCTTGAAATTCTTATTTTTTTCAAGAGATTTTACTAACTATTAAATTGTATAAGTTGGCGAACTTGCACCTCTTTATATTCTTTACAAGCTTTTAGTACCTAAGCGTTCTGTTGTCTGTCATCAAATTTTATAAGGTATATTTGACTAGTTTGTCGGTGTTCATTATAATCATGTGTGATAGTTTTTAGCCGATCTGACTATATGACGGTGAGGTCGGAAGGCATTTTCGGTGTACTTAGTGGAGAACTGGAGAGCCCTCGCGATAGGGTTCGTTAGGATGGACCCATATTGACTCACATGATTATTTTTCGTCATAATGTATCGTTATTCATAATCATCGCAAATCCTAAAGTGAATTTTACTGAAACTTCTGTTCTGATTTTAGGATGTTTATAAAACAAACCTAACTTTACCGAACCTTATTTACCAGTTGGATATTTTTAAAATCCGGAAACAATAACGATATCAGTTAAAAATACTTTAGGAGTTGTGATGATTATGAATAACGATACATTACGAAGATAAATAATTACATGAAACAAAGCGCTCCCCGTTAGGATGAGCATTTTATAATAAGAAAAAAAAGTACGGTCGTTGAAAGCTTTTACTTGTCCTCGTGATTAGGACACTACGCTTCGTGTTCTAACTTCGATACTTATCTCTAGAGCGTTAATTATAAGACAGTTGCATACATTTTTCGTTATTTGATTATAAATGATGGTACGTTACTGTCGGAAACCCTTCTTTTGACATAATTTAATTTGCCATAATCGTTTCATTCGCCATGCTTTTCATTTTCTCGAAGTTTTTTTTCTAAAACCTTAATCATTTTAAGATTATTGAAAAGATAATTGCATGGTTAGGTTAGGTTTATTTTATAACAATCCTGAAAATTACACGGTTTTAGGAAAAAAAGCGTTTATGTCAAATGATGAAAATGGCAAGTGATAGATTATGGCATATGGATGTATGAGAAACAATAGAGGCGTGACGGTCGTGTTGCAGAACGGCTACTGGATGTCGCTGGCGTGGTGCGTGCTGCTGTTCGTGCCGCTCATGGTGGCGGCGCAGCGCCTGGCGCGCCTCTACTCGCAGCCCGACCCCTACCCCGGCCCGCTCGTCGAGGCGTACGTACACACACACACACACACACACACGCAGGGGGGGTACTCACTAGTACATACCATACCTAAAAGTATTGTACATATTACTACGCGCTTACACTTTCAAGAATAATCGTGTGGGAATTTGATTCTACGCTACTGACTGTGTTATAATGACGGCGTCATAATGATCACAACAATGCGCAGAGATAAAGCCGGTAATAATATGAGTCGTACTCGACAATTTGAACCTGAGTATCTCCCCTCTCTTTTGAGTATCGACAAATACAATTTTACACATTTTTACTCTTGATAATAATATAATCGAAACGATTATATTCGAAAATATTACAGATAATCCGAGTATTAGCATTAAATATTACCGGATCATAATCTAGGTAGGCCTAAATGGAATCCTTTGAAATTATTATTTGACGACATACTTAAAAATACTATTCATATTAGAACTTAATGTAAAGATTTGAAAGAGTTCTAAGTAAACTTTATAACTTCTAAATGTCGTTATTGTCATTTTGGCATAATTTCAAACCGGTTACCGTTTCGGTTATCCCTATAACAATTTAATTATTCACTGTGTGTATCTCTTTATTGAAGTATGAACTTGGAATAAAAATCTTAAGACTGAATTTAACATTTTATTAATAAAAGAAATAGGCCTGCATCAAAATCAGTCGACTAAAATGATTGAATACATCACAACTCTGCGTTCTACGTATATTATAATAATTTTATTCAACTAGATAAGACTATATTAAACATTGTAAGTCAAGTATTAGAATAAATTAAATTAAAAATCGTTTCACGAAGCAAAGGCATACCTACATTTTGTTTAGATTACTTTGAACTAAAGTGACAGTGAAGTAGGTAACTTATTTGATAATAAAACTTGACCTGCAGTGTACACATCGAAATAATTGAACCTGATTCACGGTATAAATATAGCTAAATCGTAAAGAAACTACGAACAAACGTTCGAAACGTCGCACTCACACAGACGCACGTCTCAACCATTTGTCTCCACGCCACTGACAGCACTGCCATGGCGTGCGTCTGTGTGAGTGCAACGTTTCGAACGTTTGTTCGTAGTTTCTTTACTGCTTTAGCCATATTTATACTGTGCCTGATTGACGCGTCATCGTCGACGCGAACCGTCGCTCCCTCAGCTTCAATGATTTCGCCTCGTTCGCCGATTCTAACCGAACATCATTCATCTTTCATCGTTTTTTTGGAATTATTTGTATGACCTACAAATACTTCCCTTTATTTATTTCATTTTAATTTCTGTTTACTAATTTCGTATGATTTCCTTCGGTATCTTCCGTGAGTTTGTCGATGTGTTGTCTGATTTGGGTTTGTTGTGCACTTCATCCCCGTATGCGTATTTAGTGGATTGCCGACTGTTGAACTCGGCCGCGCCGGCCGCGCCGGCTCCCGCACTCACTGCTAGTGGGCTGAGTTCAAGTTGCATTGGTTATGTTAGCACGACTATGTGATCGAAGAGCCTGTCCATACATACACAGAAACGTTACGTTGTGTTGTTTGAAACAAGTAGGTGCCAAAAACACATTAACGAATCTTGTTTTTTGTACAATATTTTACGCTTTTATGGTGTGTATTATAAAAAAAAAGACAGCGAATGCACACAATTGTACAGATTGATTTGCGCTTATTTGAAACGTAGATGTTTGTTTTTGTTAAGTTAATTTTTCAGTTGGTCACTCACCGCCATCAATTTCAAGGGTTTGGGTTCGATTCCCGCCTCCATGTTGTGTAATACAGCCACTTGTCATTCAAAAATCATTATTAATTAAAAATGTAAAGTAACAGTGGGGGGTTGTTAACGTGCAGGGGTGTTGTTAACAGCGACTATGAACCGATGTGCAAGCGCGGCGGCTGGTGGCGATGACCCTACGCGTCCTCCGGTAACACATACACAGCTCACGCACACACCGACGCGCCACAACTGTGCTTTATACCTAGCGAGCCAGGGGTGACATATGTTGTCAAGGAAATATAGGCTTTAGAAGCCTAGGAATAACTCCGGTTTTGGCGCGTCGCGCCTTAATGACGTGTGCTCTTCGAACCCATAGCGGCTTGCACGATCTCCGTTGTCCACTGGAATGCAAACCTTAAATATAAGACATAAGGGCCATCTCCAGCGAACAATTGCTCGGTGTTCCTTCCATGTCGTACATTGCTTGCGGTCTGTACCCAGTATGCGATGTATTGCTCGAATAACCCGCAGTGTATTCTGTACCGAACTTTCTCGTAGACGACTTGCAATCTGTAAATATATAGAGCTAGATTATTTAGAATGTTTTTTATTTGTTATTTTTGTTACTTCTGTTTGTTTTCCATCGACATCCATCGTTAGGTATAGTTAATCGATGTATAAATAATATAAGTATTAGGATTTATTGTAAGACCGAGGCACACGTAGGACGATCGATGAATTTTGATTTTGTTTTTAGAGGCTTAGAGGCGCTCTTCATATTATTTGCCCCGACCTTTTCGATATCTATTTGCTACTCGGATGACAGAACTGGTGCCGTGACAGGGATGCGTTCACAACATTTTTTTTCTGTTTCTAATTGTTCCAGTCCCCCTTTACTTGTTGTGAACGTGGCCCCCTTAACTCAAAACGTTCCTTAATTTATAACTGGACGTTGTAGGTACGTGACAATAGCCCGCAGGATGATTCAAAATACCGAGATGATAAGTTGGTATGTGATATGAACGCCATACTTAAATATTGGTCATTTAGCCACGCGTTCTTAACCATAGAGTTGCCGCTTGCATTTTTATCTGCTTGAAGATTTTTTTCTGGGTTTATAAAATTGAAAATTTAACACCGCTAATAGTTGTTTTAACATAAGCTTTTCATTTCCAACGTTAAATCAACCCCAATCTCGTTAGATTGGGTAGAGCAGACGGGTTGGAGAGAACTTTCAAATCTGCTAAATATCTTTTTAGGGTAATTTATCTGGGCTGCACAAGTGCACAGTTTTGTGCCTACCAATTAAAGTATTGACAATCTACGAAGAGTAAGATTCTAATGCCACTTATCGGTAGGTTCATTGAAAAAACGGAAAAATATGCATAAAAGCTAAATAATACAACAGATGAGGAACGTTTTTTTTTATCACAAATCATAAAAATGATCGGTATAGATATCTCGTAGCGGGCTGTTGTAATAGACCTGCCGGGGACGTTTTGAGTGTGTCGGCGCGCTCGGCTGACGCGTGTGTTGTCTGTTGCAGCGAGTATTTGTATGACGCGTTCGCGGACCGCGATAACGTACCCCTTGCCAAGTAAGTGCCCCACGGACACCTTAGCGCCCCCTAGCTACCCTCCGCTAGCTTTACCCTGCCCCAAAAACCCGCCCGGTGTGCTCACGGCTTTATAAAATACTCGGCCAATCAGAGCCCGACAGTGCGTTCGATGCAAACCATTTCGATATAAAGTTGAGGGCACACTTGCTGCATGAACGCTTTTTTGGTTTAGGTTTAATTTTCCACTAGGAATTAAAAATGTAAATAATATACGGTTTAGGAGCTCAATAATATTGTAATCGAGAAAGTTTTATTTACTTTGAAATCCTATGTAGCATGTATAAGCATGTCTGTACTAACGCACGACCGCATGTCGACGACGGACCCTTCTCAGTTATTTCTGTTTGGTTACGTTACTGTTATGTTCAGTAGGGACCATATTAATCATAGTCCGGAGGAGCTCTGTTCGAGGTCGCTTCGGCCGGACCGAAGCGATCGAAGGCGGGGTCTCGGGAGGAAAGGCTAAAGCGCGCCCGTGTTTAACGAATTTCCATATTTTCTTCCTAGGTTTACTCTTAACACTTTACAATAGGAACTCGGTTTCTTTTCCTTAACGAGGCGAGTTGCCTCCGGGGGCCGGAAATAATGAATTTTAAGTCTAGGGAGAAAGTAGGTCGATAGTTCGACGGGGCGTTCTCGCGTTTCCTCCTAACGCACGGTAATGGCGGTAGCGGGTCGAAGCGGAGCACGCTGGACATCGAGGGCAAGATCGCGGAGTGGCGCGAGCGCGCGCCCGCGTCGGCGCCGCCGGCCGAGCCCTCGCGGCCCGCCAGCCCCGCGCGCCCCGCCAGCCCCGCGCGCCCCGCGACCCCGCCCCGCCCCGCGCCCCCGCCCCGCCCCGCGCGCACGCAGCTGCTGCTGGCGGGCGGCGACGTGGTGTGCGCGCTGCTGCGCGACCTGCGCGCGCGCCGCGGCGCCAGGGACGAGGACGCGGAGTCCGGCATACACGACGCCGAGTGAAGCGGCGAGGCCCGATGCCGCTTTTCCTAGTTGCTTACTTATATATACGTTGACATCTTCAAATTGGTATATTTTTCATTGATCAATATCGAAGGTATTTGACTAGTTGCGATGTTGCCCTGACATTATAGTGTGAAACTTTTGCACTTCGATTAAATGCTCCGATGTTCATTGTAAACAAAAAGACGCTCTCGTTTCACACGTAAAAATACCCGCGCCCCTGTTGATCGACCGGTTTTGATATCGTTTAGATAATATTTTTGAGCGATAAGGTGTAAGAGCTTTTGACTGTTCCGAGTCTCGTAATTCTTATCGTAGTTATAATTTTCAATGTGACCAATTTATTGTACACGTTATTGTTGCCGAGCGTACGAGAACGCACCCGGCACGGTTTCATTTGGTCTTCCAATAAGTTGTAACACTAAAATACCTGACGAACGAATAAGTTTTATTAATATATTTTTTTTAAATAATTAAATGAATTAGGTAAGTTACATATTTTAACATTTTTACTAAAAAATTGTAACTATTACCGCGTCAAATATTTTGTTAAAGCTAGTCCATGTTCTAAACATTAGTATTCTCGTTTCGAACGTTTGACGTTTTGTATCAATAAGTATTTAAGGTATCGTTAAATGATTCACTCGGCGCTTTCGCTTGCAATACGACACGTCCATGTACTACCTTGTAACCGCTTGAGCCTCGCTGTAGCGTTACGGGATATTTGGACAAATATTGGACGTACAGTCGAGGACAGAAAGATATATACACTTTTGGACCTTATTCCACTGTAATAAGATCCAAAAGTGTATACATCTTTCTGTCCTCGACAGTACAAACAATTTGGTGTCATACTTACAAATAGTAGATAGTACGTAATACACTCTCTTACAACAAAACGTGTCTCGAAAACAATGAATCTCATTGCTAATACCTTAGACATATTTAGTAATTATTTAATAAAACAAGTCTATTATTTGACCAAATATGCCTAACAACCATATAACTAAACCGCAACGCTGGTACAATTTTTTGACAGTAGCCATTTATAAACATATAAATTTGTATATCCATACTGTAGCGTCATATATAGTAAGTAATTTTGAACAGTTTTCAAATAGTTTTGATATTCACATACGGTAGCTTTTGGATGGGAATTTGTATGAAGTTATTGATGATAAGTAGGTAAGTGTAAGGTGACTGAAGTGGGGTGTTGCCCGCCATATCCGCAACACAAAACAATAATACTGACAAAATTAGTATTTTTATTTGCAATACAAGTCGTAAATTATAACGAACATTATACAGGGTGAATTTGTGATAGTATACAGGAACCAATATTTCTTACTCCCTGGACAAAGTTAAGTCTAACTATGCGTGTGTTATAGTAATTACTTTATTCCTGAATTATTTAATTAATAATAAAAGTAGTTAATAAATAATACTAACTGACCTCATGGTCACCCTACACTTGAGGTGCATACGTCAGTTACATTTGACAAGTTGGCATAGAGTAAGAAATTTTAATAAGGTTGTGAATGTTTATTTTAGGAAACAGATGTTTTAAAGAGGTATTATTGCTAACCTCGTAGATTAAACCAGGCGTAGGGTGACAATAATTTCGGTTGAGATTTAAATCCTAAATTAAAATAAAACGTTTATAAAAATCATGTTCATTTTATGAACCTATGATGCAAATGTAATTGCCATCGATTAATTATAAAAAATTGATTCCTGTATACATACAATGCTCAAAAATATGTTATGAACAACTCCCTGTGTACATTATGTGAATTTTTGGTGTGAATCTACCTTATAAATACAAAAATGAGACAAAATAAGGTACATTCTGTGTAACATTTTAAACCTGTACCCTATTTTGTCCCGATGTTGACTAGTGAAGAGGAAATGTAGCGGAGAAGACTTTAAATTTAAAACGTTTTGTGACTTCGAATAGAACAATAAGTTTCGAAAGTTTTGTCAGTATTATCGTTGTGTTGACAAATCGAATATCAGCATTTATATCAATATTATTAAATAAGTGCAATGCAGTGAATTGATGTCGTCCGAGGACCCGCGTCACGTGGTCGCGAGTTGTGTTTTGGATGTTCTACATTTATACCTACATTGTAAGGTAACAAACGCAGGCTAAGGTCCCGGCTGTTTTTAGGTCATTTAATTCAATTGCGTCTCTGCCGTTTGGCCAAAATACGTTTGGTCAAACGTATCATTTGCCAAAAAGGTATTTCCCGCCGCAAAAAATAGCATTTTATGGCGCTCACAACTCTAACCTAACCTAACCGATCTATAAATAATACAAATAGCTTTTTGGGAAATTATACATTCGCCCAAACTTATTTTGGCGAAATAAGAGGCTCCGAATTAAATAATGTGATTAGAAAAGTATCAGGAATTGGTGCTTAGTGTTTTTGCGATCCGAGAAATGTCCGTGGTGTTTGTAAGAAGCGAACTAGGTCTTCGATTTCGAATTGCCATCGCTATGGTTCCTGTTATTTTTCAGTCGTGTGGCATTTATAAAGATTCGATTAAAAATAATAGGGCAGTGACACAGTAGATGATAAGCTATGTTAAGCTACTGTAAGCGGCGTTAGGGCCGGAGTCCAGCGGAGAGCGGCGGCCGGTAATTCATCCACTTGTTTGTGATCGCTTTGCAATGCTATACGACGTACGGCGAACAACATATTGTAGCTCGTGCTTTGAAAACAGCTTTACAGAGACCTAGCAGTAGTACATACGCGCCTTATTTTTTTAACAAATGGAAGACGACGTTTTGGTGCTTGAATACGCAAACATTCTTTGAGGGTCCTGTTGCTTTATACGAAGTAGGAAATTGGGCTGAATTTGATTCCTTAATCGAGCTTTGGGTTTAAATAGTTATAGCGTACGCAGACTATGATTGCTCGAAATAGGGTACAGTACAGGTTATACCGATATTGCTTCCAAATCCAAACGTCATAGGTACGGTAGCGGTGGCTTTTTCTCGGTTATTTTTTTTTTAATAATAATAATATCTTGTACGCATAGATAAGTAACTTTCTTACAGCTTCGACCGCTCGTTTGCTAATCAATCGCACTAGAATTGCAAGACACCAGGTCTACAGAAAAAGCGCATATTTTTTTATCTTAGTTATATACGTACTTGATCTTTTCTCGGCTCGTTCCGTTTCCGTGTACATGTTTCAATTATCATTTCCAAAAGTACGTTTTATTACTGATTTTACGTATTTTTATGGCGTCATCACATTGATTTTAGTTGTTCGCCGCGCGCTGCTCCCTGTATTTCTGTTCTGTTGCGTGGCTTGTGTTGTGCTAACCGTTTCTATGTGGTATTAATGTTGGTTCGCTCTATGCATGATACACTTATAAATTAGTTGAATTCTGAAATAATTCATTAACGTTCCAATATTCTATTTTTAAAACTAATTCGGTTCCAAATCACTCTTAAAAATAATAGGCATGGTATTATTGACTTAATGGTGGAATATTTCAACCTTTTCTTCAAAATTATTTCCATTTCGTACTGCACTTTGTCAGCACAACCTGAAGTCGTTAGTTTGAATGATGATGTTCAGTGATGTCTAGCAACGTGCAGTCTCACGCTTGACTCCTCAGAATTAGCGCACGTAAGCTTGTGTCGCGTGAATATATAAAAATAAGTAAATTATGGCGTGTCTGAAATGTTACTTTCCTACAAAGGTGGATTCTAGTTATTTACAATGTTTAGAACTTATCAAAGAAATAAAGACATTCATATTTGCGTTTTTGCAACGTAACCAAGGTAGCCAACGCTTGAACTGTCCTCAAGTCATCTCTCTATTGTTGGATATTTGGGATATGTATGTGTTGGGGGAGCTTTATTACATCAGTTTTACAAAATATGACCCTGCCGGGAACTCTATATTTTATTGAAATTGCAATGGACTTATAGTATTCTGAATACTTTTACAATGAACTCTTGATGCCTGCAGCACACGGGAGCGATTGCGAGATGGAAGCGAACCGAAACCTTGAATTAAAAATAACATATGTAGAAGTAAAAGTACAATTTTGACGAAAACACCTCAGTTCGGTTCGCTTTCATTTCGCTTTCGCGGCTAGTGTGCTACAGACGTCAAATCACATTTCGTAGCTTACAGCGATTGGCATCTTGTATAAGATCATAGATTTGAATAGATACATTGAAACCTCCTTTTCTGGCAATGAATATTTCCGACCCGTCACCTGTGAATCGTGTACTGAATGGTATTGTGTTGTAGCGCCTACAAGGCAGAGAAGCGCGCGGGGCGCGAGGGGCGTGAGGGGCGCGAGGGGCGCGGCGGGCGCGCGGGGCGCGGCGGCGCGCGGGGCGGGGCGGACGCGCCCGCGCCCGCGCCCGCGCCCGACGCACACCACGCGCGCAGATATAATGATATGGCGCCAAAGTGAGTACACACACACACACACGTGCACACATGAACATACACACATGCACACAGTCCAACTAGAAAACACCTTTGGTTTACTTCTGTTTGAATCTGCGTTTCAATGATCTTAGGCATTATTACTTTTGTTGGTCGTTTGAAATATATTTGCTGGAGACGCTAGAATAACTTGGAACCTAATACAGTCCCTTGTAAAATGTTGAACCAAATAATCAAATAATTGTGAGTCAAGAGTGTTTTAGATTCTACTCGTAATTTGGTTTGAGAACAATCTTTAGTTGCATACTGTTTGAGAATATTTTTACTGTGTTCTTATCAAACTTCTTACTTATATACTATATATTTACTACACTTATACTTATCATATCTTTGTAGGTCGTCTAAACTACCAAGAAAACACATACACATCCTGAATATCGAGTATTGCCTTCGTTAAATAACACCACAAAAGATATGAAAACTATATTGTCGATATAAACACCTCGGCATGTTCACGACACGACACAGCATGATCACTGGCACGGCGGATCGAGGCACCCACGCGCGTGTCAATACCATTTATCATTTCAAATTGGGTTTATTCATACTGTTGCTAACCAACAACATATCATTCGGTTGGTATTACTAGATTTTTTTATATCAATTATAATGTATCTAAGTACATAAGCTAAATACATTATGACGAGCAGTCCAAAAATACTACTCTGACAATATTTCGAATAAAATTATGGTTATTGCCAATGACCTTAGGATTGCCTCGGTCCGCGTTGATGTGTAGTTAGCATTGCAGCACGATGTATGTTACGTTGGGCTCTTCCCAGCTCCACCACTGCCATTTACTCCTTACTTTGTTCCAAACACAACTGGGTGGTAAACTGTTCGTTATTCCCAAAAGGTAACAAATGTTGAGCACTTTCTACGACATTATTAGGAAAGGAATGATTCAATATGTGCCTTACAAAATAATTATAATAAGTTTGGTTACCCCCTTTGGTTCAATAGTACGTTAATTCGTTTGCTACGTCAAAAAAACAAATATATAATTAGATTAAAAAAATATGGAAACCCATTAGACAAAATTGCGTTTAACACCCTAAAGCTTACACCCGAAAGTTACAACTCCTATATTGACAGCATTGAACACGGTATTTCTAATAGCTCAAAATGTTTCTGGAGCTTTGTCAAAGCCAAACAAGGCGGTGCTAGCAAATACCCTGAAGCTATGTTAAATGGTGTGGTCGAGTCGTCTGACGGTACCGCCATCTGTAATATGTTTGCAACTCTTGTTTCTTCAGTATACAGTACTGACAAAACGACTATAGACGATAAATAATAACGACAATCTAAGCGTCACCGAATGTACTGAAATTTTATCTCATATATTTTTAGATCGCTGCAGCATTAAAAAAGATCTTACGTTTAGACACAACTAAAGGCGCCGGGCCTGATGAAATTCCTCCACTTTTAATATATGAATGTGCAGCTGGTTTAGTGGCACCCCTGTTTATAATATTTAACGAATCTCTCAAATCGGATATTTTCCCGCACTATTGGAAACTGCCTAAGGACTTACCAATATAAGTCCGATGATTAATCAATGGTGGATAACTACCGGCCTATTTCTATTCGGAGTGCGTTAGCTAAGGCCTTTGAGTCCCTCATATTATTATTTCTTTTTATACAACACCATATGAAACAAAGCATTTCTATTCACCAACATAGCTTTGTTCCTGCACGCTCCACTAATTCCGATTTGATTACATTTGTTGAAACCCTATCAGTGTCAACTGATGCTGGAAAGCAAATAGGTGTTATTTACACGGATTTTAGTAAGGCATACGACCGAGTGTCTGAAAAAAAATGTCCGCCCATGGTTTGTCCGGGGTGTCACTCCAATGGCTGCACTCTTACGTGAGCGACAGGCAGTTCTACGATGTCATTAATGGTTTTAAGTCGGATTCCAAACCCATAACATCAGGAGTTACTCAAGGGTCGCACTTGGCGCCTATCCTTTTTAACATATTCGTAAACGACATCCCCCACTGTTTCAAATATTCAACTCCGTTTGTATATGCAGATGGTTTGAAATTCGTGAGAACTATCGTATCCATTAATAACTCGCCGCTACTTCAGGCTGTTCTTGACAGATTAACAAACTGGTGTGAAAATAACGGAATTAATCTTAACTCTAAAAATGTTTTCATGTTTAAATACACGCGTAACCATTCCATTCCAACCACGAGTGTCATTCCATTGACGTATAAGATTTCCACAGATGACGTTCAGGAATTATTAGACCAAATTAAAGACCTCGGAATAGTTTTTGACAAAAAAAAAACACTTTTGTCCCACATATAGATCATCTTATAAAAAGGGCTTCAAAAATGCTGGGATTTTTAATAAGAAATAGTACATCTCTTTATTATACGCTAGTTCGTAGTGTCTTGGCCTAATTTTGAAACACACAATCTAAGGATAGAGGGGATACAAAAACGTTTCACATGGCACTTGGCACGTTCCTATGGAGTTGCAAATAAAATTACATCGTACAACAAGCGTCTTCATCACTTTAAAATATTATCCTTGTCGCAACGCAGAAATTTACTTGATTTTTTATTTTCAAATAAACTATTGACTAATAAAATTGACTGTCCCAAACTTTTAGGAAAAATTAACTTTAAAGCTCCACGAAGATATCCCCGATACACCATTAAACCACTCGCACCTCCCTTCCGCAGAACAGTCCTTGGCACCAGCTCGCCAGTGCCAAGCTTAAACAAGCTTCTCAATGACTATTGCAGCAAGTGTGATATACATTTTGACTCGCCGTTAAGGATTCGTAGTCTCTGTAATTTAAGTAATCAGTAAATATCAATCAAATACCTCTTTTATTTTTTATTATTTAACCTTTGTGTAATGTATTTTTAACCTAGCGCCTAATTAGCTTACCTAGTATACATATGCATGTGGTGTTGTTTACCAGTAAGTAGCTGTGCAATCAGTCCATTATGTAATTTTTTTAGCTTGTATAAAATGTAACATTGTAACAGCTGTTGGTAAACCAAATAAATAAATAAACTGGGAGGTTCAACTCACTGCTGTTCTCTATAGGTAGCAACTGGGAGGTTCTACTCGCCGTTGTTCTCGGTAGGTAACAACTGGGATGCCCTAATCTCCGTTGTTCTTAATACCTATTAAGACCATGAGGTCCTACTCTTCATTGTTCCTAAACTTAAAAACTGGGAGATATTACACCTGGTTGTTCCCACTAGGTAACAACTGGGAGGTCAACTCCCCGTTGTTCCCAGTAGGGCCTCAGTGGGAATCGAAGGGAATGGTTGCGTTGCGTGTTGCAGGCACTGGGAAGAAGGCCCGCCCCGCTACCACGGGCCCGCCACTGAGTACGAGCGACCCCCTCCCTACTACTATCCCGGACCAAAGTGAGCCGATAATACTACTCTACTCTCTCAGGCCACGTTCGCTGCTGTTTTTTTATTCCTGAAGAAAAGTATCGATTTATCTTTATTGTGTGATTATTTCGTCATTGATCGATTGATTTTGTTCGGAAAACAACAAAACTGGATGCGTCTTCATTCACGTGTGAGTGAGATGGAAATACATTATTGAATGCATTATTAATGCACCTAGTCCCCATCGGGCATACACGGAGAAAGATCGCAGTGGATAAGAGTATAACAACAGATTAAAATCACATCTCCTTTGTGTACAAGAAGTAATTTAGGTGTTAGTAATAGCAGCGGACGTGGCCTAACATTGGATGTCAATATTGATAACCCCTTAATTTTTCTAATAATTTTTCATAATGAACCCAACCATCCTAATAACCTAAATTAAATACATAATATCTTTATAAATAACAAAAACCCCATCGGTGTAACTTAAGAACCAAAGACCCAAAAAACCCATGTCCCAAAGGCTCTTCCGCACGACACGGCTTGGGCCCACTTGCAACGCTTCCGACACGGTGGTGGTTAACAATGTTGCTACTGTACCTAACACCCTTCAGCCTGTACCTAACACAGACGACAGTCGCGAACGCTCGTAACGCTCATGTTCACTTACAGTGATAGGCAGTAAACTGGCCCTCACGGAACTGGACGACGACCTGCTGAAGTACTGAGACCCGCAACGCAGCGTGAAACGCGTATCGTGCAACGCGCAACGCGCGCCGTAACATACAGTAACGCATAGAGTATTTTTCCAATATTGTTCAAGCCTAATAATTTTGATGTTATTGTGATTTTGATAAAGGCAATAGAATCAAAATTAACAATGGCATTCCATTTGGATCTCCCCTGTAGCTGGGGGAGGTGTCATTATGGTAGATTTCAGACGATCTACGTGTCTATAGTAACGTATAAGTAAATTATACCGTAATTTGTAGCTCAGTAAGTTCTTCTATCTATACAGGAATAAGTAAAAAATATGAATCGTTTCTGTATGGAGAGAAGTGTACTCTGCCAACTAATGTGATGGACAGTAGTTTGAACTTTATTAATGTAATCGTAGGTTATTGAATAATCCTGCACGAGGAGTCTCAGTCACAGTAACTGCCATATTACGACTGTTCGTTTAGTGAGTTTTGATTCGTTTGGTCGGGAGTTAAGGCTTTAATTTCTTTGACGGCACAGCGGTTGTAACTAAAAAATAGTTAAACAATATTTTGTGAGCTGCCGTCCCATGAAATAAAAGATAGTTTATACTTTAAACCAGTGTGATCCCACGCCGCTGTGCATTATCCATTTATCAGGACTCCGGACGGCTTTGCCGCACAAATATAATTGAGTACCTATTCTCAAATATTATTAAATTATTAATCTAATACGTCACGAAAAAGACAATATCACTATGATATCATTGGACATTTGCACCGTGGCACCTCTTTTAAATATTAAGATACCAAAGAGCACCTAACCACTCTGCACGTTAGCCAAAAGCAGTTTACTGTTTCAGATATTGCTATTGTTGTTGCTATAGCAACTATAAAACTTAAATGTATGTTAATGTTTGAGCGAGATGCCGCGGTGGTCAGACATACGGCAAGAGATTCGATGCATTTATTATTAAGCTTAGTGTTATGAAGTCGTATGCATACTCATTTATCCTTTATTGTTAAGCTATAGACGTGTTGACGGCCATTGGACCATTATTATAACTCACTACCTTATTGGGAAGCCATTTGGCCATTTACCTGGTTTAAGTTTTTATTGTTTTAAGGTGTGTTAAGTCACGAATTTAAGTCCGATGGCCATCAGCTTGACGCTATGAAGTGTGCGAGTTGGTTTGTACTTCACGCAAATGTTTAGTTGAAGAGAGAAGAGAGAAGCGAACAATGTTTCGCGCGAAGTACGAGGCGCAGGCGAGGACTCGATTGAGAGTTGAATGATCTTTTATTATTATAATTTCAGCGGGAGCTAGTTAAATCCAGTTTAGTTAATTATTTGGTGATTATCCATTATTGTAAGTAAGTGATTTTTTAATTGTTGACTCGGTACGAGAGAAGTGTAAATTTTTATTTAGATGTATGAATAGTGTCATATAGTGTCGCGGGATAATGTTCTCATGTAATGCCAAATATGTCGGTGCCGCGTCTTCCTTCCGCGGCCGCACGCAGGCTTCCTGCAGTCTCCGACCTCGGACCTCGGACCTCGAGTAGCCGGACAGACTGATATTCGTTGACATGACTGACTTTATTTGTGTCTGACTACGAGTAGATACGATTTAAATTGCCGATTGCGGACTGAGACTGAGAATTGCGTGTGAGAGAGACTAATTTTAGTCGGTCATTTGCTACTTGTTAATTACTATTACTTTGTGAAATTCGCCCGTATTACCGGGCAGCACGGATAGTTATAGGTCAACTAAAGATTGCAGTTAGCCTGCCAGTCGCCGCCCCCTTTACTTGGGGTCTGTCCCTGCTCATTTTTCTCTAGAAAATGAACTCTAAAGAATTTAAATTTTGTTTGTTTTTAATATCTGCTCAATTGTTCTTCTTTGTAATGGTCGGTGCTATGCGATGCATCGTCGGTTGGACTGCGAGCCTTTTGGTTCCGTTTCGTATGTAATGTCACAAGTAGTCGTAAGTTAGGCACGTGGAGTAACTTAGACAGTTTAACTTTATATTGTAATCGTCAATTTTGTCTATAAATATATCGAATGGCGAGTTGGCACTGCACTGCACTGAGGGCTTTGTCGTTTCGAACAACCACTGGTCTCAAATCGAACTGTGCTCTCGAAATTTTAATTTCAAATCTGAAAAATAGAATTTGTAGTTTGAATTTAGAAAACACTGTTCGAATTGGGCTCAATGAAATGTTACTAGTGCATTGCCATAAGGTTGTAAGCGTAGTCAAATTCAAGGGAGTTCATACGGTTACCGGTAAAGAAAAATAAAATACCTATGTCATCCATGTATCTCTGGAGCATAATAATTGTACTTTAGTTTGATTTACATAATTTGACAGGATAGATAATACTCTGAAATACTATCGTGCGGAAGATTCGCTTTCCATTGCATGCCTGCCTAGTTAGCTTTGTCCTAATAAGTTGAAGTACTTACAGTATTATGCTCTGAGGAACAAGATGGTGAAGTCTTTACCGGCATCGTCTGGCCAGGTTTGACCGCGTAGCTCGAACGGTGGTCGCCGCAGCAGTTCGTTTGCGCTCCGCGGTCGGTCGGGCGGGGAGCCACTGAGATCTTGGGCGAGCGACCGAGGCAGCATTCTGCTGTACATAATCTACTCGGCTTCAATTTAGTACATTTCCAAAATCATATTCAACTTTGATTACGTTTAATGAAATTTCGCTTATGCTTTGCGAGGTCAAGTAATAAATGGTATCTTGGAAAGTATTCAGGTTTTAGTTATAGTAAATTAAGTATAGATTGACATTTGCACCTGAATATTTCCTAGGTCCGTTTTCGGGTTATTTAGTCGCTAATTTTGAATTAGTTAAAGTTCTAAATAACTATGAAATGGGGTTTGATCTTATGCTTAGCACAGGTGACCAGGTCGAGAAATATTTTAAAATTGGCTTTAAATGTCTTTCATGAATTTGTCTGTTCCTCAGAGACGTCAATTAATTTTTAAGTTTGATTATAGTTACTGCGTCTTATTCTATTGCTATAGCAAAGAAAGTGACAGCAGCAACTGGAACTTGGGTAGTGAGGAAGACTTGAGGCCTGAGGATGGTTGAAACAGCAGAATGCTCCCGGCGCTGTACGTACTGATAGTATAGCGTAGTGTAAGTGCAGGCGATTGTAATAAATACAGTTCATTATCTCCAAACATGTGTTTTATTTGATTTTTATATACCTGAGCTTTTCTAATAAAGTTTTGTACATTTCATTCAACTCTCCGATTTAAAAAAAAAATTGGTAGGCAGGTTGGATAAATGAAACTAAGCAATTTTAAAATAATTTCCCAAAATGTCCCAGAAAAAATGCACAAATTTTTCCTATTGTGTTACATTTTCATTTACATTTTCCTTTCATTTCCTTTCATTTCATTTCATTTCATTTCATTAAAGCTCATACATAGTTGGTAACGAAATAGGAAGTTTCTATACATTTTTTTGAACATTTTTTTTTAAAATCTGATCTGGTTTTATAATTGTACAAACTTTTTTAGAAATGCTCACCTATAGGTATGTTCATTTTATGATGGCTGCCCTAATTCATATTTCTAATAGGCACTAGTTGAGATGGCATCAGCGCTATATTTAACTCCGCTAAAGCCACTGAAATAGTGTTGACCGAAGAAAAAATCAATTTCTTGGCGAATATCCTTTCTGCCACCCAACCTTTTATCCAAACCTGTCCAACTCATATGCCTAGCTAATGGTTTCCAATGTCCCATTGTCTACCTATTGTATGATACATATCACAAAGTCATAACCCTTTTGTCTTCGCGCAGGCGTAGTCGTGTAAATAGGTGCTTCACTTTAATAATTCTGCAGTATATTCAGCCTTATTACAAACAGGAGAAAGTTTAATGTGCCTAATAGAATCTATGGGAAACTGGGTGATCATCAAAAAATAAATTACGTTAATAAGGCCTTAATTGTGTGATGTGCGGCGTTATCATACAGAGGAGGCCATCATATCATACATCTGTCCATCTCTGGTCGTAGATCCAGAGGAAGACCCAAAACAATATGGAAATATGTAGTGCTGAAGGACATGATAGTGTCAGGCATCCATGACAGGATAAGATAGAATGTCAAGGATAGGCGGGAAGTGGAGATGTTAAATAAAGAAAGCTGACCCACCACCATGTGGGATTAATAATAGCTAGGTAGAGAGAGAGAGAGTTAGGGCCTTAATTAAAAAACCACACAATTAATCATTTGGGGTTATTTTTTAGTCAGTGCGCAAATATTGGGGGTTAAATCGATACGATCGATTTTTTTCGCGATTTCGGGGTTTGTTGTCCCATAATGAAAGTTGGTCAGTACGACTTACTGATTTAAAAAAAAATTAGCGCACCCACTAAAAATAACTCTGTGTAACAATGATTCTCTTAATATGTCGGCATTGTATTTGTGTCGGTGTCTGTATTAAATAAATAAATATGGTTAACTGACGTCACACAATGGAAGAAAATTAACGTTTCTTAATTAAGGCTTTAACTACGTACACTTTTTCCTACTGTTGGCACCCTACCAATGATTGGCACCACAAACTTAATTTCGAAGCAATAGAGGTGATTGTTCTACAAACACTAGGTGCCAATTACTGGTATTGTGGATGCCGAAAATTGCATGTCTACCATATTATGGTCAGAATGAAAAAGTAGTGCCTGCTTTAAAATATTTAGCACAAGGCTTCTTGATTTCTGGAATTTTCCACCTGATCGCCCTGCACACAGTTTGAACCAGTTTGAACTTTATCAGTTAGCAATAATGAAAAGGCAGCGGCGGTGTGTGTAGTGGTAACAGATTAAAAATAACTCTTTAATTTCGAACGTAAAATTGACTCGAAAGGAAACGACAACCAAATGTAACCAACGTTATTTATTACTAGCGGTCAAAAACAGTCACTCTCCACACTACGCTACGCTATGGTAAGGGGCGTCGCGACGCGGCGCGGCGCGACGTGATAAATACTCGGCGGAGATCGGGCGCCTTCACTCTGGAAACGATAAGAGTACAATGTTAATTGTAATTTTAACTATATTAGAGGCTGCCGAAGAGTTCAAAAAAATAGTTTCAGATTAGGACTCTTATACACGGGCGGAACGCTGCCGCGCTGCCTACAGTAGAGGCAATTGCAACCGTCGTCGACGCGTCGGTGCCATTGGTGCATCAAGCGTCGTTTTTGGTCGACGGCTGCCGGCCTCAATAAGTACGCCGTATAAAAAATATCTTACAATCCACTGAACATACAAATATACTTTCGCACCCTTACAATCATACTTATCGGTACTTTTTATCCCAGAAAATAAGTAGAACGTTATTAAGGAAATAACGTTAAACATGGCGGATGGCCGCGTAGAACTTGTTTGACTCCGTAGTCGCGGGCAAAATCTAGTTTAATAATCTTAGTGGATAAAGTTTCGCACGAAGCTGTAGGTACCGTTGTAATTCAAAGTAAAGATAAAAGTGACTCACACGAGGCCTGCGGTGGCGTGGCGGGCGCGTGGGGCGCGTGCGGCGCGTGCGGCGCGTGCGGCGCGACGCGGCGCAGCAGGCGGTCGAGCTCGGCGCGGCACGACGCGTGCAGGAACGAGCGCGGCCGCACGCCGCGGAACACGCCCGCGATCGACGGTTTCACGTTGTAGAAGATGATCGCCTGCCCGCGCGCCTCGAACTCCTCGATCAAGGATTTGATGCCCTGGATACATAGGTATGCTTTGATAAGTTTTTTGTTAATAGTAGTGCGTTTCTCACGTACAACTCTTCAGTCGGATCGAGATGGGGGATGTGGAAACGTTCCTTATAAATGTATCTAGAAGTTGCTGATATCAAGGACTCCACAAAGAAGATGCTCTCTTATTATTGAGCTCAGACGAGGTAAAAGCGAGAGAACTTGCAGTTTTGAGTGGATATTGGTTGTTGGTAATGGTATGACCTGCCGACTCTTAAGCAGAGGGTCGTGGGTTCGAACCCGGGCTCGCACCTCTGAGTTTTTCGGAATTTATGTGCGAAATATAATTTGTAAATTTACCATGAGCTTTTCGGTGAAGGTAAACATCGTGAGGAAACCTGCACTGGGCCCGCGTGGGAACTATTGCCCAAACCCTTTCCTTGTGAGTGGAGGCCTGTGCCCAGCAGTGGGACGTATATAGACTGGATTATTATTATTATTATTATTGGTTGTTACCTTGGCGGCGGTGAAGTCTGCCGCCTGCACATGCGTGGCGTCGAGCACTAGCGGCGCGGCGCGCGCGGCGTCGGCGGCCTTGCGCAGCGCGCGCCGCACGAACTCCGCCGACGGGAACGCCAGCGAGCGGTCCACCACGGCCACCAGGTGCTCCACGCCGTCCGAGGACTGCAACACCAGGGTTTCTCTCAACTCTAGCCGGATATCGTATCAGACAAGTGTAGGTGGACCGACGATCTGGTCACGATCACGGGGAACTGACAGATGCGAGTAGTACAACATTAACCGTCGTGGAGATGCGTTGGGAATGCCTGAGCAAAGAGTCTTTCGGCTGATAATGACGATTGTGATGAGAGTTCTAGCTGAGTGGGAATGGGAGTTAAAGCAGTCACTATGCTGTCCCTTCGTTCTCGAAACTTGGACGGTGTAATTGGCTCATAAAATACGAAATCAGAACGCTTAGCGAGGTTGTGAAGCAGGTAGAAGGTCAAGGGATATTTCAATGGCAAGTGACAAACGTTTTGAAACTTACCTACAGGTAAAATAACAAAATTTAAGGTTAGCTTGATAGCAGGGACGGTACGACCTCAACTTGGTGATGAAGGTGACAATGACTGTACTCACGACGGCTCTTGTGACTCGAACGGAGGGTCTCGCAGAGGCGTACAGGAGAAACAGCAGGTTGACGGCGATGCCGATGACGATGCCCAGCTCCAGCCGCGTCAGCAAGCACGCCGCGAACGTCACCACCGCCGGGATGATGTCCAGCTCTGGATCAACAACAATAAGCTGATGATTTCAAAATTAAAACATTAGGTATTTTCGTAAGATACTCGCATTTAGACATTATCAAATTTTTTAAATGCCAGTTGTAATTGTAATAACAGTCACAAAATGCCACCATCGAGCTGTGGACAGTTTTATCACAATACGAGTATATGGTAATACCTAGTACTTGCATGGCGCGCGTCAAAGTACTACGCCGTTGACCAAGCCAAGAGTCTATTCATTGCTTAATCCGAGCGCCATATTATTTGTGTCCTTCTATACCTACAAGCTTGTTCGGATGCTTTCTCTCTCAGTATTGTCGAAGAAAGTGAGCTGTGGTAAGAATTGACTAAATCTAGAGATGAGTGGAGACAGTGAAGGCTTTTGCCCAGTAGTGGGATACCGAATATACTATTTGGATGTAGATTTGAAACATCCAAGCATGCAAGTCGGATGGTTTAGGTAAATTTAAACTCACTCTTAGTCCGCCAGATGGGCTTGAAGACGTGCAGCTCCATCATGAAGACCACGGCCGCGATGATCACGGCCGCCAGCGACGCCTTCGGGATGTAGAAGAAGTACGGCGTGAAGTACTGCAACACGAAAACATACGTCTATTAAGGAACTAAAGAACAGGGAGCCTAGCCAAGTTAGGTAACCTAAAGTAAAGCCTGCGAACACCAAGTCATGTTATTGTGCTGTGTATGAACACAGCACAATAACCAGTATGCCCAAGAAGCAGAAAGGTGATAGAAGAGATGAAACAGGTAGGTACTTATATAATAAGGGGTGAAGAAGGTCGCGTGGAAATGAGCCCCGAGCACTGCGCGGGTAGGAGCAGGGTTGGTGGCGGAGCGGGTGGCGGGTACCTGCAGCGCCAGCAGCACGAGCACGCCGGTGTAGACGCCGCCGGCCGTGCTGGCCACGCCGGACGCGTGGTTGACGGCGCCGCGCGACAGCGCCCCGGACACGGGCATGGACTCCACCAGCGCTGACGCGATGTTGCACACGCCTAGAGCCAGCATCTCCTGCGTGGCGTCCACGTACTTGCCTTCCGCTGCAAGGAATAAAGGAGGACATGTAGACTTGGGGTGCGAATGAGAAGATGCACATGAATGAGGGCTATCGCGTGTGGATTCGCCGCTAGAGGCGCTAGTGTAGCGTGAGGTCTCCGAAATGTCAAATTTGACTGTTTGTGGGTGGGCTTTAAAAGCGGAGCTAAGAAAAAGAGGTGCAAAATTAAGCGGGCTGAAAGAAGAACTAATTCAGAAGTTAGTTCGTTTACTGCTTTTAGATATATATACTTGTAGGTATATGGTATTCAATATGATTTAATGTAAACTGTTTTAACAAACTTTGAAAGCTATACTTCAGGACCTTTCTCTACAGTGGCGCCAACTGGTGGCTAAAACGAAACTCTCATTGGAAGAATAGGTACGTTTAACCTCAAAATCAGATTCGAATTTCAATGACATAGAACCTTTTCTTTTTTTTTCAAAAATTTACTAGGACTAAATAAACTAGTTTTTGCTCGCGACGTCGTTCGCGTAAAACTCGAGTATTGTATAGAATCTCAAGGCAACTTACAGAAGACCTTAGCCAGCGCGATGTTCTCGAGGATGGAGAGCAGCGGCACCACGAAGATGGCGGAGCCCAGCGTGGACGTCATCTCCACGAAGGTGTAGGTGTGGTTTCCCACCGTGGCCGAGAACGGCGGCGGCCCCAGCGTGGGCAGGCCCGGCTTCACCTCGCCTGCGGCAGGGGGCGGGGGGTCACACTCGGGAGCAGGGATGCTTATAAAAAGATCCAATTAAACGATCATGACGTTATTAAAAAAACTTAATTAAAAAACCGATGAAGTGAGCTCACCCAGAAGAAACCTATTTACCCTAGCTTTAAATAGGTTCACATTGTATGCACTCGGAAACAGACGCCAGAAGCGCATCCCACTCTTTTGCAGTACGCTAATGAAGGATGATGCGAAGTGCTAAACACAGTGTTGTGGTAAACACAGCTGTTTATCGGCATGTTTCTGTGCTCCCCGCTGGTGGAGGCTCCCCAAGTATCCGAAACATTGTTTCAGTGTATGCGAAACATTGTTTCTAGTGAATTCGAGGCTTAAGTCGCGTATCGACTGCGCGCTCCAAACCCTCGAATATTAGCGCTTTAGAGCCAGGTTTTAAAGCCAGAGGTTCAGGGGGACAAATGTCTCGCAACACGTATCGGCGACATGTAAGGCGAAGTCGAGAGACTTCGCTTGACATATCTATCTGGGGACATTGCGCGACACCATGTGTCGGCAGCAAAGACGATGTTGCCAGACATGTCGAGCGAAGTCCGGCAACGTTTGCGCCACTTTGTCCGGCGTCACTGCCAACATGTGTCGCGGAACATTGGTCCCCTAGTGAATACGTGGCTTAAGTTTCTACGGTGATAGGGCCTGTACACAAAACTGCGATGCGACGTCGCATCGTACAAATCTACGAACTTTCTGCGCAGTTTATTATACATTTCATTACATTTGCGTCGTGGATTTTTGCGATGCGACGTCGCATCGCAGTTTTGTGTACAGGCCCATAGACGTATTGGCGAAAAGTTCCAAAAGATGATCAGAACTGACCGGTGAGCACGAAGGGCGTCTGGTGGTTGGTGTCGAAGTAGTAGGCGAGCGCGGCGCACACGAGCACCACGAGGATGTTGCGCGTGGTGGACAGGAACCACAGCGCCTGCGCCGCCGCGCGCGCGCCGCGCCCGCCCTCCGCGCCCGCCGTCTCCGCGCCGCGCACCTTGATGTCCTTCACTTTCTGGAACAACGGGATGTTGGCTGTAGAACACATTTTTACACATACCCCGGCCAGCCGGGCAACACACGATGATGTTGAGGACGAGGCATTGGGGCATTTGTATGGACGAAAGTGTTGTTTTAGATTTTTACTCCTCCGAAATTTTCCTTGACGGGGTATTTTTAGGTGCCCTTCGTTCGGTGCAATTCTGAATTGAATTAGACGAAGGTTGAGCCATGCAAAACACTGACTAGAAGTATGTAAGAATAAGTATCAATATATTTTTAAACGCTACCTTATTGAAATCTGTAGGACAATCAGAATAAAAAAACATGTCTCGCTTGGTTTAATAATAGGTAAAGGTAGACAACAGGCGATCATTCGCTAATCATAGACAAACGGCGAGACACTCGAACATCCGGACTTAGATAAGACCATACATTTACATCTAACCACCCATCTCCTACTATATAATTACTGGACGTTGCCACAGCGCACATAAGGTTCACAATCTCTCTGACAGGAAGCAAGATAATAATAAATGCATACAAAGCTGTGTAATTTTTGCACGATATAATTTCTTACTGTGTGTGTTAAACGGCGATCTCGGATGACGTGTGTTTTGAGGTGCTCTTGCCTTAAGTATTCAATTAAGAACCATATACCTAGTCCGAGAAACTTACTTTAAACAATCCAAGGGTTTTATTTTGTACATCGAAGTTCTAAGTTCAGTTTTCTCCAGAATTCGAATTTTCTAATTCAATGCTTTGTAATAACCATTTATTTAAACTTTATTGCACAATAAAAATAAAGTACACCACCAACCATTCAGGTTAGTTTCCAGATAAAATACCAACGCAACCTTTGAAGAGAGGGTATTTTGACCAAGGGTCCCTTTTTATTCTCCCTGTAGGGTTTTTTTTTCGTTTTGAAGGGACCTACCTAGTTAGCCTCCGACGGCTTTGACTACTTCTATTTAGTGATACTGATATGATCGCCTGTTGTCTTCCTGTATTACTTTTAATTGCTTTTCTGTGATGTTGTATGATGACAGTAAAGTTTTTGTATTGTATTGTATTTGGACGTACCCTGAGCAGAAGCAGGACCACGATGCAGGAGACGCCTAGCACGGAGTCCCAGAGCCGCGTCTCGCCGATGTGCTCGTACAGCCCCGTCCACACCTGCCGCAAGGAGAGACGAAGTGAGTCATGGATTAAGGCTGGGGTTCAGATCCTGAAAGAGACGATTTTTAGTATGGAGAAGGCAAATGATGTTAAAAGGTCTCTGAGGCCAATGGATATTATGCAGTCTAGAGATTGCAATCTGAAGACTAGATAAGATAGTAATTGCTTCATTGTCACGGTGACTTGCGGCATGCTTAATTACATCGTTATGCATATTTGTTTGCTCTTCGCCACTCGTTGCCGCCGCTGCCGCCGTCGTACAGTCGTGGCAATGCGTATTACAGGATAGACTTCCATGGGGCGTGTAGGTACATTTTCATATTACTTATATACCTACTGTCGCATCAGCTGCGGCGCGATGTCGCGCACTTTAGTCGCATTGGCCGCGACTCGGAAGTTCACCTTCGTCCCTTTAAAGTATAGGACTACGGTAGAGAAAGGCTATCACAAACACGTTAAGTATTTCAGGCATAAATTCCACCCTCTGGATATGCATCCGCGCCGACGACTGGCCCTTAAATATTTAGAAATATGGTAATAAGCGGAATAAAATACAGCCTTGACGCTGCTAAAGAATTTAAATACCGATATCGGGAGCATTTCGCAACGTCGCGACAGCTGTTAGACGAATACTAGTCATCGTTTGTCGCAAAAACCAAGGCCGATAGAAAGCAGCCATGCAGCAAAAACTCGATTAGGTATGTTGATTATGTTTGTGTTGCTAAAAAATATAGGTACGCAATTAAAGATAAAAAAAACTGATGGAACAGTGTGGGTGGTGTATATCCACCACTTTGAGGGGTTAACAAGGTTAGTTATGTTTTTTCTTTCTTTAATTTTCTTTTAGGCAAGTACAGGTCCGTATTATTCAACTTGATGCGAAAAAGACTTATGAGAGAGAGGCATATGTCCAGTGATTGGGTGAAAAGATAGATAAGTTATGAAGTAAGTAAGTAGGTACATAATATGTATATATAGTTAAGAGCATATTTTAACTATGGAGCAAGGCGATATGGTTCAATTGTATGTAACAAAAGATTCCAGACACACGGACACACGCAATGTTGTGACAATAATGCAAGCGTTGGTTGCCTTTGTTCTGTATCCTTGCCTTACTCGAAAGTATAAAGAAACCTACATTTTGTATAAAGTTAAATATATCACCAATATTTTCTTTGGGTTCCATTCATCCAGTCGGTGAGATAATTCAACATAATACTTAATTGGCTCTACTGTAATAAAAAACGCGGCATTGAAAGATGATGTCGTAGACGGCACGGAAGATCGAAGAGCTGGCAGTTTCCTCAATCAATGTTGTACCTATAGCAATTTACCGAAGAAACAGCCAGCATCTAACACAACGCCATTTTTAGATTTAGTTTAGCTCAATGTCGTAGTTATATGTTGCACGTTACCTGCAGAAACTTGCCCCCGGGGAAGCTCAGCCCCAGGATGTCCTTGACCTGCGTGGTGGCGATGATGATGGCGGCGGCCGACGTGAACCCCACCGACACCGGCCCGCTGATGAAGTCGATCAGGAACCCTGTGCACAAGCATTCATCCTTCATTGTAGAACTGGGTGCACCGGGATCAAACCCTAGCGGTTGTCATGTACTGTATTACCAGTTTACCAGTTTATTTATAGCTATCGGCTGGCTATCGCTATCACATTCGCACTCGCATCTGACAGTATATGTATTTGTCACTCGAACTTTCATAGAAACACCCACATTGCTGATGCTGATAGCTACCAAGGAACCGGTAGTACTGTACCAAAAACTTTTCCTATGCATTACCTACCCTAAGCTCTTACGGTAACAATATCACCACCACACCAGGAAACGTGACCATTTGAACAGCTGAGTGTGTAAGAAAGGTAATTGTGCAAAATATCCTGAAGGGTCAAAGTGTATTCGAAAGGGCCCACCAATACAAAGTAAATCCTCACACAATTTTTCCTGTAGCTTTTATCATGTTGATTTAGTTATTTTATTAGCTTATCTTTTGCAAAAGGGATCGTGTCGGATACAAACTGATTTATGATCTAAGTGGAAAACCGTCCTCCTTTTTAACATTCATTAGGAAAAAGACGAGTAAGTAGTGACAGTGTCTTGTTTCTGGATAGATCCTAAGTAGTATAATATTTTTGTGTGGCTAGAAGAAACATTTAGCTTCGGCATTATTGACATTCTGCTAAGTGATGCGTTCTCTGAAACCATTGTCGGTACTCCAAGGTGAACACTGAACAGTTTCAGTACACGCGCAGTTTTCTTCGAAGCTCTCGCTTTCATGTTATTGTGCACTTGTGCAGTCTCGAGGAAGGTTCCATTAGTTTTAATGAGGCGTTCTCGGTTCCCATCTATCATTTAATGTCAAACTATGACTGCTTACTATCAATTTCGGACATCATGCGATGATGTTCCTGGGAACAGCGACTGGTCGCTATAAAGTTATATAAACATTTCGTGCAGAAATATATTAATTAATGCATACTTCTACTTAATAGCCCTTATGCAATCTTTAACTGCCTTGAATCAGTCGGTTTATAACATTATCGAAATAATAATGTAAATGATACTCGTAGTTTGCTATATTGCTATCAATTAACCACTTCATTATTTTTATTTATCCACGACGATGGAACAATAGAAAGAGAAATGATTTCCATAGGTATAGAAAACGACCAGAATGTCTACGGTTTCCTTAAACTGAAACGTTTAATTCAGAATCCATTAAAACAAACACACGACCGTGAGATAGTAGAACGTCTGGAACATACGCGGGAATGTAATACTACCTGTTTGTGAAACCGACATAGTTCGGAAAAGTTACTGTTATCGTTCGTAGAACTTATGGCCAAAGTAGCCAAAGAGGTTTTCATTAAACAAACCATAGGCAGATACGGACAACCTGGTAAAGGTTCAGTTAATTTGCTAGATAGCGACAATACAGAACTGCAGAACGAATCGTGGCGACTTTTGATTGTTCGACGTAGGTAGAGCCGCCATCAAATAATACACAATGCGCACAAAACATCTGATCTCTTGATTTAAAGTACCTGTGCCATAATGACTTTTTTCGCAGATTTTTTGTTTACTTGCAAAGTACTTTCCGCCACATTAGTCCACGTTTTGTTGGATTTACTTACTATTATACTTAATTTGTGTATTAGCAAAAATCCTACAACCGAACTGATTGCAGATCAAATTATGTTCGTTGGATCCAAAAGTATGCCTCGAAAAGCTGTGAAACGTATCCAATCTATCGACAAGAATGGGGTCCATGTTGGGTTGCATACATATTGTTCGTCACAATGTGTTTTGAGTCATAATTTTCTCAAGTCATAATGCATTTTTTCACGACATCTTTATTTTTCCAGGATTTTTATTAAAGTGGGCTAACCTAACCTAACTAATCTATACGATGGATGTTTAATAAATCCTGTAATTTTAGCCTGAAAGGATGTATGACAAAAAAATTACGACTACATTATGACTTATGACCAATAATATGCATGCGACTAGACCCGCTCCTACAGAGTGCCATGAACATTGCTAACCAAAGACCTCGATCCATTAGTATCTGTTTAACGTGTACGATATGTATCTGGTAAGCGAGAGGAAGCCGGTGTTTAGGGACAATCAGCTCCAGCGGGTATCTGGCGGCCATCGAGCGACGTATACGTAATCCGATGAGTCACGCTGACATCGACACCCTTACAGAGGTATGGAGTCTGTTACAGTGTGTTTGTCAAATAAATGATGTTTGAGGTTGAAATGAAGTTGGGAAATTGTGTAAGTACTCAGGTAAGTTCGTAAGTAACGTTTCATACATAGAATTCGAAGTATTGCCAAAACTTTGTGTGATCATGAGTTTTTGATTGATAATGGGTGAGATTTCTGTCTAAGACCGAATATTTTTATGCCAAATTTTGTTACGCTGTAATGGCGGCTACCGCGCATCAGTTTTTTCACTAGGTGGCGCCTCTGGGAATTGAGGTATTTTTGTCAGTTGACGTTAAAATCTGCTCCTGGAACAAGACCAAACGAGTGACAATTTACTTTTACATATTATTATAGGGACGAGACGTACCTACTCATAATATGAGTACGTCTCGCTCGTCCCTATAATAATATGCTAAAGGTCAAATTGTAATGTCAATTTACGATAGTATTAAACCCAGCTTATCATTATTAAGTAAAATCTGTGGTAGAGATGGGTCGGCTATCAATGAAAACTGTCTTGTTCTAAGTTGCCATAGCATGCTGTTGTTTACACTAATATTATGAAGAAGAAAGATTTGTATTTTTTTTGTAACGAATAAACTCAAAAACTACAGGACCGATTTCAAACATTCTTTCACCAACATTTAGAATGGACTTTCAGGGTGGACATGGTTATATTTTAACTTACGAAAGTACTGACTCACCGCAGTTAAAGTCACGGGCGGAAAGCTAGTCACCTATAAAGCCCTAGCGATTAGCGACGGTTGTGTAAGACGATACGCGGATCTAGAGGCGATGGTGTTGAAGGTCCCTAACAGCGGTCACGGTGAAGGCCGGGCGGCGCCCGCGCTACTGACGTCACTGAGACAGCTGTGAAATTACCACGTTCTTACGCCGTTGATGTAAGGTGCAATATTGCTTGATACGCATGATTTGATATGGTTATAGTGAAAAATATGTAGAGCAGATCTATAATAATAGTGTTAATGGAGATGGGGTTCGGTGCGAGATAGTTTCTAAATAGAAAATGAGTGCTTGAACATTTTTGTTTGTATCAAACTTATTGCGTGATGCGTTTATTGGTGAGTTTGAGACCATGGTAATGATTTGGCTAATAAAAAATCACCGCTGCCCATGGACATACACGACATCCGCGACACAGGAGTCGCAGGCCGTTTAGACAAAAGTATGCTCGTCTCTTATTTCCTACCTTTAAAGTTATAAAAGCAAAAAAAGGTTTACCCTTGAATCACCGACACCCATTTCATAGAATGTTTTATTTCCCCGAATTTTCATTTCATCGACAGGCATTTCCACGTACAGGAGCTATAATTTTTTATTGGTCACAGGTCTAACCTAACCTACGTAACCCATGCTTAAGATAACCTGAAAACAATAAGGTTTCAGCAGAAATTAGCTTCCGATGAAATGAAATTCGGTGAAACGACACATTCGGTGAAATGAGTGTCTGCAAAAGATATCAACGGGCACAACGTTGCAAACTGTTTACATTAAAGGAAAAAACAAGTCGCAGCAATGCTAGATGAATAACTTTAGCTTTCTAAACTGGTCTATTCTTAATATTTTTTCAATCAAATCTGGAGTATTACTTTACAACATCAATTTTGTATAAACACCCGAATTTGTGTTGAAACACAACAATTTTCTGCTTGCCCAAAGGTCAACTGGTAGAGAATGCCATTAGGCATTAAGTTCACCTTTTGTACTCAAATTTGTATTTTTGTACAATAAAGATGAAATAAATAAATAAACCGAGGAAAACTAAACTTTATCTTTTATCTTACTCTACTAGACCCCTGGGTGATAAGAGCAACCACAAAACCAGGGGTCTACTTTAATTGGTTATTCTCGTAACGTGTTATCGGCAGAATTATATTGCAATTTCTCGACACAAGTCAAGCGAGTGATTAAGAGTATTACGAGAAAATGATTAATGATTACTATTAATTACAAACTCTGATTCAGTGAAGTTTGTTATACATATTTCAGTAGTTCTCTGTCTCTTTCATTGTAGACCAGTTAGAGCAAGTAAGAACTCGCGAGCCTCCTAGATCCTAGACCGTTCTAAAATGGATTTGACGCGTTACGTAGTCTTCCATTACTTGTATTAAGCATACAACATACGTATATATATTTTAGTATACATATATATCTTCTGTATAAAAAGGAGGACGTTCTACATTGAACGTGTAACAGTCAAGGTCATAAATATGTGTACACATTTATTACCTTGTCACTTTAATGCTGTGACATTCATATTATGGCAGTTTAAACTAGATATTTAATAGACAAGGTACTAAAATGTACACATATTTGTACCCTTGACTGTACCTATGATTTTATTACAATGCAGAGATTGGTTCATTAAGGACCATATAACACCAAAAGAGCAGGCGGAACGTCTCGTAAAAAGTAAGCCTAATTAAATAAAGTATTGTACACGCTTTTACCGTGTCTTTCCGTGTCTACGCGTTGTGTTTAGCTGCGGAGAGTTTTGTTAAAGTTAACAGTTACAGGAAGTGCAATATATTAGCATCACAATTGTCAACAGTGGCGATTGTTTGTCACAACAGCGATTGTCGCAAATCGCAGGAGACACGGCGATGCGACACGGTCGCGCGACAATGCGCCGGCGGCGCTGGACACAATAGCGCTTGTGTTGCCAACAAAAAGTTAAAACAAGCGTAAACAGAACCGTAGATAGGCCTTCTGTACAATTATAGGTCAGTTTAAAAGAGTGTATTTAAGTGTAAGTAAGTGTATTTTTACGACTCCATTTATGTTAGCCGTAAGAAATCTTTTTATGACGATTTTCCGCGACCTTCACCGTACTGTTCATCGACCTTGAGTTTGCCTATGTTTCATCTTTCAGAAGTACCCGGGCGGTACTCAAAAAATCTTTGGCTTCATTGGTCATACGTTCTATAACATAATGTTTCATGTCTACTTAAGCTTCTTTAGAATTAGGTAACGTATACACTTACTAAATACTTTAAAAAGAAACACGCTAGTCAGAAAGCGCGACTACATCACGACTCCAAGAAATGACTGATACCCGGATGAAGGCCTTAAGTAGTAGCTGGCTGTAAACAGATGTTGATCATGATGCTAATAGACTTACCCAGCTGCAGTATCCCCATCAGCAGCTCGACGCAGCCCGAGAGGAAGGCGAGCAGCACCGCGAACTCCGGTCCCAAGCCGTGCAGGTTCTCCCGCGTCAGGATGGCGGCGATGGCCGTGGGGCCGATGGCGGAGTCCTTCACGGAGCCGAACACGGCGTACACGAAGCACGCCATGAAGGAGGAGTAGAGGCCGTACTGCGGGGGCAGGCCCGCCACGCCGGCGTACGCGATGGCTTGGGGAATCACGGTGAGGCCCACGGTTATGCCTGTACGAGAAAACTGTGATTTAATGAGTTTTTATAATTTTTGAATTATTCAAAAGATGATTTAGAGAATTCAAGAAAAAGATGCACTGTAAAGTGGTTAGGTTAGGAATGCAGCAGATATGGTGACGTCATCGTTCCATCATAGATGAGCGAGTCGCGTCTAGCGCCTAAGCGATGGCCACTCGGCGGAACTATCACAATGGACAGGCCACGACGAAAGGCACTTCCGATGTCTGCGCTAATATTTGCCGGTAGCACACCTCTGCCGCGAAACCGCGAAACTGTGGCAAAATCGTGATATTTAATACGAAATTGAACTTTATTTCGTTGCCAGAGTTTCGCTACTACAGTTTCGCGGCGGTGGTGTGCTACCGGCGAATATAGTGCAATTGCGAAACAGAACTTGAAGAGACAAGGAAAGTGCGCAAGTAAATAAATGTCAATGACAGAAATGGGAAAGATTTTTATAAAGAAGACGGACGAGCATTCTGGAATAGAATAGAACAGAATATAATAGAATAACGTTCATTTTTGAACCATGTACAGTATACAGAGTGCGCAAATTGTGACTAAGCGATGTAATTTTTGTGAAGTACATACCTCCATTATCCTTTACAAAGAGACAAACCTCAAATATAGATCTTAGCATTTATTTTGTAATTTTGCTGTGCCCTAGCAGGGTCCATGTTCTGCTAATTTACGTCGTAGTTACACGTAAATTCGCCGGCTATTCATCGACTGAGTAGAACTGAATGACATAACGTTAACGGAATAACATAGCTGAGCTGTATTTTATGCTTAGGACCTCATTGTAAACAACATGAAACGCAATAAATACCTACGAAAACCTACGAGTTCAAAAATCTTGCGAACTATTGCATATCTGGTTGATAAGGCTCGAGTATCAGAACCATGTAATGTTATTCGCCGTCGTTTATGATCCACACGTGGCCATCAGCCATCGGAGAAACAAACATATCGACGTGCAATCGACGCGTTTCACGTTATGATAACGCTTTGTAACTGTCGTATGCGTTTCTAACAACAGCAATCTATTTTCAACGGTCTGCGCGTTCACTTCTCCAGCGTGGAACCAATTTAATCATCATTGCGTATGGCAATCATCCTGCATGGATCAAACGTCAATGTCCAGGTGTTTCAGCCAGTTTACTGCGGCGGGCGTAAATTTATGCAGGTCCTCCATGCCTCCAGGAAAACAGCGAAGTGGGCAATCATTTACCACGTGGGAGAGGGTCTGATCAGTTGCTCCGCAGTCGCATTGTGGTGACTCCCTCAATCCCCACTTGTGCAGGTGGTGATTTAACTTCCGTGGTTAGACCGAAACCGATTTAAGGGAGTCCAGGGTTTACCAATTTAATGTCAATGTGCAATTCATTGACGTAGTTCAAACCATGACGTTAAAGTGGTAAACAACCATAGAACGCTGTCATAACAACATAAGTCAAGTTACAATAACTATTAAGTAAATAAAACCGTCCGACAAAATTGGAGCCCTTAGGGCCTGCGCAAACCGGCGGAGCGCAGCGCAGATCACTTTAAATTTATCAATGTATATTCTTCCCTATTTTAATTACAATAAGGTATAAATTTAGAGCCGCAGCCGCAGAGTAGAAATCCCCCGTGATGCTCCGAGGTCGGTCTCAGAGCATTCAAATTTATACCTTATTGTAATTAAAATAGGGAAGAATATACATTGATAAATTTAAAGTGATCTGCGCTGCGCTCCGCCGGTTTGCGCAGGCCCTTACTCTCAAATGACCCAAAAGAAGCCTAGCTAACACTCTCGATCAAATCACCGTTTTAACAGAAAGAATAAACCAAAATCGGTCCCTCTGTTTGGGAGCTACGATGCCACAGACAGACACGCAGACACAGATACATATGTTAAACTTTTTGCGTCATGGGTTAAAAATAATTGGCTTTGTGCGACCGGGTTCTAAAGTGGCTCAACGTCTTCGATACGATGCCAAACTAACTATGACATATTATATTACGATTAGGTGTTAATTGTGACAATCCACACGATACGACGTCGTGCCGTGAACTTTTACAATGTATGTCGTAGATTTCTACGTCACGACGTCGCGTAACGTGTAATTCTGTGGCCCTAAGTCCAAAATTACGACGTTTACTAAAGTCCTGTAAACACGTGACATTGCGTAGTACAATGGTGTTTTGTTTTCTCAATATAAATCGATCGCTTGGTTGATTGATAATGCTCATAATTACAAATAGTTTGTGAGATGATCTAGTTTTTACCCATTTTAATGATCGGCATCGATTTTCCGTCCATTGTTTTCACTGGGAAGGGCATTTGAAGGATACATACTTTAATGCCAGCGAATAATCCGTTTCACATCCTACGTACAGTCACGAACGTTGATTTGGGACCCATTTCAAAAAAATATTGCCCGAAGTTGTCAATGTCATTAGAGATGCCAAGTCATTTGTAACTTACAAGAAACTCCACCTTATTGCTGTAGAATGTTAGATTTTGGACCTTAAGTGGGTCCCAAATTAACGTTCGTGACTGTACAGTCGAGGACAGAAAGATGTTTTTACTTTTGGACCTTATTACAATGGAATAAGGTGAAAAAGTGTAAATATATTTCTGTACTCGACTGTACATGAGGTCGAAGAGATTCAGCACTTGTTTCTACAATCTATTCTATTTTCGTGACAAAATATTTATTTATTTAACGGTATTTTATTGCACAGTACACAATAAAATACAAATTGCAGACTAAGTACCAATTTCACCACACGATGTTAAATGTTAATCGGCTGTTAGTTCAAACGTTTTGACAACTGTTAACATTCTAATCGTCTGTTAAGTCGGTGAGTAGTGCCCAATGGCATTATAAGAAAGTTGTGGGAAAAACATCTTAAATTACATTTTTTATACACTCGAGAGAGAAAGTTGATGACGTTTAATTGTTGGAACTCTGTCATAACGACTGCAGTGTCGCATCACGAAAAATAAATTATATCAAAACTAAAGGGCAGCACAGACTAACAGTCCGCCGGCAGGCGCAAGTCTGTCCGGCGGCCTGCCGGCCACAATCTATGGAGCGCACACATCCAAATAAAACGACTCATACGATACTTGCACTATGTCCTGCCGGCAAAATTCGTGCGGCCGGCTTAAAACTGTCAACAACAACAACAGACAGCAGTTCGAGATCGCACGATACAAATATCAGGGGACGCATTTTGCTGTGAGGCGTAGGACTATCCGGCCGAAAGCTGTCGATACAGAGGGCCTAGTGTAAGTTTTGCAACGTTTTTTACGTCTCGATCGCGTTTGCGTAAAAGTGTCACTTTGTATGGAACTGTCAAATGTTTCGAATACGCACCGCAAGGGGCGCTGTCACACTTCCATACTAATTGACACTAAACGCAAACGCGATCGAGACGTAAAAAACGTTGCAAAACCTACACTAGGCCCTCAGATCGCTGTATGTCGATACAGGGGAGCGATTTTTGACTTTCAAGCGCTCGAAAGTCTCACTCGAAAGTGAGCAAAAATGGTGAAACCCTAATTTTGAAAAATACGAGCGATCATTTTTTTTAAACGGGTGGTGCACACCATTTCATTGCTATCACTCATCAGAAATTTGTTTTGACATCATCCGTTGTTGACAAACATAATTGATTTGGACCACTGGAAAGTAAAAAACCGCCAGTTTGAAGAAAACGTTAGTCCTAAATCGTAAAAGAAATGGATAGTCTGTGTTCTAATACGGTATCTGTCAGGCCGAGTCTGTGGTGCGCCTAATCATTTGCTTTCTAAAACAGGTTTCTACGGTGGCTCAACTATCGAAGTCGTTGAATGTACAGTCAAGGTCATAAATATGTGTACATTTTAGTACCTTGTCCATTTAATGTCATGTTTAAACTGCCATATAATATGAATGCCACAGCGAAAGTGACAAGGTACTAAACGTGTACACATATTTATGATCTTGACTGTACATAAACTACGTCAGTGGTCTTTATGAAGCCTGTAATTGTCTGTCTGTGTCGGGCGGTGGGTGAATTTATTTCAACGCCGTTTAAGTAATTAATTTGCCATTTTGTCGACATTTTTATTTGGAGGGGATTCTTTTGTTACCTTAGTTTCATGAAAATCAGTTGGGTCAATCAATCAAGCTCCTGCGCGGCTGATTATTTAAATTTATATAGTTATCATTTAGTTCAGAATAAGGTTTTTCATAATTTTCTTAATAATTAAACAATTTTCGCAGATTTGCTTCCAATAGCGTTGAATTTCGCAATATCATAAATAATGTTAAGAAAGATGAGAAATAAACACCTAATAAGGACATAATGACAATTGGCGTGACAAAAAACAATAACTGGGTATTTTGACCTTAACCTGTCTCAGACGATGATCTGAGCGAAAACAAAGCACGGCCTAGGAAGTCAGCTGTGGACGATAATTAAAATGAACATTCAAATCTGCACGCAACGTTAAAGGATTTGCGTAAATATACAAATACCGGCTAATTGAGTAGTTGAGTACTAAACTGCTTTTAACGAGATGCAATCTATCAATTTAGTGGTTAGACCTTCACCTTTTCCTGGATGTTTAGTATGATATCACGTGTCACCTATACAAGTATAGCGGACCAAAGATTCGTCACTTTTCAACTCTATTTCGATACCGTTAAAGCGCGTGCCAGACGGTTTCAAACCATGGTTTCAAACAGGTGGTTTGAAACCGTGTAGACAGTGGTTTTAAACCAAATTTTGCATGACCTTAAACGCCCTTGGCAGATGTCAAACAAATGGGCTTGTTTGAAACCGTGTAGCACACGCTTAAGGTCCTAAAGTGACGAATATTTTTTTACCCCGACTATACTTTCGTGCTATTTGGCTAAGGGCCTGGCCACGACTTCGCGCGACCGGCTGAGCGGCGAGCGAGTTTTCTAATACATTGCGTGTACCGTCAGTTAACCACTGCGCGGTGAGCGTATCGACCGAGCAATGAAGAGAGAATTCGTTCGCCGCCGCCGCCGCCGCTTAAAGTTGTGGCCAGGCCGTAAGATTCTCTCGATATATTTTCAACTTGACGTTAAGTAGTTTATAACGCCTACATACGTCAAAATTGAGAAAAAAAAACCATTCTACGTTTCTTGATAAGGGCAAGTGCTGACGTTTGTGTATGAATGTACCGTCTATGTATGGTTATTCCCCTCGCATTACCCCATAGATACTAAACGAATGGCCCGATTTCGTCCAATGAGGCGTCGTCGTCCTGGCTGAGAATTTAAATTATATACAATTATACAATTGTGCTAGTGATTGCACTAATGGCCTTTAACACGTTCAATGCGGCATGCAATGACCACTATAGGGCCATGTGCGACTTTACCTGGGTGCGGCGCCGAAAATAGCAGTTCTCTCGGTGGTGCGGGGGTGATTTCTATGTGTTATCTCATTAGTACAAAAGAGACAAGTATATGTTTATGCTTGTATTATTAAGTAGGACTCAGTTTGATTAAAACATTACATGGCAAAATAATGTTCACGACGCACAGAAGTGAAATATTATCAACTGTGTGCGGCGTGACCAGTATATTGCCATACACCGTCACCTCATGCCGCACTGCGTGAGAGCGCGCGGACTGATCAGTCTTGTGTAGTGATGTGTCGTGATAACTCAATGTATCGGTGTAAGACCTAAGACTATACAAACAAATACAAACTTCTACGATAATTTTTCTTTTAACCAGTAGGTAATTGCCTAAATCAAAGAGAAATAATGTTTCTATTAATATGTACAAGAAGGTTATAATTAAAGTATGTTATGTCTTATTAGAATTTTCTGTAAAACTTAAAACTGCAATGGTCAATCTCATTACTAGTCACAGTCAGTCTGATTAAAGTAATATTTCGTTATTATTGTCTTTTTTCTGATTCTCTTAATAATAATAAAAAGTGAATTTTGAATATTAAAATAACAGTAGTTCATTTTTATTGTCGATGATTTATTTTGCAATATTTCCCATCCCTATTACCCCAACCAAGCTTTATAATCCTAGTGCGGGATGGCAAAATGTTTCTCATAAAATCAGATCTTCACAGTTGGCCTTATATCTCTAAAAGTATGAAACCAAACTGGAGGCGGTTCCTGCGGTATATATTACAGTATATATGCTACCTACTAGTAGAAAAAAAATTATGAAGGTATCTGCAAATTTCATAAAAATATAAGCCTTTAAACATAGTAGGTGATGTGGGCAAATAAAGGTCACGTCGCACCATGGTAGGTTTGCGTATGAGAAGTATAGAGGTCACGCCGCATTCTCGGCAAGTTTGGTATATTTGATGCCGCGTTGAACGTGTTAAATAAACTAATATTAAACAATTATTCAATTAAAACCAAAGAAAACTACTATAAAAATAAAACATTAAAACTGAAAATGAAACTAAATCTATAAAAAACACTAGCTAAATCTAAAAATGGCGCTTTCGGTTTCGAAGATTCCAGTTATTGTAATGAAGCGACCGACGCAAGTAGAAACATATAGTTTCTTCGCGAATGATGTATGATCTCAGCACGCCGAGCGAGCACAATCGACGGCGCCGTCGCGCTCCACCGCGCCTGCGCCCAGCCACTACTGCGCACCCGTGCACTTTTTGCCGCAGGATGCTAATAGACAGGCGATTTGTAATTCTACCTAGGTTTCAGCGAGTAGTACCAGCCCGAGCATGGCGGAGGCCTATATCCAGCGGTAAACATCTAACATGACGATCTAATAAAATACAATTATTTCTGAGCGGCGATCTTCGCATTACGGGTTCATGCTTGAAATTTAAAAAAATCTTGAGTACAGCATTCGCATTCATCTTCTGCCAGCGAGAGGTCGCTGCCGTGTCCCCATGTTTTGCAGACACTCATTTTATCGAACGTGTCGTTTCACCGAATTTAATTTCATCGAAAGCTAATTTCTGCTGAAACCGTATTGTTTTCAGGTTATCTTGTGCATGGGTAACGTAGGTTAGGTTAGCTAACTTTTTTTTTTTTTTTTATAAGAGAGGGAGGCAAACGAGCATGCGGGTTACCTGATGGGAAGTAATCACCACCGCCCATGAACACCGGCAACTCAAGAAGAGTATCTGGTTTAAACCTGTGACCACCAAAGAAATGAGGAAATGAAAATTCGGCGAAGTAAAATATTCTATGAAATGAGTGTCGGTGATTCAGGGGTAAACTTGTCACTCCTGCACCAAGCTGGAGCTGGAGGGTGTTCTACACTACGCGACGGCACACACATCTAAAAACTTGTAGGTATAACTAGGTGTTGTTTAGTGGACTGACCAGCAATAATGTCCGCGAGCCCACTCCGCAGCGAGTAGTCTGGCAGCCAGGCGAGGATGGGCAGGCGCCGGCGCAGCGTCTTGGCGGAGCAGAGCGCGCGCGCGCGCCGCGCCGCGCCGCGCCGCCAGCCGCCGTCCGGCGCCGGGTACACGCTGTCGGGAAACGAACCCGATTCTAGAAAAGAAATAATTAATCAAATATACATGTAGAAAATATTTCTCATACCATTTTACATCATGTACCTATAGTGATCAATCTTATTATTATTATGAATACAAATCGGTAGTAAAACAAAAAATAGAAATAAGAATTTTATGTGAAAAATGAGCAAATATGGACCCATAAATTTTCAAAAGAAGAAGAAGAAAGACTGTCAATAAGGTAACCGCTTTGACGGTTAATATGGAACGATATTAAGCTAAACTATTCAACGGGCTATGAAATTTTATCAGGAAGAGTAACCAAAATATGTTTAATAACAAATCACGCAATTTGTGTGTTTCAACAAACAGTAGTTCTCAGGAGTCATTAGATCCGAAAAGGTCAATAACATAACTGTGCCATACCCTGTGTTAATAAACAGCGGCCTAGACAAGTGGCATTCTGTTAGCTAACGACTTTCCAATTTCACCAATGTGTATGGAATTGACATAAGCGTCCGCCGCGACGCTCCGGCAGCTTACGTCAATCCTATTCGTCACCGTTGACCTCGGCGGCCTTCGTTGTCTTCGCACAATGCATCTCGTCCAGGACCGCTGATCTTGAGATGTCAGTCTCAAGACGCATCAGAAATTACAGATTTTTTTGATATCATGTTTACTTTGACGTACTTAAACAGAGATCTCAATAAATAACAGTTTATTAATACGGCATTTAGTGCGCTGAGTAATAAACTGACAAGACTACTTTTAATCTATACATTTTCGAAGTGTACATAGATAACACACTAGATACTAATTAGGGATTCCAACCCACAGTTATGTTGGTTTGACGTCATCCGAGTGTTCTTGTCGATCAGGAATTCATTCGGTCAAGTGTACGTCGGGTCATGCACATGTATGGTTCCTAATTATCTTTACAACATAGTTATGACTATGGGACATTACATGGACAAGGAGTTTTGTGGGACAACATTTATCTATAAGAATGTAAAAAATATTTAATAAATAAATAAATAAATAAAAAATCTGATCGTTGGCATCGCCAAACAATAGAAAAAATAATTTGCTTAATTTTAGTTCATAACACGGCGTTTTGGGCACACGCACACAGGAGTTTTACTCTTAAAGTAGTAGGTATCTATCTTAATTTGCGGTAATACGTGAATTTATTAAATCGTGAACGTTAAGAATTGTAATTCAAGATGCAATCCCATGTATAAAAATCGTGGGATTAATAACAATTTGGAATTTATATGTATAAGCTGCGCATTTATTCTAAATCCTTAGCTAAAAAGGCTTTATTCTGTAAAGTAGGCGACCTAGCATAGAACCTTGCGCGACTCTTTTAACAAAGAGCAATCGTTAATACTACACAAGACAAAGGGGTGGCCTGAAAACATAATGTGTTACTTTAAATACTACACATTGTTTCCAAGCGTTGTAAATCGCGAGTCGTGACACATATCGCCACTATTTACTGAAGTTAGTAGGTCGGTTGGAATGCGATTCCAACTGAAAAACCCACGATTGTTGAAAAGCCATAAATAATATGCGAGTACCGATAATGTTTACTTTATCGTAATATGTATCGTATAAAACTCCTGCGCACCGCCTGTGTACACATATTGTAATGGTGTGACAAACTCTCTTGATTCTGTTAAAATTACCCGATTATAGCTCATACCAAATCAGTTTTTAGCAGCTTAGAAGGTTCTTAATAAACTTAGGCAAAAAGCGATCTTTAAAATCCTAATTGTCTTACAAAAAGCTGACAGTGATGCTCTTATCCAATTTAACCGAGTATGCTAATTAAGTTATGAACATACATATAATATATAATAATAAAAGAAGTATAGGAGCGATCAGAATAACCAAATATTTAAGGTGAAGTGACTTATTTCCAGCTTTTCTGCAAATGAGAAATCACTAAATAATGTCCTTTTGAAAATGAGCAACTTTTCGTCGTTCCAATCTATTTCTAAACCAAGTGGACGTGAAACCATTGCATGACAATGATGTAAATAAAAACAAATCACCAAGCAAACACACTGGTATTTATGGGTATGATTTAGTATGTAAGTATTCAGATGGACCGACGATCTGGTGAAGATCGCGGGAAGCCGATGGACGCGAGTAGCACAAAACCGGCCGTCGTGGAGATCCTCGGGGAAAGCCTATGTCCAGCAGCTGGCTTAGAATGCATGCATGCATTCTAAGCCAGCAATATTGACATGCTTTCGTTGCATGTCGGACAAATGCTAATTTAGTAGGACTATTTAACACTATTCTGATCACGAGCCAATAATGATTTAAATTGCATCCTAATTACCCTACTCAAGCATTGACTCACTAATGTCTTTTGTTTTTGGCTTGGAAATTAATCACTTAAATGCTTGTTTTTGACCGAACGCGGCCTCTTATTTATTATGGTAAATAATTGCTTAGTTTTGAGTGGTTGAGTTATTAACGCCGAGGTAAGGACACACTTTACGAGTATACACAATGGCGTCAATGACAAGACTAGGCCTTAGCGGTATTCCAGTCTACAAATTTTATACTTTTTGACATTGGAATTCAGGACCTTTACAAGAGACCTTGGGGAAGGCCTTTTTCCTTGGGGAAGGCCTTTGTCCTTGGGGAAGGCCTTTGTCCAGCAGTGGACGTCTTGCGGCTGATGATGATGATGACAAGAGAGAAATAGCCAGGCCGTATGGGGCGCTTAGCCAAGTGGCCAAGATGCATTACGCTAGCTTGACGATTTAATTCTAAAATCTACAAAATGCATTGACTGACGTAAGCTAACGATCAGTCGCATCGCATCAGCCGCTTATATCAATTGCATACATTTTATCGATTTTCGAGAAAATTGGCAATAAATCCACCTCCGAGAACGAAAAAAGAATAATAAATAAATAAATAAATATCAGAGACAATCTCACACAAATTGACCTAGTCCCAAACTAAGCTCTAAGCTAGTACTATGGGTACCAGGCAACGATATACAAACTTATATAGAGAAATACATATAGAAAACATCCATGACTCAGGAACCAATACTCGCGCTCATCACACAAATATTTGCCCATACCGGGATTCGAACCCGGGACCGCTAGCTTCGTAGGCAGGGTCACTACCAACTAGGCTAACCGCGTCGTAGAATGATGATTGTAAGACCAGGATCCTGTCGTACCCACATCCAGTACGGCAGGACCGTACTTTGTGATGATTCTTGAGTGAAACCTGTGGCCAGCAGGGGCCCGACTCCTGCCTTATGGTGATGAAATTGATGTTATAATACAGAAGAACGCTCAAAATGTTGTGGTGATAAGTTGCAATTTCTTGTTTTGTATTTTTGATGTGAAAATTAAATGAACTAATCGTAGTGCTAATTAAAATTTACAACCACTTACCAAACTCTATTAAATGCATAGAAAATAACAAGATCTTTAATAAAACCTTAAAACATTTATAAATAAATGTTTTTTACAATTTGAAAGAATTCTTTGATGTTGCATACACATAAATTATTACCATACACGACCGAAATTAATCTAAGTAGTTTTAGGAAATAATTAGTAAATAGATATATTGTATTGTATAGCTGCTCTCCATCTGGTGCTGCAGTGCCCTTGCAGGGCGTCACATGCAAACCTCCTATAATGTTCCACCTGTAACTGTGTTAATGTGACATGCAATAAAACATTTTGTTTTTTATTTTATTTAGTCAAAGTATCGCGATTTCCACCAACGTGCACTCGTAAAACGTCCAAAATGTGAATGTTAAATTACCAAATGATTATTACGTAGGAACAGGGGCGTAAAAATGATTGTAGAAAAGTTACCATCATATTATTCAAATATTGTTAACAGCTGGCTAAATTCAACGCTCCGTTAAAAATACTAAATAGTTTCTAAAAAATAAAAATGTTAGCGTTCCAGTACGATGTTTATTTTACCATCTTTTACAAGAGAATCGTCAAATTGACAACCAAACGCTAATTTAATACCCAACCTACTTTCACTCAGTTTTGTCATTGCTAAAACTGTAATCTCCTGCATAGGATAGTGAATTTGGCAACAGGCGCAAATATTACTATATCACACAATATTAAATCATAATTATTAATGATCGTGCTATAATAACTAACAATAGTTTTTATTGAATATTGTTAGAACCAGGAAAATGCTGCTAATAACAGTAATAACAGCTACCTATTAATTTGTGCTGATAATTGCTTCAATTGAACTAATTATTGAATTTTCTCAAGTGATTATTGTAACCTTAGCGCGTGACGTCTAGCTCCCGCTGGCACTGACTACGATCACGCATATCCTTAGAAGTAGACGTGATTAATTTATAATATTAAAAGATAGCTATTAAAAAACCCTGGAGTAATTATTGTAATTGAAAACTAGGGTTCACATGAGGAAAAGGATGCTTACTTAAGCCTTGCTCTCTTAGGAGTCGGTATCCATGCAGTAAAAAGCGCGTTCGGTATGAATTCACCCCGTTGATTGGTGGTTGCCTAGCAAATAGCAACCATTTCCGATTTTGTGTTTTAAACCGACTTCGAGGAGGTTCACAATTCGACTGTATATAAGTATTGATTGTATCTATGTTACGCCATATCTTCGCCAATAGTGGACCGATGTTAATAAATATATTTTATTGGATAGGATATGTCACAGCCACAGGGTTGTCTCAATTAAATTTTGAATCTGGACACGACATCCATGGAAAAGCAAAGGAACTCTTTAATAATTTGGAGCCAGTTCATTGATTTTTAAATATTTAATTATGACATTATACTGCGTGCATAGTTACTGATCCGCGAGATGTGGATGTCAAATCTTAAATTTTTCAGATTAGGCACATACATCTGTATGCAATGGATGTTAAGCTTATGATATATTACTAAAGATGCGTTACACCCCTTCCATGTGAAGGGCGAGACTTAACAGAATCCTATGATAGGTCAGGGTGGAATAATTGGACATACACCTGCTGCGGCACAGATCTCTGACTTTTCAGTTATCGTTTCAGTCAATATTGGCGATGCGGTTAGCCTAGTTGGTAGTGACCCTGCCTACGAGGCTAACGGTCTCGAGTTCGATTCCCGGTATGGCCAAATATTTGTGTGATGAAACTGATGAGCATAGTTATCTGTTCCTGAGTCATGTATGTATTCCTCTGTATAAGTATGTTTATCGTTGTCTAGTACATAGTACAAGCCTAGAGCTTTGTGTGGGACTAGGTCAATTTATGCGCAATTGTACCCTGATTTTTATTTATTTAACGTCGCAAATAATGGATTATGTCATGACCATAGATCACAACGAACTCCACGCGAGTTATCTCCGATTCGTCACATGTCGGACTGTGACGGACGTAGCGCATTGACAGATTGTACACAATACAGCTTGAATGACACAACGTATTGTTCCTTTGGTCACGGCGTGACGCGCCGCTCCAATGACTCCAGGAGACATTCGATCTGGGCTTACTTCCTGCTACTGTGTGTACTGACATGCCCTTTGATCACGTAAAGTTTTTTGTTCAATAGTACTTTGTGAGGGTTAGAATTGGTCAAGTGCGAGCCGGAGTCACGCAGGGCGTAGTAATACATACGTTAAGTTGCTACCTACGTTAATATTGAGGATTAGATTATCAAGTTTCAGAATCACTATTTAGAGCCAAAAGAGCTGGAGGTAGTCCGCAAGGTGGTCTTTACCAGTATCATTAAAACCTTAACAACTCCTTAATTAAGTAGCATTGAAACATTCAGGATATCCTGTACTGGTGGGGGCTCTCTTATGCTGTAATATTTACGTTAAGTTCTGGGACACCTTGTGTATCGTAATCATATTGTAGATGTAGAAGTTACTTATATACTTTGTAGCTCTAATGTCGAATTTCACCACCAACTTAACAGATGGTTAGAGTGTTAACAGCTGTATAATGTATGAACTAACAGGCGATTAACTTTTAACATCGTTTGGTGAAATTGGTACTTTTTAGAAATTCTTCATATACAAGCTGTCAGATTTTTTTTGTTTTATTTCGCACTGTAAGTATTTTGTATAAAATGAACGAATTAATAAACTCGTTTTGGTCCAAACGAGCGAGACCTCGTGCCCAGAAAGTTTTATTTAATCTGTGCCCAGCCCCGGCCGGTTGCGCGACGCCGACGCGCCGAACCGGCCGCTGATTGGCTTCCGTAGGGCGCGCCGGAGCATGGCCGGTGCCCACCGGTTTGGCCACCGTTTATGACCTAACCCTGACTGAGACCAATGTTATGTTAAGCTGCTAACGCACTGAGAGCGGGGCGACGCGGGTTTCTTATCCGATGGCCGATGGACGGTCCATGACCTGTAGTATAAACGAGTATGTAGAGGACGAGGAGAGGACTTAAAAAGTAAATCGGGTTCGGGTGAACTCGGTAACACCGCATAAGCGCGCATGAGGGCGAGCGGGAGAGAAGTACACACCCGAAGGCCGTTTTAAGAGCTATGTATCGCATGCATGTATTGTATGTGGATATATGTTCTCGGTCATGTTCCAGAACGGTCATCGGTGGCAACGGTAATAAAGACGTGTTCAAAATATTTGGGGAGTCACTGCCGAAGAACAAAGCGATGTTTTTAACCTGTATATACATGTATGGTTGTTTGTAGTTTTGCGCCCTATTAAAGGCTAAATGTGTGGCCGATTTCTACAACTACTGCTAAACTAATTTGATTGAAATTAGACTTAGAAGTACCTATACATAACATTGGTATTAACTTACTATGTAGACGACAAAATCGAACACACAATTGTTTGACTTGTTCGTAGTAATAATAGGGATGATGGCAATTTTTTTTTGTCGATCAGGTAGATTTTCAAAAAGTATTGGACACGTATTTTTTCTTTATTCACATAATCAAAATAGTAACAGAGATATATTGAGTTGAAATATAGCATTACGTCACATCTAGGTACAATTTGGTAAATTTTTACACAGAAGTGACGTCACGAGCCCCCACTCCCGAACTTTGAGGCGCTTTATCTTTGTCATGTTATGTTTGATTGACAAAAGAAAAAATACGAGTCCAATATTTTATGATAATCTAACTGACGGACTAAATACTAGAAACTCGTTTTCTTTACCGTCGTCATCCCTATTAGACAAAATTAAAAAAACCATCGATACTTATCATCTCAATAACTACAAGCAAGTAGGAGAACGGCAGGTCGCAGCCCGGCAAATAGCCGGGACGCGCGCCGGGGAGAACCGGGTCCCGGCGGTACGGCGAGACGCTATTATTTATCACCCCTTGCTGCTGCAAAATTGACAGATTTACTGCCGGATGAACCTCTACCAACACCCACTAATGAAGGATTGCTTTAAGCGGTGCTCGGAGTACGCACGTTGCATAAACCGCTCGATACAGTTGTTGATACGAGGTTAGGCAAATTTCAGGGTCTAAAATACTAAAGCGTACTATAGCTGGGGTTCTAACCCACAGTCTTTGCGTGTAGGCCAACGCTCTAACCATCAGTCTGTTCAGACGGCAGCAGCCGCCCCGATATTACGAAATATATTGCGCGGGAAATCTTTTTGCGTGAAAATACGAGGAAAACAGATTTTCCCAGATATGAGACCTAGCTAGATCGAATCTTCGCCCCCGTAAACCCCCGTGTCACAATTTTCATCGAAATCGTTAGAGCCGTTTTCGAGAACATGGGTACAAATATATATACATATATACAAATGTTTCTCGTTTAATAGTGTAAGATATATTTGTTTGCTTTGCTTTAGTCCTTAACAACATCACAGCTCAACAACTAAACTTTGTTATTGATAATTATTTTGAAGAAATTTCACCGCACAGTGGGTGGCCAGCGGAGCCTGGTCGTCATTGTGTGATTCGACACGATTGCGTGTATTCCCGATGTGTGACACTGTTTACCGTATCTATTCATTCAGCATGACAATGAGTTATTAGATTATTGAAGACTGATGATTTATTTTATGATTTCACTTATTTTAAAATTTACGCCGATAAATAAAACATATGATTTTTCAGTTTAGTCTGTCGACGTTCAGAATATTTGTTCTATTTATTAAAGGTCTTATATAGGAAATAGCATTAACTGGAGTAACAGCAGATATAAATACAGGAGGGTTCACATTTATTTTAGGAGAGGTCGTCCTCTGCCTAAAATGAATATTGCTATCTTCGCGTATAACAAGTTCTTTACCAATTTTACTTCTAACCCTGTTTTACTTAGAATCATATTGGAATATGATCTATCTCTCTTGATGATTATGTGCTAGTGGTAATAAATATACGCCGGCAAAATTGCTTTCCTAGAACACACCCACTTGTTTTCGCGTAAACGCGTAATGTACACAGTTTTACTAGCGGGATTATCTTTATTAACCTGAATAAGGTGCGCCCTAAGGGTTTTTTAAGACTGATATCACAAATGACAGACCACTTGATGGTAAGCGGTCACCGTCGCCCATAAACGGCAGTAATATCAGGGGCACAACCCAGTCTCTGACTTGCGGTAAATTATCTTTTTAAGCCGTGTTTAAAGGAGGGCATGACTCTGACTCTGAACTCTGGTGCTACACAGGTACATGTTTAAGGCAATCATCGATGCACATAAATAGTTTGCTTAAAGCTACAGTTATATGTTGCAGTTAATCCTATCTATGGTGCGAACAACATGTTTCAAGGAATACTATTGTATTGGGCTACACATTCCATCTATCTATAACTAATTAGTGACATGCGATTTCACGTACGAATCTTACTTCAATTATATAAGCTGTTTAACCCATGTGAAAGGATTGATTCTCCGTTTAACTTTTTAAATAATTTAAAATTCTTTGATTCCTCATGTTATTCAGTAAACCATTATTGCCTGCTAGTCCCTTTTTTCTTTACAATATAACCCAAATGTCAAGTTGCTTTGTATTCACTCAGTATTGTACATTGTCTTAAGGCAATTCAAATAATTCAACATGGTCCCGCATGCACTTCCCTGGTGACTGGCGGCTGACAACACATTCCAATGGGTCCAACGGCAAAAACCATTCGAAAAACAATAGCCACTTAAGGAAGCTGCACTCGAATGCCTGCCTTGAGCGAGCAATTAGGTGAAAAAACTAATTAGTCGCCAACCTTTCCAACTGTAAGGAAATTGAAATAACGTAAAAAGTTTGGGAGGTGCTGCTATTTGGAGATGGTGACATCAGATGCTTGTGATGTAGGAGTGGGAGCTATATTATCTCCGATATCCGTTTGCACGGGTGGTGAAGATTCTGAGCTATAAAGGGATCGGAAGTGTTTTAATTGTTTTTAAGCCCTGATCGATGTCCGACATTAAAAAAAATACAAGGTTATGCCATTTATGCGTCGTTTCAGATGGTCCCGTTTTAATTCCTTAGTTTTTTTTGGTTTTTATCAAAATAGAAAAATACAAATGTCGGTAGAATGTTTAAATATCGCTCAATATAAAAAAAAGTTTTGTCTTACCAAAACAAGCAACATATTTTTAGAGGCAGAGCTCCCAATTCGATTTTGTATTTTCGAGTAAAAGTGAATGAGTTTGTACTGTCTCAGGAAACAATTTATGGGAAATTAGTCCGGAAAAACGTAAATTACGCCAGTTCGTAAACAACGCATTACCGCTATTTCGGATTTCCGTCCGGGTTGACAAAATTGGGTCATTTTACAGCAAATTAAACGTAATTTGACAGTTTCAATGCAATTTTCTTGACGGCTTGTTGGAGCATCATTAAGTCAATGATTTTGAATAGTCAATTCAAACTCAAAAGCTGATAGGCGAATATACAAATAACATTGTAGGTATCAACTTAGACTTGTACTTTTGTATTAAAATAACAAATATTTTATTAAGTATAAGAAACTTTTAGTTTATTTAAATTTTAGCACTATTTACTACGAATGTTTTATCGTTCTCTTCATATGCTCAAATATTTATTAATCATTTTGATTAAATACACAAAATATAAGAAAAAAAACATATATACTTACGTATGTATATAAAGAGTTTACATACATACTTAACTAAATACTACTAAAAGTAAATATATACACTAAATATAATCTTATTGTATCCAGTTGCCCGACTACCGATGGTAGTAGGTACCTACTGATTTAAGTACATTGTTTTAAACTAGTACCTATCACGATTTCCACACATAGGTAATAATATAAAACGGGAATTTACAGCATAATTTAAGAATAGTTTTAATACTCCTAGTAGACTTGTTGTTTTGTTGTAATTGTTTAATTCTAGTAATGATAATGTCATATTCTATATGTAGTCAACAAATAATGTTAACTTGAAATAACATTTGCATGCTAGTTTCTAGCAAAATATGTCGTCGTACAGGAATATTTAATAACAAAATAACACCTAATTGCACCATATTTTATAGCAAATAAATTTATTTGTGAATTAATCAAGTAATAGTGATGAAACGTGTACAGTCAGCCACTAATAGTTGTATCACTATCATGTCCCTGTCGCAGAAAGCCAATGATTATGTAAAATGTAATTATGGAATGCGGGTCAACAATTAAAGTAGTTGAATGAACATATAGTTACTAAAATAACTACATAATTATTATAAATGTAAAAGTGGTCAGTCTGTTTGTTACGCTTTCATGGCTAAGCTACTGAACCAATTTCGATGAAATTTGGTATGTAGATAGTTTCCCGAAGAAGGACATAGGATACTTATTATTCCAGAAATCTTGACAGTTCCAATGGAATAGCGATAAATGACTTCTACGCGGACGAAGTCAATAATAATAAGGCTCATTAAAGGAATAAATACAAACAACCAAGACTTTTAAAATTAAATTAAGACATTTTTTCAAGGTTTTTTTTTAATTTCTCCTTGTGTCACTGTTTATTATTGTCCAGTCGAGAACAGAAATATGTTTACACTTTTGGACTTTATTACAATGGAACAAGGTGAAAAAGTGTAAACATCTTTCTGTCCTCGACTGTCCAAACCGATTATTTGCAACCTAACCCTAATGAGTGTATATTAAGCTCATTAATTTCCCTAGAGCTTTTCACATAAATGACAGAACATGATTTATGCCGCCAGCTTTCAGGGTCGTTGACCGCGGCCGGGCGATCACATGACCGAAAAAAGTTCAAAGCTCATGCTAATGAACTTGGAAATGCATTGAACTTGTAGAAGTTTCTGTTTTTTAACCGACTGCGCGACGCAAAGGAGGGTAATGCGTTTATCAGCTTATATATGTATGTATGTTTGTTCCTTTGTGGCGCTCTAGAGACCAAACGCGTAATTTTGATGATTCTTGCGTCAATCGATTTGTCTTAATCTTGCGAGTTTACTAAAGACATGACAGTAATCAAATTTCAATATGGCGACAACCAGACGCCATACTGTGAACAAGAAAAATGAATGTCGACTATGTCAAGTGGGGTATCATTGAATGTCTATGCAAATGATCGTTTTACTAGTTTTCATATCTTTACTTATGGTTTATGCTGTGCGAGTCAATTTTGAATCCGTTACCGTTGAAAAGGTCTGAAATAAATTATTTCAGTTTTTGGCGTCCACCGCTGGTCTCCTTAAGATGTGCAATGCTGGTCAACCAAAGGAACAGAGATGCTTTATCTCTTAGTCCGATATCAAAGCATTAGGCTGCTTTTCCATAGAGGCGGAGACGAGCGGAGGTGAGTGGAGCGGAGCTGTGAAACGAGGTATGTGATTCCACTGAGGCGGAGACGAGCGGAGATGTGATGAGAGACGCTTGACTGTTTCCATTGAAGCGGAGCGGAGACGAGATGTGGATTACAACCAATGTGATTGGTCGATTCCTACACGGCTCCTCTCCGCTCCGCTCGTCTCTGCTTGACTGTTTCCATTGAAGCGGAGCGGAGACGAGATGTGGATTACAACCAATGTGATTGGTCGATTCCTACACGGCTCCTCTCCGCTCCGCTCGTCTCTGCTTGACTGTTTCCATTGAAGCGGAGCGGAGACGAGATGTGGATTACAACCAATGTGATTGGTCGATTCCTACACGGCTCCTCTCCGCTCCGCTCGTCTCTGCTTGACTGTTTCCATTGAAGCGGAGCGGAGACGAGATGTGGATTACAACCAATGTGATTGGTCGATTCCTACACGGCTCCTCTCCGCTCCGCTCGTCTCCGCCTCAATGGAAAGACTATAAGCGGCGGCGGCGGGGGCGAGCGTATTCCCTCTTCATTGGACGATCGAGGCGCTCCCCGCACAGCGGTTTGTTGACATTACACGCAATGTATTATAATAATAAATTGCAGAAAAATGTAGCGGTTTCCAAGACGAGACTAGGACGAAGCGCAGCGAAAATCTAAACAGTCGGTCTTTAGAAAGATAATTGAACCACAGCCTACATATAAACAGTCGTCGAACTTTTTACAGCAGCAAAAACTTTGCTACTAACAATAGAGAGATAACAAACATGCCTTTTCAACGAGATTGTTTTGGTTTCTTGGTCCTCGTCTATACAATAGGCTAAATGCAGGCTTATGCATTTATCATCTAAGCCATCACATCACATGTAGTTTCAGCCTTATTCGTTTGTGCACTTAATCGCGGGACACCCTGTATATTATATTATTAACGAACACATTTGCGGGGAGAGCAAGGGGCGGTAGCGAGCCCAACCTGCATTATGGCACTGTCCGTTGTCTCTTTGACGACGCGGTTAGCCTAGTTGGTAGTGACCCTGCCTACGAAGCTAGCGGTCCCGAGTTCGAATCCCGGTACGGGCAAATATTTGTGTGATGAGCGCGTGTATTTGTTCCTGATTCATGGATATTTTCTATATATTTAAGTATGTATTTCTCTATATAAGTAAGTATATCGTTGCCTAGTATCCATGATTCCATAGTACAAGCCTAGAGCTTAGTTTGGGACTAGGTCAATTTGTGTGAGATTGTCCCTGATATTTATTATTTATTTATTTATTACTGTATACCTTTTTTTACGCTGTGATTTAACTGTGAACTTTACTTAAAAATATTATTGTATAGCATCTAATACTCGTAGGTTGGGTTAGGTTTGTATAAATCAATCCAGAAAAAAAAAGGTGAAACAATATTACGGGCTTGTAACTGTTTTTCCTTTGTCTAAGGGCCGTATTAAACACTAGTGTTTAACATCTAGATGTTGCCTGAGATGTCTCCACGATAACGGCCCAAGACTAAGAGCAAGACCAGGTTCAGCGATATATAAACCACAGCAGCGCCGGCGCAACACGCGCCAGCCAGCACGTGCCCGGACGCCGGCTCCTTCAGTCTAGTTTATAGCCATCGTGTTATATCGCTCCGTCCTTCTAGCCCGCGTTTGTACTCACAGTCAGCGCCAGCGTTAAAGGCTTAACGTTGATCAAACAGTCTGTCACTCTCGCACTTACAAACTGGCTAGAAAGTGACAGATGTTTTATTCACATTTATCCACATCGATAAACTCAATCGTAATAGGCCCGCAGCGACGGCTTGTCGTCCGACAAAAGGAATTAATTAAATTATTTTAATACGAGTATTCTTGCAACGTTACCTAGTTCTGCGTAAAGTTTCAAGTATAAGCTCATCGAGAACTTAGGTGGATCTCTTGTCCGTTCCTACCATCAAACCGCGAATAGATAAGGTTACTCAGTGGGCTTAACATGCAAGTACGAGATAAAATTTGACAGGTGCTAGGGAAATAAATATATCTATTCCATATTCTAACGTAAGATTTAACGCTTAAGGTTTAAAATAAGTGTCTCGCCTTGATAAAAATTGCTGCCGTGCGAAACAAAACAATTTTTCATCTCGCTACAGTGAGGAGGAGGAGGTAAGAATTAGTACCTTTTTTGCGAACACTGAGCAATAGATCTACGTAATTTGCATAAAGAAAGTTGCGGCGACTCAGACTGGCAGGATATACGAGTACCAGCAGGAGATAGACAAGACCGGTCAATTGCGAGGGTTCCGTACCGCCAGACTCACACGTTTTATTATAATAATTTCATTGGGTTATGTGTCCTATAAAATTATAATAACAAAGACACTTGTAGGTGTGTAGTATCGTTTATTCAATAGAAAAAAAAAAAGCAAAAAAATGTTGAGGAAAAACGTTTACTTTTATCCCCTATTATTATTATTATTATTATTTTAATTTTATATTTTATTATAATAATCCAGCCTATATACGTCCCACTGCTGGGCACAGGCCTCCACTCACAATGAGAGAGTTTTGGGCCATTGTTCCCACGCGGGCCCAGTGCGGATTGGGAACTTCGCACACACCGTCAAATTGCTTTGCAGGTGTGTGCAGGTTTCCTCACGATGTTTTCCTTCACCGAAAAGCTCATGGTAAATTTACAAATTATATTTCGCACATAAATTTTGAAAAACTTAGAGGTGCGAGCCCGGGTTCGAACCCACGACCCTCTGCTTAAGAGTCGTCAGGTCAAACCATTAGGCATGACCATGAGGCATTAGGCAGGTCATACCACGGCTTTTATTTTTTATTATTTGTTAGGAAATCCGGCGTTATAACACATATTCTGTAAAAAAAAATCAACCGTATATTATGGTTCAAGAGATCCAGCTGTTTCAAGGTTTGACGGACGGACAGCGAAGGCTGAGTAAAAGGGTCCCGTTTGCACCCTGTGGGTGCGGAACTCTAAAAACGAAAGCAATAAAGGAGCGGAAAAGTCTATACAGAGTCACAAATCGGAGTTAATGCTGAAATTTTTGGACAATTTGGAGAACAAACACACCAAAATTGAAAGCCATGTTTGTTAAATGCAGGCAAATGGTAAGTCCGTTGTTGAAGAAGAAATAAAGAAAAGAGAAAACTAGGTACTTCCTTATTTCAAAAGTATGAAGATTAAGCTTCTGAAATAATTTTCCAGAAGTCGTTTTAGAATCTAGAGAATAACAAAACAAGTTATAAGTACAATCATATATTCATACGAATCAAACAGAAATACTTGTCTCGACGGTCCCGGTGGAAGACCAGCGCTGGCTTCTGTGCCAGCATTATGCTGAACTGGAACCATTTCGTGACATAAGACCTTTACTACTTTTTGTTTCGTGTCTTCTTTTTGTATTTTATATGTCACGAATAAATGGTTTTCTTCTTCTTCTTCTATTTAAAAAACAAGTAATATTACATTACTGTTTTAGACTCAAACAAGCAGTAAGCAGTAAAACGTGGTAATCGCTTATCACAGCCGCAAAAAATGCCGCACAAATTCCATTAGAATTAACTGTAATTCAATCCGGAGACAAATTATACCTACTAGAGTTTTTTAATGGAATTGGAAATAATCACGGACTGTTTGGAGTTTTCGAGTTTCTTAAGAGGATTGTGAGGTGACGGCTTTCCATACAAACGGCGATAACGTTTTCCACCCCCTAAATGTTAACCGATTTCGATCAATTTTTAATACGGCGTCAGTCGGAGCAAAAACTATGTCCGTACGTTTCGTTTTTATCAATATTATTAATAAATTTCGATTTATTCCCGTTTTATTGTTTTCATACAAAAGTAATTTCGGCCATAATCTTTTTATAACTAATCAATATTTTAAAAAACGAAACGTACGGGCATAGTTTTTGTTCCGACTGACCACATATCAAAAATTGGTCGAATTCGGTTAACCTTTAGGGGGTGAAAAATGTTATCGCCGTTTGTATGAAAAGGCTAGATTTTGCATTTGGTTCACAGTCCTCTTAAAGTTTCCGCCATATTGATAAATCGATCTTGGCTGAGATGCCCCTCCCAAGACACGTCAGAAATTACAGTTTTTTATGACTTACGTTAAATTTGACGTTTTTTAAGGGCAATACAGACTTACAGTTCGCCGGCGGTCCCGAGTCTGTCAGGCGGCCTGCCAGCCAAACACTGTGGAGCACACACATAAAACGATTTCACACGCATTTTGCCGTGAGGCATAGAACTGTGCGGTCGAGATCTGTTGACACAGATCGCCGCGCGTCCCACACGTGCAGTTCGAAGAAATCGTCAGTCCTTAATCGTAAGATAAAAGATATTTATTCAGTAAGTAGGCCATTTTTACACGTCAAAATCTACCAGCGCTTCCCAAGAAGAGACCACTGCTGAGAAGAAGCGCTGCGAGAAACTCAACAGTTAGTCATTTTTTTAATCATGCTTATGAGTCTTATACTACTTATTCTAGTATTATATAAAACTACAAAAATATTGTAAAATATCTAAAATATCTGCGTAGCTCAGTAGGAAAACATATCAAAATTACTACGAGAGAAAAAATATATACATCCTTTACATAAACACATATTACACATGTAACCACATAAAAGTTTCGACATGTCTTCCTACATAAACCGTGTCCCCTAGATAAGATACAGCGGTTACATGATTTTTATGAATTATTTATGAGGCAGTAAGCTAATTTTCTAATTTTCTGGTTTAGGCCAAGAATTTTTGTCCGTTAGATAGTCCTCGACCCTGTAGTAAGCTTTAGACATCAACGACTTTTTCAAGTAATTTTTAGTGCTGGATGGGGTAACTCTAAAACTACGTCGGGTAATTTATTATAACAATGAATGCATTGACCCACAAATATATATACTTTACAGACGCGAAATTTTCTTATGGCAATTTTATTTTTATTCCTAGTATTCAAATGATGTATATCAGAATTCTTAATGAAAGAGTCTAGGTAGTTAGGTAAGAGAAACGGACAGCCGTGTTCTATATCTGACATCTGACAGGATATTTGACAGGCCGAGATCGTCCGGCGAACTGTTCTGTTAGTCTGTGGTGCGCTTAAGACGGGCGTCTTAGCCGAGATCAAGTTTATTAATATTGACCTTAAGTGCATAAAATAAAAATATGTTTCATTTAAGCCGTGGTAGCCCAATGGTTTGTTAAGTTTTTCGGAATTTATGTGCGAAATACAATTTGCAAATTTACCATGAGCTTTTCACTGAAGGAAAACATCGTGAGGAAACCTGCACACACCTGCAAAGCAATTTGACGGTGTGTGTGAAGTTCCCAATCCGCACTGGGCCCGCGTGGGAACTATAGCCCAAACCCTCTCATTGTGAGTGGAGGCCTGTGCCCAGCAGTGGGAGGTATATAGGCTGGATTATTATTTTTATTATTATGTTGCGCATTTTAGCGCATTTTTTTTTCATTGCATTTTTTGTGACTTTATCTCGGTTGTCGAGGAGCATTGGCCACACTACGAGAACACAATCAACGCGAATTGATATGCGAAGCAATAACATCCATAATTAACATTTTTAATTTTTCTTGTACCTTCCACTTATTTCTTGTGTTCAATTGTTTTTGGTATGCATCATAAAGGTAAACCATTATTTGAAAGCGTCCCAAAATCTTCATACCTCGTAAGTACCTACAGTCACGAGCGTTAATTTGGGACCCATTTTAAAAAATATAGCTTGAAGTTGTCAATGTCATTAGAGATGCCAAGTCATTTGTAACTTACAGGAAACTCCACCTTATTGCTGTAGAATGTCAGACTGACTTTGGACCTAATGTGGATCCCAAATTACCGTTCGTGACTGTACACATATTTCCACGACCAAGCTAAAACCTTGTCTAAAAAGAGTTTGGAACTAACCTACCTTACCTCAAAATCTAAAACACGACTGGCGGGCGACAAGGTCAGTCTCATCAAGTAATCATGTACGATTGCTTCACAATCCCAAAATATAATACGTAAACGTAACACCGTTTCCCAGATTATGTAAACTCGTATATTGCTGCTCGCAGTCGTTATTTATCTATTAAACTTGCTACTAACTTTTGCCCGTGACTTCGTTCGCGTTTAAGTCGTTTATTGCTTATCCCTCGGGACCTAACTATCAATTATTCCGGACTAAAAAGTGTCATCATCAACATATCAGCCGAAAGACGTCCACTGCTGGACATAGGCCTGCCCCAAGGTTTGTCACAAGGGCCGGTCCTGCGCCGCTTGCATCCATCGGTTTCCCGCGACGTCGTCGGTCCACCTTGTAGGATGTCTGCCCACGCTGCGTCTTTCGGTACGCGGACGCCACTCGAGAACTCTTCGGCCCCAACGGCCATCTGTTCTGCGAGCGATGTGCCCCACCCACTGCCACTTAACTCTAGCGATTCTACTCGTATGTCGGTTTATGTACTTTGGTTCTCGTGCGGATCTCCTCATTCCATTAAAAAGTGCATGAGTGACGAATCTCATCCAATATGTTTACTTGTCGATGGCGAAACAGGCCCTTAGTTATGACGCGCGAGATGCGGGTGTTATGTGACACCTGCTAATCAATTGGGCTTTTTGATCGAATATTACAAATAGGATCTAGAGCCTAGGTTCTAGACGCTGGTAGACTAATTATTATTATTATTTACATTTTGACATTGTTAGTTTTTTCTATTCTTTTGTTTTTATTTGTTTTATGACTACTTGGCTTCGAAAATTTTTAATCATCTACCTGTTGTTATTAAGGAAAAAGAAACTTTTCTAGAATATAAGATGGCTTTAAGCAAATTTCTAGTTAAAAAAGCTTATTATTCAGTCAACGAATACTTAAATAATAGCTGTAATACAGAACACTGAGCATGTTAGTTATAAGATCCAAATTTAAATTATACGTATAATTATTCATTAAAAACTGTACAATGTATATTTAAAAATTCTATATTTATTATACGCCATTTGCAAGAAGACAGCATTAATATATCAGTATCACGAACTTTAAAATTATACTGTCCTTTCGTAATACGAATCATGATTACTTGAGAAACTTCGATCTTTTTTTTAATTAAGACGTGTGAATTTTTTATTAATTTTAATTGATAAGTAGGGGAGACCGGGGATGGTTGACTATAGGGGCAGGTTGACTAACTATCAAAAACTCGTCCGACGCAAAGGCCTTGAGCCAACCAATAAAGCACGAGAGTCCGCCACCTCCCCCCGCTCACCGGGGGCTCATTGGTTAGTCAACCTGCCCCTATAGTCAACCATCCCCGGTCTCCCCTACTACTTGGATTAATAATTATAGAGTAATTTCAGGTTTAATACTAAAGGGTAAGATATTATAATTCAATTTATCCTTTTCTGAACTGTTAACTAACATGTTTTGGTAAAAATAATAACAAACTTCATAAATCTTATTTCAAAAAGAGCAAATACAATGCTTCCAAAAAACTACAAGACTTACGGGTGCACTCAGAGACGTCAATTAACTTTTAAGTTTTATTCAAGTTGCTGCTGTCACTTTCTTTGCTATAGCAATAGATAAGACGCAGAAACTTTAATCTAACTTAAAAAATTATTGATGTCTCTGAGTGCGACACATAGTTATCAAGTTAGTTCAGAGAGAAAGTTCAGTGAAAATTCATTCAAATTATCGAGATATTGGAGGCGATTTTAAACTTTCGAGTTTCAAAATCGAGTGATATAAAATAATAGCACACAAAAATATGTCACGATTATTTTCACAGGAACCCGTTATCCGTATTTTTGAAAGCTTTCACTCGAAAGCTAGTGGTCGACTAATATTCGCGTGTTTCGTTGTAAAGTCGATGATTACCGGTTTTTGTAAATCATAGTTCTAATACATCATATGTAATTGAGGCGAGAATATTATTATTTATATGCACTTTCAACTATTTTAATACTGTTTTCGAATAAATTTTCCTATGAAAACTATTAAATGAAACATTTAGATGGTTCTTCTGACTTCGTACTTCCGTCCAAAGAGAATATATAAAGACGTTTTGATTGATTTGACAGACAAAGGTCAAAACAACGAATGATAGAAATGAAAGCGAATGGTGTAGACCACTAGTTTTAAAATTTTCAATCGCTCGTATTTCAAGAATACGGTGTCATCGTTTTTGCTCACTTTCGATTGAAACTTTCGAGCGATCGAAAGTCAAAAATCGTCCCTATTGTCACTGAACTTCTACTACATATTACCATATCCCAGCACCAACACTAAAATTGTACCTACCTACTTTGTGTCTTACTTACTTGAATAAGGGGTCGCACAGGCTCCATTGCAAGCGTGGCAGTTCCCCCCATCCAGCCCCATCAGCGTCGGGGCCGCCGGCTTCGGGCAGAGCTTGCACCCCCCATTGTACACCTCACACAAGCACACATCCTTCCCCACCCCCACCGCTAACTTAACCTCATTCAGTCCAAACCCATTAAACTTATTAATATTTAACTTATCCGCCTGCAAATATTGACACGAGTGCGGACAAACGTGGCATCCTAAGTTCCTATTCGCTTCAATAATATTGTCATTCTGATTTGAATCTAAGTCCATTTGGTAAGCGTCTTTTTTGTTGTCCGTACTGCCTGTCATGTAGGAGGTTAGCGTCACTTCGGAGGCGGAGCGAGCCGTGTTATTCAGTTTGTATTTAGTCATTATATTGCACTTGGTAACATTGACATTACATTTAATCACAGTTAATTGAGTGTTTGTTTTGGCACTACACTTGTTTTTGCATGTTTTCGAGCGATTTACGAGCGGTTGGCAGAGGTGCGTTCGCGGCGCGCGGCGGTTGCGGAATGGAGCCTGAAACGGTGGGCAGTGTATTAGTGATAGAGGCATTGCAATGGCTTTGGGATTGATTGAGTTCCTGAAATATCTTCGGGAGTGTGATGGCTTACTTTGTTGGGATATGAGTCTGTTACGTTTTTTCCATTTTGAAAATTAATATTTGAGATTTGTGAGGCTCATCGCCGTCTGTATTGCTTTTACATGGATATACCTTAATAAATATTTGTTTGTTATTTTAATTAATTACAGTTTTTACCATTAAATTAAATTTTCTGTAATGAAATCAGTTTCCCAAGGTAATTTGGTGTAAAATAATTTTTTTACACAAAAAGCATTAATAAAAATTAAAAGAAAATAAACATTAAGAGAAAATACTAAAAGAAAAAGAAAAAAGAAATACAAAAAAGAAGAGCCGCCCGAACAGGGACTTGAACCCTGGACCCTTGGATTAAAAGTCCAATGCTCTACCGACTGAGCTATCCGGGCTGTGCAAGCTAAGCTGAAATAGTGATATAGGTCCTTGAGAGAATGAACTTGTTGATTCACCACTTGTGCTAATAAAATACATAAGTATTATTGTTTTTTCATGTTCTATGTGTAAAGTAGATAATAAATAAATGATAATAAATAAGTTAATAACTAATTATTTGGAGTCACGCCATAATAAGTTCGTGGTCGTTTAGTATTTTTTTATTATGTTTTAAGTTTTTAGTCCTGTCTAGGTTCGTTAGTTATGAAATCATCAACAGTTTAGACCAGCTATATGACCCTGGTACTATTTGAATAAACATATTTCAAGTATAACAATATAGTGAATATCGAATTTTGACCGTATTTTTATGAGCATAAAGTTCACTTTTGAACTTAAGATTTTTAAGGCTACTAAAATCTGTTTTTAGCATTCCATTTTGTAAGTAAAACTCGTCTTTGATTATATAGCCTTTGCTCGCGGCTTTGTCCGCGTATGTTCGCATTTTTAATTAAAATCGTATTAAGTATTACACTTGCGCATTTTTAGTTCGCGGCGATAAGACGTCCCTGGACCAAGGCCACATGACGTATGTATGGGACGTCACCCCGTCGTATCGTGAACCCTACTCAGTGGGCAGTAGGTTCAGAATGGTTTGGGTGTTGTTATCTTGATATCTACCACGTGTTCTTTGTTGATCGTGTCGTGATAAGGTAATTTAAAGAAATGAAGCTTTTTTATTAATATTGAAATTCTTAACTTCAGACAGAATAAAAAACAGGAATCGGTTTTAGTACTTTTACCCCCTACAAAGAAAGTTACAAACAATTTTACATCTACAAAAGTTTGTGGTCTCAACAATGGAATTTCAAAACCGTTTCAAGGAATAGGCTAACTGATCCCCATTAATTTATCAGTTTTCTTAGATTTATTTTGATTTTATAATTTAATTGACCTTTACATTTTTTCTTTCACAAGAGACAACGCTCGAACCTTGTAGTAGTAAAGTGTAGTAGTAAAGTCGTAGTAAAGTGTTTCACTTTACTACGAGAGGAAGTTAAGTCATTGAAAATAGTTTCATAATGTGTACGTATTAATAAAATTGGTAAGTAGTATTTAATTTTTATATTATTATATAAGATATATCCTAATTCAGAAGTTATTTAAGAGTTTAACCTTAACTCATTCGCCGCCGCCTAACCTCCAAATGTATGTAATTTTGTGACACAGGTGTCACCGGCGCTGAATGTGTTACGCACACATTTTTGCAGTTTTTCCTTTTTTTTTAAAGGAATAAAATGGCAAGGGGTGTATAATGAGTCCCTCAAGGCCGGCCGTTGCTGCGCATAGCACATCTTGTGTTTTATCGCTCGTCGCTCAAGGCATCTCTATCGTGACATACTAGTTAGAAAGGGATATCCGAGTGAAAAACAAGTAGAGACTTAGGCTGCTTTTTAATTGAGCTGGAGACGAGCGGAGCGGTACGAAAAGGACCAATCAGATTCCTCTAGTTTATGTGTGCTATGCGTTAGTGTGGGTACTGTACAAGGTGATTGGTCCTTTTCGCGCCGCTCCGCTCGTCTCCGCCTCAATGGAAAGGCAGCCTTATGCTAGTCATCCAATTTGATTGCGTCATCGCAGTCCGAACAATTGGTAGATGAAGGGAGCTACGCAGATCGGAGTATAGTTACACCGTGTTTCGCCAGTTATATGAGTATACGACGCAATTATAAGCGATTTGTCAACAATAGACAAATTCAAGGAAAGACATAGGTACATGTGCTACACATGTACCTACATCTCCGGCCGCTGGTCAAAGTATCTAAATGTCGACGTAGACCGAGATCTTGTAGAGACGAAACTTCATGAGAGACTGTTTAACATTTCGTAGGCAAAACAGAAACCTGAAGCTAATGTAACAATCATGAATTTTTCATGATACTTGTGAGAATTATCATCTTCAAGAATTATTTGAATGATTATCAACAAATGGAGCGTGTAATCCATGCAGGATTTAATTTATAACGTACGCTAATGTCAGTGATCCGTGCTAATTATTTTGCCAGTTGCTGTAGTAAAGAGGATTCAACTTTTTTTTTTGCAAAAAACGCAAATATGTGACTAGATCAAAACTTCACTGCAAAATATTGTCATTTTCAATTTCAATTCAAGAGTTCTCACGGTAATACGTACGTTCCTTCATTACGACAAAGCTCTACTTTTGTAGGTTTCAAGACTAGTAAGTATGTTAATCGGCCCCCGTTAAAAATGAACAATCGTTGTCTCTTTCCTATATTCAACCCCCGATAGATAATTGATACTTCGAGCTAGACATTTGCCACTTTAAATGTGTTGAATTTTTATTTGACGTTGCCCTATCTGTCCGCCTTTTGAATACCGAACATAAGCCCATAAATACTTTCCCACGTATCCCCATGTACCTATTGCAGACACTCATTTCATCGAATGTGTCGTTTCAACGAATTTAATTTCATCGAATGCTAATTTCTGCTGAAACCTTATTGTTTTCAGATTATTTAAGCATGGATTACGTAGGCTAGGTTAGGTTAGACATGTAACCACCAAAAAATTATAACTCCTGTATGTGGAAATGCATGTCGATGAAATGAATATTCGGCGAAGTAAAACGTTTTATGAATACGGTGTCAGTGATTCAAGGGTGATGATGAAGGTGATGAAGGGTGAGGGTGAAGGGTGAGTGATTAAACTCTTTCCCATAATAGCAGCAATCCTTGGGATAAGCCCAAGTGCAGTAGAGACGACTGTTGGCTAACGTGATGATGATAATCAAATGATACCCGACCACGTAGGCGATTACACGTCGCCCACCGGTCTCATTTCGAGCGCATTCCATGCAACTCGATGCTTGTTGGAAACGCTAATGGGCAGTTTCGCGAACCTCACCGTATCGAAGATTGCTGGCTTCCGTAACTAGTATCAGTTTTAAGTGGAAGCTTGGGACATTTACAGAATAGATCATGCCGGTTTGCGACCA